>QRFJ01000084.1:397845-844541 GCA_006176705.1 Cocos nucifera
AAGTAAAGACACACCTCCCAAGCCCACGCACCAACACGATAAATAATAAGGTACCACACACAAACAAAACGCCGACAAAAAACACAACAAACACAACCAACATACACACACAGCCTGAGCGGCCAACAAATAGCAAACAATCATCATATAAGCAACACACTGACAACAGCCAAACACAAAACACACAACAACCATGCGAATAACCGTCGCCACATCCAACAAAGATTACCACATCCAACAAATCCAATTAGAAGCACCACACCCACAAAACACAAAACCAACTATACAAAACAAAAAACACCTACCATAAACAAACAACCAACACCACACACACCGAATCAGACACAATACACTAGAACAGAGGATACACAAACAGAGGAGCACACATACAATACAACTACAAAGTAACACAACAAACACAAACACACACTAGCTACACATCCAACCTGTACACACACTAACAATAACAACAACAACCATCACATAAACATCACATATACCGAAATAAACAACACGAGAATCAACAATGATAACAAAAAAAATACCTAAAAAATAAAAGAAACACTAAAACTAACACATATAACTAAATATATAAACTTCAACCAACCAAACATACACACAATACCAAACACAATGAAGACCAAGCGTCGCAATAAACACATTACATAGAGACTAATAGATACTCCTCAATGATTATCAAAAGGGCTGCCTCTCCCAATACATAACCACCAGAAACGGTAAGCATAGAAGGGGATTCCCCCCATTTTTCTTTTGGATGCAATCCAGTTCCTACAATGAACATGTCATAGCCAACATACACCTCAGGGTTCCATATGGCTAGGAGACCGAGTAATGGTGTAGTCAAACTATAACACCCTCAAGGTGAACTGCCGATGCATCTCAGGTCAAAGAACCAGACACACTACTGCAGCATCGAGTCAGACATTGACGAGAAGGTAGACTCCCTAATGACTACTCGAGATGGTCACGCCCAGTGCCCTCGTTCTCTAATGAGTACCTGTACTCTCGCTCTGGTGTCTCCACACCGTAGACTCAAGACTCATCTACTAAAGAGAAGCGATCGTACACCAACCTTCCAGATCAATCACCATCCTCGTGATGATCCTATGGTCGGGAGCTGTTTATGAGTTAATAATGATTATTCATGTCTTAAATTTTCAACTCTTGAAAAATGAATATACATTACCATTAATCAAAGGATGTATCACAGACACTAAATACACAGTATGATAGAAAATAACCCATTTTATTAATTATAGTCAAAATTATAATTTTGCCCCTAGAAGTGTATTACAAGTGTCAGCAATTCTGGCTTCTAGGGCACAATATCTAACAATCTCCCACTTGTCCTAAAGCCAATTGGCTACAAGTCTAAGTCCCATCTTCTCAAGGTGGGCTTCGATCTTCTGTTGTCCCAACGGCTTTGTAAGTGGGTCTGCCACATTATCTGCGGAGTTGACTCTCTTGACCTCGACATAACCCTTTTTGAGGTAATCGCAGATGAGGTGGTATCACCGTTTGCTAGGAACTCTTCCAGCACAAACAGTCTGCCAGATGTCGACTTTCGATCATCTATATCAGACATGAAGTCCGAGTCTGTGTATCCTTGAACTAGGAGTTCTCCGTTACCAAAGACCAACATCATATCCTTAGTTCTTCTCAAGTACTTAAGGATACATTTCACAGAAGTCCAGTGTTCTTCACCTGGATTTGACTGATATCTACTTGTGACACTCACAAGCCATGGGCTATATCAGGTTCGTATACATAGCATGGCATACATGAGGCCCTATTGCCAGAAGCATAAGGGATCTTGCTCATGTGTTCTATTTCCTCAGGTGTGCTGGGCACATCTTCTTGGAAAGATGAATACCATGTCTGAAGGTATTAATCCCCTCTTAGAGTTTTCCATACTAAACCTCTTTATACTTCCTCTATGTACACTCTTTCTTGAAAGTCCTAGCATCCTATTCGGTCTATCTCTATAGACCTTAATTCCTAGAATATAAGGATGCTTCACCTAGGTCTTTCATGGAGAATTCCTTGGACAACCACATCTTGACTGATGTCAACATGGGAATATCATTCCCAATAAGGAGGATGCATCCACGTACAATACGAGGAAGACAACAGCGCTCCACTGACCCTTTTGAAAAACATGGTTCCTCTTCATTTTGATGAAACCAAACTTTTTATCACATCATTGAAATGAGTGTTCCAGCTCCGAGATGCTTGCTTAAGTCCATATATGGACCTTTGCAGCTTGCAAACCTTGTGATCAGTATCACTGGATGTGAAACCTAGCGGCTGTTCCATATAGATATCTTCCTCAAGATATCCATTTAGGAATGCCGTTTTCACGTCCATTTGCCATATTCATAATCGAAATAGCTTGCCAACGGGTCCAGTCAGTCTATGTGTGTCTAGGATACGTGCCAATGGGTTGGACGCAGACATTTTCCTGTAGAGAGTCAAAGATTCTAGTTAGATACTGTAATTTTGACTTGACCAATTTATTTAGGGATTTTATTTTTAAACAAATTAGCTCCCACTATTTTCTCGGATCCCTACACTCCCTCTGTAGAGATGCAAAAATCTCCACGATTAATGATTTCTAGTGGGTGGTGCGGTCTCACCAACTGACTCATCACCTCACCTAACAGTTATTGGTGATGGGTTAGCCAATGAGTGAACAACTCTTGTTCAATGATTCTCTAATCATGGTGCACCCAAACTTGGTCTCTAATTCATGAATCTCACCGTATCCGGAAATATTGATCCACTCCTTAGTTAAGTCAGACCCACCATTTGCATAGACTGGGTTCCTAATTGGGTCTCTCACCGTATCCAAAATATTGAGCCCAACTCATCCTCCAGCCCATAGCATCCAATGCCTAATAGACATGGTTGCGTCTTCCCGGTGCAACTGAGCCACTGTATCCAGCCGAGAACAATCAAACCCGGGAAGGGCCCGCACATCTACAATGGTGGAAGACCTCAGACTTAATCTTTTCTTAGGGAGAATTGATTCAGGTCTCATTAAACTAGACTTGGCTTAGTCATAACAATTATGACTAACCTAGTGGCATGGGTTCAGCTCGGATTATTGACCACCTCAGATCAGAACTGTGTCAACAGATATGGCCAGGTAAGTGAGACCGGTGGAAGGAATATGCCATTAACTCGTACAAGAACGCATTCAGGTCGAGTAGCTTCCAATTAAAAACCAGTCGGTCGTCTATGTGCCAAACTTACCTTAGACACCAAATTGTTGAGTCAGAACCAATTGGGTTAGCCTACAATCCAGACTCTAACCTCTGAGCCTAATTAGGTCTTGCTTGATCGTGACTCGATCTTGACCCAGACTTAATCCTATTAGGCTGGTCAATTTAAGCATTGTTGATCCCATCTAACCAACTCTTGATTCGGTTTGATCAACCGCTTAGACCTAATTGAGCTACCCAAGCCCGAACCCAGTATTATGAATATGTCTTAGATCTGAAATTCTCAATTTTAGACCTAATTAATATTCCATAAACTTAATTCTTAATTAAGTAGGGTTCATAAACAAAATATGCACAATAAATCCTAGGGTTTCAGGATCTAGGGTTTTGCAGAAAGTAAGTTTTGGGTTTCTGATTAAGGACGAACACGCAGCACCCCTACACATCATAAGAACACCCCATCGAATGGGAAGAGAGGGCCTTTAAACCCTTCTTCGTTCTTATGACCGGACGGCCAAGAGGAACGCCTTAATCAGGAACATGTAAATCTACAAAACAGTTATAGATCTATATCATATATCTCATATACAAATTTAGATCTAATCAAGGCATATTTTGCATACATCTCATGTATCAAATCATGCATATTTTCAGATCTAAATTATCTCATAATAATCTAAAAAATTAGATTTAAATTGATCTAATCAAAATAAATTCTAATCTAGACAATTATGTAGAACTATTCTACAACTAGTCTAGACATGCATCAATCATATCTCATATGATATTTTAAAATTAAATAATTTTTATTTGCTGTTTATCAGATGTTATTATAACACTTATAATATCAGAAAATAGTAAATAAAGAAGATCTAAAATATGATTTAATCAGATTAAATCAAAGACATGCAAAAAACTATTCTATAGAACTATTCTATTCTAGAACTAGTCATGCATATCTTCATGTTCTTAGATCCAAATCATTTAATTTTAATTTTTCTGATTTCAGATCTGATCACATCTCATGTGACATCTGAAATCACTTTATTTTCTAATTAAAATAAAATTAAAATCAGATCTAAAACATTTTAGAACCATGGCTCTGATACCAGTTGAAGGGAAATCCTGATTTTCCCGGTCCAGGTTCGTTCAGATCTGATCAGATCAAGAGATATATTTTCAAAAATTTTTTTTTTCTTGATCCCAATCAGATCTTGATATATTTTTAGATCTGATTCTTATTATTTTAATAAATAAAATAAAATAAGATAAATTAAATCAAATTTAATTTACCTGATTTGGGTAATCCTATTACCCTGTTAGATGATCCTGATTGCAGCGGAAGGTTCTGGATCTAGCCACGCAAGCGCCTGGCCTCTACCGGTATCCACTCGGGTTGGATCTGGAGATCCTCTTCTTCTCTATCACACCTCCAAAAAATTCAGATCTGGATCTGATCTGGAGGATCTTCAAAACTCTTTTGAAGATCAGCAGTCGTCCTTTTGCAGCAGCGCAGCCTTCTTGCTTTTGATCGCCTTTCTTTTGATCTGGAATCGCACCAACCTAAGTCCAAAACCCTTTTGGACGTGGAGAGCAAGGGGAGAAGAGACTATGGCATGGAGAAGGAGGGGAGAGGCAGCCTTGGGGCATGGGGTTTCTCAATTGAATTCATTAGCATTGAATTGAGTTGGGCGCAGGGTCTTATTTATAGACTAAGCTTGTGATCCAACTCCTCTTCCTCCCAACCAATCACAACCCTTTGTGAAATCAGATCTAAATCTGATTGGTTGGGAATAGAGACCCCTGGATTCCTCCTTAGAGGGTGCCTAAGACCAGTCAAAAGTTGGATTCTTAGAAGAACTCTAATTGGAATCCAAAAAGGAGATGGAGTCCTTGTCCAACAAGGACTCCTAGGCGCCTCCTACTTGGGCTCACGCCACCCTTGGCGTGCGCCCTTCTCCTTGCCAGGTTCTGGCAGGGGGACAGGCCCCCACCAGCTCTCCAATAGGTGCATGACATGTGGTCAAAAGTCAAAAGGTCAATGGTCAACGTTTGACCAGTCAAAGGTAGACTTTTGACCAAAGTCAAAGAACAAGAAATGGCAGGTGACCAAAAATGGCAGGTAATGTCTTACAAATAAGACAACCTATTCTGACTTGGACAACCTCCAGTCAGACCATATGAAGGCCTCTGATTGAGCACAAACTCCTTTGGCTCAGTCAGGACAACTTATTTATGATAGTAAAAGAAGAACGTTAGGTTCAATCGAGTGCTAGCACGATTTCCTTGAACCTAATTGAATCTCATTCAGATCAATTGAACTAGATCAGTTCAATTGATGATCACCAGATTCAAACCCTTGTTTGTGTGACCCAGTTAGGTTCAGTTCTGTATGGTAATGGGATATGTCATGATCTCTATCATAGACATCATCGAAACTCCTTTCGATGGATCAGAACTCTTCTGATTCGAACAGCTAGAATGATCGATCATCTAAATCATTCTAATTGCTCCCAAAATCCACCAGTGACACCTAGCAGTATATGGTGGCAACCCATCAGAGCTGAATGCGAACCTCTTGGTGCAGCTACCTGTGTGATTAAGTTCTTCTATCTTGAAGCCCGATCAGATTAGGGTTAAGGTGAACTCGTCAAACCCTAGTCTCTGTCATATGATGTAATCATTCGATTCGAGTCCAATGTGAAAATCTAAATAGAAACTCTTTCTATTATTTCACTCTGCCATGGCCATGGGCTTCTGGACTTGATTCTCATGATCATCATAGGGCTGCTCCTCTACCACCGAGGTAGATAGATTCCCATCTTGATGCAATCCAGTTCCTACAATGAACATGTCATAGCCAACATACACCTCAGGATTCCATATGGCTAGGAGACCGAGTAATGGTGTAGTCAAACTATAACACCCTCAAGGTGAACTGCCGATGCATCTCAGGTCAAAGAACCAGACACACTACTGCAGCATCGAGTCAGTCATTGACGAGAAGGTAGACTTCCCTAATGACTACTCGAGGTGGTCACGCTCAGTGCCCTCGTTCTCTAACGAGTACCTGTACTCTCGCTCCGGTGTCTCCACACCGTAGACTCAAGACTCATCTACTAAAGAGAAGCGATCGTACACCAACCTTCCGGATCAATCACCATCCTCGTGTGATGATCCTATGGTCGGGAGCTGTTTATGAGTTAATAATGATTATTCATGTCTTAAATTTTCAACTCTTGAAAATATGAATTATCATTACCATTAACTCAAAGGATGTATCACAGACACTAAATACACATGTGTGATAGAAAATAACCCATTTTATTAATTATAGTCAAAATTACAATTTTGCCCCTAGAAGTGTATTACAAGTGTCAGCCAATTCTGGCTTCTAGGGCACATATATCTAACATCCAATTCATATAATATCTAAACAATGGGACCTTGCACTGTAGAATAATTAGGAACAGGAGGGAAACTTCATCCTAACATTGAGGTAAAATGAAGATCTCGATTACTTAAATAGGGATGCTGGGAGAGGCCCCTTCAATGATCCTTTTGTGCTCCTATAGTCCTATTAGAAATAGGAGGGAATCCTCATCCTAACATTGAGCTAAAGTGAAGACCTCGATTATGTAAGTCAGGATGCAGGGAGAGGCCCCTTCAATAGTCCTTTTATGCCCTTATAGCCCTATTAAGAATAGGAGGAGAACCTCATCCTAACATTAAGCTAAAGTGAAGACCTTGGTTACTTAAGCCAGGATATGGAGAAAGGCCCTTTCAATGGTTCTTTTGTGTTCCTATAGTTCTGTTAGGAATAGAAGAAGAACCTCATCCTAACATTGAGCTAAAGCAAAGACCTCGGTTACTTAAGTTGGGATACGGGAAGAGGTCCTTTCAATGGCCTTTTTGTTCCCCTATAGTCCTCTTAGGAATAGGAGGAGAACCTCATCCTAACATTGAGCTAAAGCAAAGACCTCAGTTACTTAAATCGGGATGCGGGGAGAGGGCCCTTCAATGGTCCTTTCGAAGGAAAAAATCTATTTTTTGGATTAGATTCGCTCAAATCTGATTTGATCAAGAGAAATATTTTAAAAATTTTTTCTCTTAGATATAAATCAAATCTGATACTTTTTATATCTGATTTGATAGATCTAATAAAATAAAATAAAAATAAATTAAATCAAATTTAATTTATACCTTGTTCTTGGGTAATCTAATTACCCTATGATTTAGGTTAAAAAATCTATTTTTTGGATTAGGTTCGTTCAAATCTGATTTGATCAAGAGAAATATTTTAAAAAAAAATTTTCTTAGATCTAAATCAAATTTGATACTTTTTATATCTAATTTGATAGATATAATAAAATAAAATAAAAATAAATTAAATCAAATTTAATTTATATCTTGTTCTTGGGTAATCTAATTATCCTATGATAATCCTACTGATTGCTTGAGATTCTGGATGCAGCCATGCAATCACCTAGCCTCTATCGGTATCCACTCGGACAAGATCTAGATATCTTCTCCTTCTCGATCTATCATCCAAAGATCATATCTAGATCTGATCTTGAAGATTTTCAAAACAACTTTTGAAGATTTGATGTCGTCTCTTGCAGCAGTGCTGCCTTCTTTCTTTCTTATCATCTTTCTCTTGCCTGGATCGCACCAAACTTGAGCCCAAAGCCACTTGGGCATGGAGAGGAGAGAGAGAATCTATGGAAGGTGTGGAGGAGAGAGGGAGAGAGCAATATGGCATGGGCAAAGGGAGAACTCCTCTAAAGCTAGGTGCAGATAGGGTTTATATAGATCCTATTGCGCCATGCAGTGCCACATCATCTCGCCAATCACGTCTCTTCATACAATCAGATCTAAATCTGATTGATGAGATGACATCACCTGATCCAATTAGATGAGAGCCCCTCTCCAACACCCTTAGGTGGTGCCAAGACTGGTCAAAGCAGAGTCCTTTGGTGCCACCTAGTTTGATTCCAAGAAGCAACCTGGAGTCCCATCTGTATGGGACTCCAGGCATCCCTATCCTTAGGCGCATGTCTCCCTAGGCGTACACCTCCTCCTTTCCTCTTTCTAGCAAGGGGACAAGCCCCTATCTGCTCTCCTATGCGTGCATGACACATAGGCAGATATCTAAGTATCAAAGGTCAACGTTTGACTAAAGTCAAAAGACAAGAATTAGCAGATGATGAAAAATGGTAGGTGTTGTCTCAAATTTATCTCATAAATTAAGACAATCCTTTTCTGACCTAGACAAGCTCCAGTTAGATCAACTAAAGGCACCAGAGTGAGCACAAACATATTTGGCTCAATCGAGACAACTTTTAATGATTGTAGAAGGAGAACATTAGGCTCAATCGTGTACTAGCATAATTTTCTTAAACCTAATTGAATCTAGTTCAAATCAATTGAACTGGATTAGTCCAATTGATGATATCTAGATCCAAATCCTTATTTATGTGATCCAGTTAGGTTCAATTCTGTATGCTAATGGGATATGTCGTGATCTCTATCATCGACATCATCGAAATACCTTTCGATGAATCAGAATTTTTTTGATTCAGACAACTAGAATGATCGATCATCCAAATTATTCTAATTGCTCTCAAAATCCACCAGTGACACCTAGCAGTATATGGTGGCAATCCATCAAAACTGAAAATGAACCTCTTGGTGTAGTTACATGTGATTAAGCTCTTCTATCTTGAAGCCCGATCAGATTAGGGTTAAGGTGAACTCATCAAATCCTAATTTCTATCATATAATTTAATCATTTAATTCAAGTCCGATGTGAAAACCTTAATAGAAACTCTTTCTATTATTTCACTCTGCCATGGCCATGGGCTTATGGACTTGATTCTCATGATCATCATAGAGCTGCTCCTCTTCTATCGAGGTAGATAGATTCCCTCTTGGTGTAATCCAATTTCTATAATGAACATGCTATAGCCAACATACACCTCAGGATTTCGATTGGCTAGGAGACCGAGTCATGGTGTAGTCAAGCTATAACATCCTCAAGGTGAACTACTGATGCACCTTAGGTTAAAGAACCAGACACATCACTACAGCTTCGAGCCAGTCATCGATGAGAAGGTAGACTTTCTTATGACTGCTTGAGGTGGTCACGCTCAGTGCCCTCATTCTCTTACAAGTATCTATACTCTCGCTTTGGTGTCTCTACACTGTAGACTCAAGACTCATCTACTATAAAGAAATGATTGTATACCAATCTTCTGGATCAATCATCATCCTCATGATGATCATACGATCGAGAGAATTTTATGAGTTAATAATGAAAATTCATGTCTTAAATTTTCAACTCTTGAAAATAAGAATTATCATTACCATTAACTCAAGGAATGTATCACAAACACTAAATACACATTATGATAGAAAATAATCTATTTTATTATTTATAGTCAAAATTATAATTTTGCCCTTAGAAGTGTACAATAAGTGTTAGCTAATTCTGGCTTCTAGGGCACATATATCTAACAAACTCCCACTTGACCTAAAGCCAATTAGCTACAAATCTAGGTCCCATCTTCTCAAGATTGACTTCGATCTTCTGCTAGCCCAATGGCTTTATGAGTGGATCCACCACATTATTTACGGAGTCAACTCTCTTGACCTCGACGTAACCCTTCTCGAGGTAATCGCGGATGAGGTGGTATCGCCACTCGATATGCTTGGATTTCTGATGAGACCTTGGCTCCTTAGCAAGGGATGTGGCACCATTGTTGTTGCAGTATAGAGGAATGGCATTTGATGGCATCATTTCGATCTCTATGGCAAACTTTTTATACCAGAATGCTTCCTTCATAGCTTCTGACGTAGCGATGTATTCTACTTTCATGATGGAATCTGTTATCACTATCTATTTGAAACTCTTCCAACTGACAACAACACCATTACACACAAATAGGCTCCTAGATGTTGACTTTCGATCATCCACATCGGACATAAAATTCGAGTCTATATACCCCTGGAGTTGGAGTTCTTCATTACCAAAAACCAACAATATATTCTTAGTTCTTCTCAAGTACTTAAGGATACATTTCATAGAAGTTCAGTGTTCTTCACCTAGATTCGACTGATATTTGCTCGTGACACTCACAGCATGGGCTATATCAGATCGCATACATAACACGGCATACATGAGGCTCCCTATTGCTGAAGCATAAGAGATCTTGCTCATGCATTCTATCTCCTCAGGTATGCTAGGGCACATCTTCTTGGAATGATGAATGCCATATCTGAAGGGTACCAAACCCCTCTTAAAGTTTTTCATGCTAAACCTCTTTAGCACTTCCTCCATGTACATCTTTTATGAAAGTCCTAGCATTCTATTCGATCCATCTCTATAGACCTTAATTCCTAGAATATAGGATGCTTCTCCTAGGTCTTTTATAGAGAATTCATTGGATAACCATATTTTAACTATGGTCAATATAGAAATATCATTTTCAATAAGGGAAATATCATCCACGTACAATACGAGGAAGACAACAGCGCTCCCACTGATCTTTTTAAAGATACATGATTTTTACTCATTTTTTATGAAACCAAATAATTTGATCATATCATTAAAATGAGTATTCCAACTTCGAGATGCTTGCTTAAGTCCATATATGGACCTTTGCAGTTTGCATATCTTGTGATCAGCATCATTGGATGTAAAACCTAGCGACTGTTTCATATAGATATCTTCCTCGAGGTATCCATTTAAGAATGCCGTTTCCACGTTCATTTTCCATATTTCATAAGCAAAATAGGCTATAATAGCAAATAATGTACGGATAGATTTTAGCATAGCTACTGGTGGAAAGGTATCTTGATAATCAATACCTTCGCATTGACTATACCCTTTTGCCACGAATCTAGCTTTGAATGTCTCCACATTTCCATTTGCACCAATCTTTCTCTTATAGATTCATTTACACCCAATAGGTACTATACCTTTTGGTGGATCTACCAAGGTCCAGACTTAGTTTGAGTGCATCGAGTCAATTTCTGACTTCATTCTCTCTAACCATTTCTCGGAGTTGATATTTAATATCATCTCGTTATAGGTTTTAGGATCATCACCATGAACCCTATTACCTATGAGGAATATTTTCTCTACCTTCTCTAAAATAGTACCTAAGTATCTCTTAGGGAGACGAAAAATTCTTTTCGATCTATGAGGTGGAGGAGGTAGTGATTGTATTGGCTCAACCTGATTTGGTTCCATTTGGACCTTAGCTCGTTGCTCTTGTGAGACTTTCTCCTCGAGCTTGATCTGCTTTCCAATGCCGCTATCTTGAATAAACTATTTTTTAAGAAAGATGATATGTTGACTCATAATTACATTGTGATCTTCTGTAATATAGAAATAATATTCTAATGACTCTTTAGGATATCCTGTAAATCGAGCTCTAAAAGATCTAAAGTCTAACTTATCCATTTGTTATCTTTTAACATGAGCCGGACAACCCCAAATTCTGAGATGACTCAGACTTGGTTTCTTACCAAGCCATATCTCATACGGTGTAGTAGGAATGATTTTAGAAGAAACCATATTCGATAAGTATATTGCAGTTAACAAACTATGTCCCCAAAAAAATCAAAAGGTCTATGAAGCTCATCATGGATCGGACCATATCTAATAGGATTCGGTTCCTCCATTCTAAAATTTCATTGAGTTGAGGTGTTCTAGATGGAGTCCATTGAGAGACTATGCCATTTTTTTTGGGATAGTTCAGGAATTTTTGACTAAGGTATTCACCTCCTCGATCTGATCGAAGGACCATAATGGATTTTTCAGTTTGCTTTTCTACTTCATGTCTGAATTCTTTGAACTTTTCAAAAGCTTCAGACTTGTATCTCATAAGATACACATACCCAAATCTAGATAAATCATCGATAAAGGTTATGAAGTAGATAAAGTTGCCTCTAGCTAGTCCATCAAATAGGCTGCATACATCAGTATGTACTAGGGCAAGAAGATCCGTGGCCCTTTTCTCATGTCCTACAAAAGGAAGCTTAGTCATTTTACCATGAAGATAAGATTCATAAATTGGATATGACCCGAAAGTCAATGGACTCAATAGTCCGATTTTCTCCAATTTGTTAATCCTATCTTCTACTATATGATCTAGTCTTAGGTGCCATAAATACCTATCATTTGGACTATCCCTAGGTCATTTTATGGCATTCACATTTTGCTCGATATTAAAAATAGATACATCAATATGTAACTGGTAAAGACCATTAATAAGAAAACCACTTGTAATTTTATTTCTTTCATAAAGAATATTACAATGGTCCTTAAGAAAACTAATTACATAGCCTTCTAGTGCTAGGCATGAAATAGAAATCAAATTTCTGCTTGCTGTAGGTACATAACAACAATCTTTTAATACTAAGTCTAAGCCTTTAGAACCTTTCATAGAAAGCTCAGCAGTAACCAGTATGTTCATAAGCTCGACCAGGGAATTTTGAAGTTTATGCATATGGTAGTTCATGATGAACTGCCCATATGCATTAGTCAAAGATTGCAGAATTATATCATTCTGTAGATCCAAGTCCAACTTCACTCCAAGCTTCTCAAGCTCTTTCAAGTTCTTGATCATCATCAGACAATGATCTTGGACTGACTGCCCATCATACTTTTTAGCCTTGAATAGTCATTTAGCGACTTGATACTTGGCTGCGCAACTCTGTTCACCAAACATCTTTATAGGTGAGCCAACATTTGGTAGGCAGTCTTGATATCTTCATGTTGGTGCTGAAGCTCATCAGATATCGAGCCCAATATGTAATATCTGGTCTTGTTATCTTCGTCCATCCACTTATCAAGAGACGCTCTCTGTTCAACTGATGGACGAGCTGATAAGGTGGGAGGATCCTGATCCAACATATGAGTTAACTTCTTGAAATCCAAAATAATTTTAAAATTTTGGAGCCAATCAGTGTAATTGGGTTCGATTAGTCCATGGGTGTCCAGGATATGTGCTAGTGGATTGGATCCAGACATTTTCTTGTAGATAGTCAAAGTTTCTAGTTAGATATTGTAATTAATACTTGACCAATTTATTTAAGAATTTTATTTTTAAATAAATTAGCTCCCACTATTTTCTCGGATTCCTACACTTCCTCTATAGAGATACAAAAATTTTCATGATTAATGATTTCTAGTGGATGGTGCGGTCCCACCAACTGACTCATCACCTCACCTAATAGTTATTGGTGATGGATTAGCCAATGAGTGAACAACTCTTGTTCAATGATTCTCTAATCATGGTGCACCCAAACTTGGATCTCTAATTCATGAATCTCACCTGTGCTCAGAATATTGATCCACTCCTTAGTTAAGTCAGACCCACCATTTGCATAGATTGGATTCCTAATTGAATCTCTCACCGTATCCAAAATATTGAGCCCAATCCATCCTCCAGCCCGTAGCATCCAACGCCTAATAGACATGGTTGTATCTTTTCAATGCAACTGAACCACTGTAACCAGCCAAGAACAATCAACCCCGAAAAGGGCCCGCACATCTACAATGGTGGAAGATCTTAGACTTAATCTTTTCTTAGGAAGATTTGATTTAGGTCTCATTAAACTAGACTTGACATAGTCATAACCATTATGACTAACCTAGTGGCATGGGTTAGCTCGAATTATTGACCACCTCAGATCAGGACTGAGCCAACAAATATGGTCAGGTAAGTGAGACCAGTGGAAGGGATATGCCATTAACTCGACAAGAATGCATTCGAGTCGAGTAACTCCCAATTAAAAATCAGTCGATCATATCTGCTAAACTTATCTTAGACACCAAATTATTGAGTCAGAACCAATCGGATTAGCCTACAATCCAAACTCTAACCACTGAGCCTACTTAGATCTTAGCTTGATCGATCACTCATGTTATTCGATCTTGATCTAGACTTAATCTTATTAGGCTGATTAATTTAAGCACTCTTGATCCCATCTAACCAACTCTTGATTCGATTTGATCAACCGCTTAGACCTAATTGAGCTATCCAAATTCGAAACTAGTTTTATGAATATGTCTTAGATCTAAAATTCTTAATTTTAGATCTAATATATATTTCATAATATTATTTCTTAATTAAGTTTAGAATTCATAAATAAAATATATAAATAAAATTCTAGAATTTTAGGATCTGGGATTTTGCAGAAACTAAGTTCTTGATTTTTGATTAAGGACAAATGCGCAACATCCCTACACATCATAAGAACACCCTATCGAATGGGAGGAGAGGGTATTTAAATCCTACTTTATTCTTATGATCGGATGGCCAAGGGGAATACCTTAATCAAAAATATAAAAGACTATAAAACTTGTTAGATTTGCATCGTACATCTCATATATAAAATTGATCTAACTATAAACATGTTTTGCATACATCTCATATATCATATCATGCATGTTTTTAGATCTAAATTATCTCATAATTATTTAAAAAATTAAATTTAAATTGATCATATTAAAATAAATTTTATTCTAGATAATTATGTAGAACTATTCTACAACTAGTCTAAACATGCATTCATCATATCTCATATGAATCAAAAATTAAATAATTTTATTTTTTATTTTTTAGATCTTATTATAATATTTATAATATTAAAAAATAATAAATAAATTAATCTAAAATAATAATATAATATTATTAAATTATGATCATGCAAGACTATACGTAGAATAATTTTGTTCAACAACTAGTCATGCATCTTATAGAACTTAGATCTAAATTTTTTAATTTAAATTTTTATAATTTTAGATCTAATCACATCTCATGTGATATTAAAAATTATCTATTTATTAAATTAAAATTAGATCAAAATAATTTATGAGAATCTGGCTCTGATACCAGTTAAAGGAAAAAATCTATTTTTTGGATCAGGTTCGTTCAGATCTGATTTGATCAAGAAGAATATTTTTAAAAAAAATTTCTTAGATATAAATCAAATTTCATACTTTTTAGATCTAATTTAATAGATCTAATAAAATAAAATAAAAATAAATTAAATAAGATTTAATTTATACCTTGTTCTTTGGTAATCTAATTATCCTGTGATGATCCTATTGATTGTCTAAGATTCTGGATGCAGCCACGCAATTGCCTGACCTCTATCGATATCCACTTGGGTAGGGTTTGGATATCTCCTCCTTCTCAATCTATCCTTCGAGAATCAGATCTGGATCTGATCTTAAAGGTCTTCAAAATAACTTTTGAAGATTTGATATCGTCTCTTGCAGCAGTGCTGCCTTCTTCCTTTCTTATCGCCTTTCTCTTATCTGGATGGCACCAAACTTGAGCCCAAAGCCTCTTGGACATGAGAGGAGAGAGAAGATCTAAAGAAGGTGTGGAGGAGAGAGGGAGAGAGAGCAATGTAGCATGGGCAAAGGGAGAACTCCTCTAAAGCTTGGTGCAAATAGGGTTTATATTAATCCTACTGCATCATGCAATGCCACATCATCCCGACTAATCATGTCTCTTCGTGTAATCAGATCTAAATCTGATTGATGGGATGACATCACCTAATCTAATTAGATGAGAGCCCCTCTCCAACATCCTTAGGTGGCACCAAGACTAGTCAAAGCAGAGTTCTTTGGCGCCACCTAGTTTGACTCCAAGAAGCAACCTAGAGTCCCATCTATATGGGACTCCAAGCATCCTTATCCTTGGGTGCACACCTTCTTAGGCATGTGCCCCCTCCTTTCCTCTTTCTAGCAAGGGGACAAGACCCTATCCGCTCTCCTATGGGTGCATGATATATGGGTAGATGTCTAAGTGTCAAAGGTCAATGTTTGACCAAAGTCAAAAGACAAGAATTAGCAGGTGATGAAAAATGATAGGTGTTGTCTTAAATTTATCTAATAAATTAAGATAATCCTTTTCTGATCTGGACAAGCTTCAGTTAAACCAAGTAAAGATACCTGAGTGAGTACAAATATATTTGGCTCAGTCGAGATAACCTTTAATGATTGTAGAAGGAGAACATTAGGCTCAATCATGTGCTAGCACCATTTTCTTGAACCTAATTGAATCTAATTCAAATCAATTGAATTGGATTAGTCCAATTGATGATATCCAGATCCAAACCCTTATTTGTGTAACCCAGTTAGGTTCATTTCTATATAGTAATGGGATATGTCGTGATCTCTATCATCGACATCATCCAAATACCTTCCGATGGATCCAAATTTTTTTTATTTAGACAACTAGAATGATCGATCATCCAAATCATTCTAATTGCTTCCAAAATCTACCAGTGATACCTAGCAGTATATGGTGGCAATCCTTCAAAATTGAAAATGAACCTCTTGGTGTAGTTACATGTGTGATTAAGTTTTTCTATCTTGAACCCCGATCATATTAGGGTTAAGGTGAACTCATCAAATCCTAATTTTTGTCATATGATTTAATCATTTGATTTAAGTTCGATATAAAAAGCTTAATAGAAACTCTTTTTATTGTTTTACTTTGTCATGGCCATGGGCTTATAGACTTGATTCTCATGATCATCATAGGACTGCTCCTCTTCTATCGAGGTAGATAGATTTCCTCTTGGTGCAATCCAATTCCTATAATGAATATGCTATAGCCAACATACACCTCAGAATTTTGAATGGCTAGGAGATTGAGTCATGGTGTAGTCAAACTATAACACCCTCAAGGTAAACTATCGATGCACCTCAGATCAAAGAACCAGACACACCACTGCAGCTTCGAGCCAGTCATCGATGAGAAGGTAGACTTTTTTATGACTGTTCGAGGTGGTCATGCTTAGTGCCTTCATTCTCTAACGAGTACCTATACTCTTGCTCTGGTGTCTCTACACTATAGACTCAAGACTCATCTACTATAAAAAAGTGATTGTACACCAACCTTCTGGATCAATCACCATCCTCATGATGATCCTACGGTCGAAAGCATTTTATGAGTTAATAACGAAAATTCATGTCGTAAATTTTCAACTCTTGAAAATAAGAATTATCATTACCATTAACTCAAGGGATGTATCACAGACACTAAATATACATTGTAATAGAAAATAATTTATTTTATTATTTATAGTCAAAATTATAATTTTGCCTTTAGAAGTGCACAATAAGTGTCAGACAATTCTGGCTTCTAGGACACATATATCTAACACCTTTTGTGTCCCTATAGCTCTGTTAGAAATAGGAAGAGGACCTTATCCTAACATGAGCAAAGTCAAAGGCCTTGCTAACCTAAGCTGAGGAAAAAAGAAGGGGATGGGGGCTCGACCAGTGGTCCTAAACAAACCCCGAACCTAAAGTAAGGAGAATGAAGAAATGCTGTCACCGATCCTTATACGTATTTCTCCTACAATTATCCAACCGTATGAGGCGCAAGAAGAAAAATCACTCCTAGATCCGCAAAAAGAACCTCGGATAGGCATCCATAACAATCACTTCATTAGAAGACAATGCAAAGAAAAATAAAGTAAAGAAAATAGAGCCACGAGCAAGCTTCGAATTCGTGCGAAATAATAATAATAAAAAAGATACCATTTCATTACAAAAATAAGTTCATTATAAGCAAAACACAGGTCGACAAGATCAATTACACTAAAAAAAAAGATGAAGAGAAAGGCCATCAAAATCCTAGGAAGGGTCGGACTCCTCAGTTTTCGGATTGGTGGCTATTACCAAAGATTCTTTTAGACAATCGATCTCCTCCTCAAGCTCCCTTCGCCTCATCATGTTATTGTGGAACATCCTATCGGCTCGGCAGTAGTTCTCCTCTTACTCTTGCAGCCTCCCCATCAGAACCTCAGACTCGGCCTCCGCATCCTTGGTGGCCTGATGCTCACAAGTTAGCTAGAGCTTCAGCCACTGCACCTCAGCCTTTTTTGCATCGACCGACTCCAAGAGTTTGCCAATAGTCCTCTTCAAGGAGGCAATCTCATTGGCCTCCCTGCTTGTACCAGCCTGAAAGCCTTCATCAAGTCACCGCTGGAGCTAGGTTACTTCATCGTTGGAGGCACGAAGCTTTTGTTCTAGCTTGAATATCCTATCACTTCAGCTCAATTGGTAAGTCTCATTTATCATCTCAGCATCATGCAACTATTTCCAAAAGTGTGGAGAACCTCGTCGACCAGTCCCACTCAAATCATGCCTTGTTGGAGGACCATGGTAAGCTTCCCTCTAGAAGTTGAATCTTCTTCGCCATCTTGAGTTGAGTCTAGAGGAAGCCAATCTTCTTCATCAGTGCCCAGGATTTGTCGCTTGCATTCTTTTAGAGTTCAGCCAGCTCTCCCTCGAAGCTCTCCTTCTGAATGGTAAAACTCACGGAGTCCTTCATGTGCAAGTTTCGAAGGTGAGTGACCTCTTTGGTCACCTTCGAAGCATTCTTCCACGAAGCTTGAAGATTGTCCTCCATCTTCTTCAACTACTTCTTCAGATGTTGGACTTCCTTAGGCTTTTTATTAAAGATTTCAGGAGAACCCCCTAAGACAGTGGATCAGCGTTGATGGAAGACTGCATTCAAAGTATGAAAAATGCTCAAAGATATAGACAAAAAAGAAATTCATTTTCATTTAATCAAAAATTTTGAGTACAAAGTCGAAAAAAAAGAAGAAAAATGTACAACTACTCAAGGATTTTAATCTCAAGAGGGACGGTGGCAGATGAAGCTAGAGTGCTCTCGACTGCCTCGAGTTCTTGAACTAGCTCAGGCACCTCAGTGGCAAGTTTGGACAGACCAGAAGCAGGCTCGATGGAGGAAGGATCGACTGCAGCATCGAATGATCTCGCTTTTGCATCATTCTTCTCCTTCAAAAATCCGAGGTCGAGCTTAGGGAACCTTCGGTCGCCTTTGCAAAGCTCGAAGCCCTTGATGAACGCTTGCTAGTCAAAGGCGATGTTCAGGTCCTTCATTTTAGGAGAGGCCTCAAACTCCTCCATAGCCCGGACCGCTGCCTCCGAGATCGACTTTGACATTTGGGCCTCCAAACTAGTGACCCTCCCCTTGGCTTCTTACTTCCTCTCCTCCTCCAGAGCCAGCACCGCCTTGAGTTCGATCGAGACGAACTCCTCCATTCGAAGTGCATTGCACAAGCTCTCACTTTCCACCACCTTCTCCCCCGCGAGGCACTTAGCCTCAGCAGCCATCGCCTAAAGGCGATTGATCTCCATATGAAGGCCTTTTCAGACATTCAGCATCTTCACCTCTAGATGATTTGACCTCTTCAGGTGGGTAAGCATGTGGTGGCTTGACTACCATGAATAGATCACTGTAAGGTGAAGGAAGAAAGGGTGAGTAAATGAAAAAAAGTATAGCAAGATGATTATCCTAAGGATAGTCTCGAGAGACTTCCAAACAAACTATCTCTGGTTAAGGTCAACCAGGCGGTCCACTTCCTCTGGCAGGATGAACTTGTCTGTTAGGTTTCGGATCATATCCAGGTTATCGAAGGGGTCCATCCCCTGGTCATCATCGCTGCTCCGGCTGGACTCATCCTAGCATGCCTTACCGACCTATTTCATAATGGCTATTTTTCCCTTCTCTCTTTCCCTTCGTCAATGGAGGGATCGGGTGCACAATCTCTAGTGGAGAGATTCACGAGCTTGAGGGAAAGAGATTCCCCTTCTATGACACTGGCATGTGTGGTCGGGATGACCTCATTTCTGGGGTGGACCTTGGGAGCGACATCGACGGCAGCAGGAGCCATACGATCGGAGGCACCAACCTTCACCCACTTCGAGCCTTCACCTGGATCCTTCCCCTTCCTCTTCTTCTAGGCATATAGGCCCTTGGCGTGTCTCTCTATGGCATCGGCATCCATTTTTGTGATAAAAAAAATGTATAGTCAACTAAGGTACATACGAAACTTCATAAGAACTCATATGCATGTATGTACGCATGACTAATACCGATAGGGTCAAGAGGACTCAAAGCAAAGTCGAACAAAGTTTGTTCCCTCAAAAGGTCTGAAAGAGAAGGAGCTCGGGATGCCTTGAGTTGATTAGAAGATTCAAGGTCGGGTCCATCTAAACTAAGGGCTCGGTGGATAGATTTTCTAAGGAAGCCCCAAGGAGGAAGGTCAGATAGCAAGGTAGGGCATCGAGCAAAGAAGTACTTCTCCTTTCAGTTATGAACAAAAGAAGGAGCATCTTTCAGCAACCCCTTCTTATCATACTAGGAGGACAAGTATCACCAGTTCTTTGCGAAAGGGTGACATTTGAAGGTGTAAAAATTTTGGAATAATGAGATAGTCGATCAAACTTTAGCTAGATGGCAAAGAAAAAGAAAATCTATGATGAACCGAAAGGAGTTCAGTACGACGAAGGTGAGGAAGATGTTCAAAAATTGAAAGAGGGCAACTACAAAGGAGGATAGTGGAAGCTGAAGCCCAGCATGCAAGGTCTCTAAGTACAAATAAAATCGATCGATCGGAGGAGAACTGGCTTGGTCATCTGAACTTGGGAGTTCGAGGTCATATTTCGGGGGGATCCCATATTGAATACGGATTAGAGAAAGATCATTCGGAGTAATAATGGACGGGATGGTGTCTAGAACAAAGGATGAGTGAGACATGTTCTTAAGTTCTACCTCGGTTAGGGATGCAAGGTCTAGGAAGGTCGATCCAGATAAGCCCCCAAGAATCGATGGAGTGGAAGGATTCGAAAGACATTCAGATTGAAATAAGATCCCAGAAAAACCCCCAAAAAATAAAAAAAAATATAGGATAAATATTGCTACAGAGAAATCAAAAGAGCAAGAAGCTAAAAATGCATGAGTACCCAAAGAGAAGGATTGAAAAACTGACCTAAGCTATTTGGGGAGGACAAAAAGATGGTGGGTGTGATGAGAACCAGTCAAAAGTGTGCCCGCAACCTGAGAAGATGAGGGAGGAAGCTAAAACCCTTGGGAGGAAGAAGCACAAAGACCGAAGGAAGAAGAAGACTTGAGCAAGAGTGACTTTCGGATGGGAAGAGAAGGCCTTAAATAGTCGAAAAGAAGCCCCAGATGGTTATGATTGTGAGTCACCTTCAGTCGATCTGTGTGCACCATGTGTCCTACTCATCCTGGCTGGGGAGTGGCAATGGGCAAATCATTAATTACGCCATACCTAGGGCAGTGTTGCGATGGGAAATTTGAAGGACCGTCTTCTTTAAGTCGTTTCGAATTTAAAGAGCTTTGACATCAGTGTGGTAAATGCCAAAATGTCTCATCCTGACGAGCACGGAAAGCCAAAAGAACTTCAGTAGCCACATCTACACTCCCTTTGAATTTTGAACTCGAGAGTGGGAGGACTATTATTGGGGGCGAACTCGCTCCTAACGAAGTTTTGCCAGATATCTGATTACTGAATGATCTCGTCCAGTAGCAAAGACCAAGATTGACCCTCGATCGAATTCACAAGATCCCTTCGAACCTCGCCTAAATGAGCTTGAATGGTGGGGGTGGCCGAGCTCCTCCACCCTAGGCGGTCAGCTCTTTTCGATCGCAAGTCTTTCGAACTTCTCCTTCAGTCAAACTCCTCCTTCAGTCGAACTCCTCCATCAGTTAGACTCCTTTTGGACTTCACCCTCAATCAGATTTCTCCGTCAATCAAACTCCTTCAAAATCTTTCCAATAGACCTCCTTCCGAATTCCTCCAATGGACTTTCTTCAGGATTTTTCTAGTGGACTTCCAAACCCCTTTCGATCGAACTTCATGCAGTCATCTAGGAGGGCCTCCACGCCAACATGGATCCAGCAATCTGCACAATATGAATCCATTTACACACAGACAACCCTGAAGGAGTCCGAACTCCTCTAGAATTGATGAAACTTAAAGCTCTCCACCTCCAGTGCCTATCGCCTTCGATCTTCAATTATTAAATTCCAACAGACTGGCACATCACGACAACAAACATAATCCTCCATAACAAACTCCACGTGGCCTCGAATGGCCCACTACTCGATAGTTACGACTGTCACCATCAGTTTGTTATAGGCTCCGTCTATAAAAGGAATCTTCTAGATGTATTTTGCTTGAGCACTCTTCTCTCTCTCGATACTCTGCCACTTTCTTTCCTGAGCACTCCATTTCTATTGGCCGAAAGAGCTGACTTGATCATCGAAGGATCTTGTCGGAGCCACCATCCCTGACTCTGGATGAGACTTATTTTGCAGGTCATTGGCAGTGGCTTCATCTTCTCTGACTCCAGTCTCGAATCTGGTGTCAACTAGATTTCGCACCAATAGGTAGAATTAATCACCCTTAAACACTTAGTGGATCAAGATCCAAGTTTATCTATGTGCAAATCTATGACATCGGCTAATCAACCCCAAATCCAAAGGTGAGAGAGTTTAGGTCTATGCCTGATCCATGTCTCATATGGAATCTGCACAATAGACTTACTCGATATATTTTCATAGTAAAACAAGTAGTCACACAAGAGCACAACCCTAAAATAGGCAGACAAGTGAATTCTATCATGGATTGAATCATGTCTAATAAAGTTCAACTTCTCCTTTTAGACACACCATGTTTCAAAAAAGAATCTATTGTGAAAGAATCCTATTCTCTCCTAGATATGTCACAAACTTACTGGATAAGTATTTGCCTCTTCGATCTGATCGAAGAGTACCAATACCATTTCTAGTTTATTTTTCTATTTCATTATTAAATCATTTGAACATTTCAAATGATTCAAGCTAGATGCACCTATGCCAATATAGGTCATCCGTAATGAAATATTAATATCTTCTTTTGACACTTAAGTTCATAGGTCCACATATATCACTATGTATGAGACTTAGTGAAGAAAAAACCTATTTTTTCCAGAATAGGATCATTCAGACATGATTGGATCTAAAGAAATATTTTAAAATTTTTTTTCTAAAATTCTAATTAGATCTAAGACTTCTCGAATTTGATCATAGAGATCTGATATTAAAAGTTAAAAATAAAATTAAATTAGATTTAATTTTAAGTACCTGATTTGGTAATCTAATTATCATGTGATGATCCTGTTGATTCCTAAGGTTCTGGAAGAAGCCACTCACATGCTTGACCTCTACCAGTATCCACTTGAGAAGGATCTAAACGTCTTCTCCTTGTGAATCTCTCCTCTAAAAATTAGATCTGGATCTAATTTGAAAAGCCTTCAAAATGACTTCTAAGGGCAGCCTGTTCATCTCACGAACACCATCACGTAGATGCTGAATCTTGTGCAAAAAATCTTGGACATTCAACTAAGATTTGTGCCTAAGTTTTTAGGCATGTATAAGAGAGGAAGAGAAAGAAGATAGAGGGGGCATGGATGTCAGAGGGAAGGCTCCTTTGAGTGTGAAAAAAATAAATTACGTTGAGGCAATTTCATAAGAAGAGTTCTTATACAAGATACAGCACCATAAATTTTGATCAAAAACCTTATTAATTCAACTATTAAGACTCTTGGACCTGATCTCCATGAAAAATCTTAGATCCCATCTAGTTTTGACTCCAAAAATCCATTTGAAAGGTGGCAGCTGAAAGGATAAGGAAGAGTCCATGTGCCTCTAGGACTCTTCCCTTAAGAGTTTGATCCAAATCAAACTCTATCAGAACCCAATCTAGGCACCTCCAAAAATCATGAAATTTTGCACACCCAAAGTATAACTCATGACCTATCACATATCCAAAAAATAGATCAAAATAATTTTTAAAGAAATTACTAAAATTCTTTGATCATGTGACCCTCAATTCTCTCAATTGGGTCAATCATTTACCCTAGTCCAATTGCACTAAAAATAAATTTAATTTTCATAATTAATCTGATCTAGACTTATTCTAGTCAGATGAAAATAAACTCATTCAAGATACAGAAATGAGTCAAATCAAATTTGACTCGATTGTGATGAATCATAAAGATTATAGAAGAAGAAAATCAGGCTCAATTATGTGCTAGCACGATTACCTTGAACCTGATTAGATCTAATCCAAATCAATTGAACTAGGTTAGTTCAATTGATGATCACCAGATTCAAACCCTTGTTTGTGTGACCCAGTTAGGTTCAGTTCTGTATGGTAATGGGATATGTCATGATCTCTATCATTAGACATCATCGAAACTCCTTTCGATGGATCAGAACTCTTCTGATTCGAACAGCTAGAATGATCGATCATCTAAATCATTCTAATTGCTCCCAAAATCCACCAGTGACACCTAGCAGTATATGGTGGCAACCCATCAGAGCTGAAATGCGAACCTCTTGGTGCAGCTACCTGTGTGATTAAGTTCTTCTATCTTGAAGCCCGATCAGATTAGGGTTAAGGTGAACTCGTCAAACCCTAGTCTCTGTCATATGATGTAATCATTCGATTCGAGTCCAATGTGAAAATCTAAATAGAAACTCTTTCTATTATTTCACTCTACCATGGCCATGGGCTTCTGGACTTGATTCTCATGATCATCATAGGGCTACTCCTCTATACCACCGAGGTAGATAGATTCCATCTTGATTGATGCAATCCAGTTCCTACAATGAACATGCTATAGCCAACATACACCTCAGGGATTCCATATGGCTAGGAGACCGAGTAATGGTGTAGTCAAACTATAACACCCTCAAGGTGAACTGCCGATGCATCTCAGGTCAAAGAACCAGACACACTACTGCAGCATCGAGTCAGTCATTGACGAGAAGGTAGACTTCCTAATGACTACTCGAGGTGGTCACGCTCAGTGCCCTCGTTCTCTAACGAGTACCTGTACTCTCGCTCCGGTGTCTCCACACCGTAGACTCAAGACTCATCTACTAAAGAGAAGCGATTCGTACACCAACCTTTCGGATCAATCACCATCCTCGTGATGATCCTATGGTCGGGAGCAGTTTATGAGTTAATAATGATTATTCATGTCTTAAATTTTCAACTCTTGAAAATATGAATTATCATTACCATTAACTCAAAGGATGTATCACAGACACTAAATACACATATGTGATAGAAAATAATTTTTTTATTAATTTATAGTCAAAATTATAAAATTTTGCCCCTAGAAGTGTATTACAAGTGTCAGCCAATTCTGGCTTCTAGGGCACATATATCTAACAATCTCCCACTTGTCCTAAAGCCAATTGGCTACAAGTCTAAGTCCCATCTTCTCAAGGTGGGCTTCGATCTTCTGCTGGCCCAACGGCTTTGTAAGTGGGTCTGCCACATTATCTGTGGAGTTCGACTCTCTTGACCTTAAACCTTAATTAAATAGATATCGGATGAGGAAGATATCTCAATGTGCTTGGAATTTTTGGTGAGACCTCGGCTCCTTAGCAAGGGCTATGGTGCCATTATTGTCGCAGTACAGAGGAATGGCATCTGATGGCATTACTTCAATTTCTGCAGCAAACTTTTTGTACCAGAATGCTTCCTTTGCAGCTTCTGATGCAGTGATATATTCTGCTTCCATGGTGGAATCTGCTATCACAGTTTGCTTGGAACTCTTCCAGCTGACAGCACCACCATTGCACACAAACAGACTCCAGATGTCGACTTTCGATCATCTATATCAGACATGAAATCCGAGTCTGTGTATCCCTGGACTTGGAGTTCTCCATTACCAAAGACCAACATCATATCCTTAGTTCTTCTCAAGTACTTAAGGATACATTTCACAGAAGTCCAGTGTTCTTCACCTGGATTTGACTGATATCTGCTTGTGACACTCACAGCATGGGCTATATCAGGTCGTGTACATAGCATGGCATACATGAGGCTCCCTATTGCAGAAGCATAAGGGATCTTGCTCATGCGTTCTATTTCCTCAGGTGTGCTGGGGCACATCTTCTTGGAAAGATGAATACCATGTCTGAAGGGTATTAATCCCCTCTTAGAGTTTTCCATACTAAACCTCTTTAGTACTTCCTCTATGTACATCTTCTGTGAAAGTCCTAGCATCCTATTCGGTCTATCCCTATAGACCTTAATTCCTAGAATAAAGGATGCTTCACCTAGGTCTTTCATGGAGAATTCCTTTTAGGACAACCACATTTTGACTGATGTCAACATGGGAAAATATCATTTCCAATAAGGAGGATGTCATCCACGTACAATACGAGGAAAGACAACAGCGCTCCCACTGACCTTTTTGAAAACACATGGTTCCTCTTCATTTTTGATGAAACCAAACTTTTTGATCACATCATTGAAAACGAGTGTTCCAGCTCCGAGATGCTTGCTTAAGTCCATATATGGACCTTTGCAGCTTGCAAACCTTGTGATCAGTATCACTGGATGTGAAACCTAGCGGCTGTTCCATATAGATATCTTCCTCAAGATATCCATTTAAGAATGCCGTTTTCACGTCCATTTGCCATATTTCATAATCGAAATAGGCTGCAATAGCAAGCAATGTGCGGATGGATTTTAGCATAGCTACTGGGAAAAGGTATCCTGATAGTCAATGCCTTCGTGTTGACTATAACCTTTTGCCACCACTAGTCTAGCCTTGAATGTCTCCACATTTTCCCATCTGCACCAATCTTTCTCTTGAAGATCCATTTACACCCAATAGGTACTATACCTTCTGGTGGATCTACCAAGGTCCAGACTTGGTTTGAGTGCATCGAGTCAATTCTCTGACTTCATTGCCTCTAAGCCATTTCTCGGAGTCGATATCTGATATCGCCTCGTTGTAGGTTTTGGGATCATCACCATGAGCACCATTACCTATGAGGAAACATTTTCTCTATGTCCTCTGAAATAATACCTAAGTATCTTTCAGGGGATGGAAAAACTCTTTTTCGATCTACGAGGTGGAGGAGGTAGTGTTCTTTATTGGCTCAACCTGATTTGGTTCCACTTGGTCCTTAGCTCGTTGCTACTTGTGAGACTTTCTCATCAAGCTTAATCTGCTTTCCAATGCCGCTATCTTGAATAAACTATTTTTCAAGAAAGATGGCATGTCGACTCACAATCACATTGTGGTCTTCTGGAATGTAGAAATAGTATCCTAATGACTCTTTAGGATATCCTATGAATCGAGCTCTAAAGGACCTAAACTCTAACTTGTCCGCTTGTTGTCTTTTGACATGAGCCGGACAACCCCAAATTCTGAGATGACTCAGACTTGGTTTCTTACCGTGCCATATCTCATACGGTGTGGTAGGAACGGTTTTAGAGGGAACCCTATTCAGTAAATAGATTAGCGATCAATTAATTATGTCCCCAAAGAAAATCAGGAAAGGTCTGTGAAGCTCATCATGGATCGAACCATATCCAATAGAGGTCCGATTTCTCCATTCTGAAACCCCGTTGAGTTGAGGTATTCCTGGTGGAGTCCATTGAGAGACTATGCCATTTTTTTTGAGATAGTCTAGGAAAATTTGGCTAAGGTATTCACCTCCTCGATCTGATCGAAGAACCTTAATAAATTTTTTGATTTATTTTTCTACTTCATGTCTGAATTCTTTGAACTTTTCAAAAGCTTCAGACTTATGTCTCATAAGATACACATACCCATACCTAGACAGATCATCGGTAAAGGTAATGAAGTAGACAAAATTGCCTCTAGCCGGCACATCAAATGGGCCGCACACATCAGTATGTACTAGGGCAAGGAGATCTGTGGCCCTCTCCCCATGTCCAACAAAAGGGAAGTTTAGTCATTTTGCCTTGAAGACAAGATTCACAAGTTGGATATGACTCAAAAGTCAATGGACTCAATAGCCCATTTTTCTCCAATTTGTTAATCCTATCTTCTGCTATATGACCTAATCTCAGGTGCCATAGATATCTATCGTTTGGACTATCCCTAGTTGTTTTGATCTTTGGCATTCATATTTTTTGCTCGATAGTTAAAATAGGTACATCAATATGTAACTGATAAAGACCATTAATAAGGAAAACCATTTGCAATTTTATTTCTTTCATAAAGAATGTTACAATGGTCCTTAAGAAAACTGATCACATAGCCTTCTTGTGCTAAGCATGAAACAGAAATCAAATTCCTGCTAGCTGCAGGCACAAAAAAACAGTCTTTTAAAACTAAGTCTAAACCAGATGGTAATCAAGAGGGATAGATTTTCCCACGGCTACTGCAGCAACTCTTGCTCCATTACCTAATATGCGTAGGATCATGTCTCCATCCCTCAGCCTCCTGCTATCCTCAAGACCCTGCATAGAAGTGCATAAGATGAGCACTAGAACCAGAGTCAAGCACCCAACTGGATGCAGAAGAAATCGTAAGGTTAGACTCAATAACGAGCATACCTCCAGAAGGACCTGCCTCCTTCTTGTTCTTTAGGGTGGCCAGGTAAGTAGGGGCAGTTTCGCTTTCCAATGGCCGTCGCTGTTGCAATGGAAAATACTTTTCTTTGTTCAGCGGCCTTCTTCTTTGGCTCTGCCTTCTTCTTCTTCCCATCCTTCCACCTTCTGCTTTTTCACAGACTTCTTTTTCTTTCCATAAGACTTTCTTTTGGAAGAAGTCCTGTTCCATAGCAAGAACTGAGCCTTTAGAACCTTTCATAGAAAGCTCAGCGTAGTAACCAGCATATTCATAAGTTCGGCCAGAGAATTTCTGAAGTTTATGCATGTGGTAATTCATGATGAATTGCCCATATGCATCAGTCAAGGATTGCAGAATAATATCGTTCTGCAAATCCAAGTCCAACTTCACACCGAGCTTCTCAAGCTCTTCCATGTCCTTGATCATTCATCAGACAGTGATCTTGGACTGACTGCCCATCACGCATCTTAGCCTTAAAAAGTCATTTCGTGACTTGATATTTGGCTGCGCGACTCTGTTCACCAAACATCTCCTTGCAGGTGAGCCAACATTTGGCGAGCAGTCCGATATCTTCATGTTGGTGCTGGAGCTCATCAGACATCGAGCCCAACATGTAATATCTAACTTTGTTATCATCATCCATCCACTTTACCAGCCCGTCCATCCATTTTCTCAGAGATGCTCTCTGTTCAGTGGATGGACGGGCTGGTAAGGTGGGAGGGTCCTTGGTTCCAAACATGATGTTAACTTCTCAAAACCCAAAATAATTTTGTAGTTTCTGAGCCAATCTTTATAATTGGGATCCGGTCAGTCTATGTGTGTCCAGGATACGTGCCAAGTGGGTTGGACGCAGATATTTTTCTATAGAGAGTCAAAGATTTCTAGTTAGATACTGTAATTTAGACTTGACCAATTTATTTAAAAATTTTATTTTTTTAAATAAATTAGCTTTCCCACTATTTTCTTCGGATCCCTACACTCCCTCTAGGTAGAGATGCGAAAAATCTTCATGATTAATGATTTCTAGTGGGTGGTGCGGTCTCACCAACTGACTCATCACCTCACCTAACAGTTATTGGTGATGGGTTAGCCAATGAGTGAACAACTCTTGTTCAATGATTCTCTAATCATGGTGCACCCAAATTTTGGTCTCTAATTCATGAATCTCACCGTATCCAGAATATTGATCCACTCCTTAGTTAAGTCAGACCCACCATTTGCATAGAACTGGATTTCCTAATTGGGTCTCTCACCGTATCCAAAATATTGAGCCCAACTCATCCTCCAGCCCATAGCATCCAATGCCTAATAGACATGGTTGCATCTTTCCGGTGCAACTGAGCCACTGTATCCAGCCGAGAACAATCAACCCCGGGAAGGGCCCGCACATCTACAATGGTGGAAGACCTCAATTAACTTAATCTTTTCTTAGGAAAGAATTTGATTCAGGTCTCATTAAGACTTTGACTTCAGTCATAACAATTATGACTAACCTAGTGGCATGGGTTAGCTCGGAATTATTGAGCCACCTCAGATCAGAACTGGGTTGACACAGATATGGCCAGGTAAGTGAGACCGGATGGAAGGAATATGCCATTAACTCGACAAGAATGCATTCAGGTCGAGTAGCTTCCCAATTAAAAACCAGTCGGTCGTATCTGTGCCAAACTTACCTTAGACACCAAATTATTCAAATCAGAACCAATTGGGTTAGCCTACAATCCAGACTCTAACCTCTGAGCCTAAATTAGGATCTTGCTTGATCGATCACATATGGCAGTGATCAACCTTGACCCAGACTTAATCCTATTAGGCTGGTCAATTTAAGCATTGTTGATCCCATCTAACCAACTCTTGATTCGGTTTGATCAACCGCTTAGACCTAATTGAGCTACCCAAGCCCAAACCCAATTTTATGAATATGTCTTAGATCTAAAAATTCTTAATTTTAGACCTAATTAATTTCCATAAATCTTAATTCTTAATTAAGTTTGGGTTCATAAATAAAAAATATGCACAATAAATCCTAGGGATTTCAGGATCTAGGAATTTTGCAGAAAGTAAGTTTTGGATTTCTGATTAAGGAACGAACATGCGCAGCACCCCTACATGTCATAAGAACACCCCATCGAATGGAAGGAGAGGGCCTTTAAATGCTACTTCTTCGTTCTTATGACCGGACGGCCAAGGAAAACGCCTTAATCAAAAATATAATTGAAACTACAAAACTAGTTTAGATCTATATCATATATCTCATATATAATTAATGATCTAACTAATAGGCATGCTTTGCATACATCTCATGTATATCACTAAATTCATGCATATTTTTTAGATCTATAAATTATCTCATAATAATCTAAAAAATTAGATTTAAATTTGATCATATCAAAATAAATTCTAATCTAGATAATTATGTAGAACTATTCTACAACTAGTCTAAACATGTATCTATTCATATCACATATGAATAAATCAAAAATTAAAAACTTTATTTTTTATTTTTTAAATCTAATTATAATAATTATAATATTAAAAAAATAAAAATTAAATAGATCTAAAATTATATTTAATTAAATTAATAACATGATTATACTAGACTACACATAGGACTATTTTATTCCCAATCTAGTCATGCATCTCATACATATTAGATCCAAATAATTTAATTTTAATTTTTTAATTTTAGATCTAATCATATATAATATGATATCTAAAACTTTTTAATATCAAATAAAAAATAAAAATAAAATTAGATATAAAATAGATCTAAAGAACTGCAATCTGGCTCTGATACCAGTTGAAGAAAAAACCTATTTTTTCCGCCACAGGATTGTTCAGATCAAATTGGATCTGCAAAAATATTTTAATTTTTTTTTCTAAAATTCTAATTAGATCTAAGACTTCTTGGATTTAATCATAGAGATCTGATATTAAAAGTTAAAAATAAAATTAAACTAGATTTAATTTTAAGTACTTGATTTGATAATCTAATTATCCTGCGATGATCCTATTGATTCCTAAGATTCTGGAAGGAGCCACGCACGCGCCTAGCCTCTACCAGTGTCCACTCGGACAAGATTTGAACATCTTCTCCTCATGAATCTCTTCTCTAAAAATTAAATCTGAATCTAATTTGAAAATCCTTCAAAATGACTTCTGAGGGCAACGATGTTCATCTCACGAACACCGTCGCATAGATGCTGAATCTTGTGCCAAAAATATGGACCTTCAACTCAGATTTATGCCTAACTTTTTAGACATGTAGAAGAGAGGGAGAGAGAGGATAGAGGGGGCATGGATATTAGAGGGAAGGCACCTTTAGATGTGAAAAAAATAAATTACGTTGAGGCAATTTTGTGAGAAGAGTTCTAATACAAGACATAGCGCCATAAAGAGTTTCTTTTTGATCAAAAACCTTATTAATTTGACCATTGGAACTCTTAGACTTGATCTCCATGAAAAGCCCCAAAATTCATCTAGTTTTGACGTCAAAAATCTATCTAGAAGTATAGGTGGTGTGGTACTCCCAAGCCTTGGGAGGCCATGGGCGGAGCTAGGATGAGGGCTCCGGGGAGGCTAGGATAGGTATGGTCCTAGGGCTAGGACAGGAGTTATCCTAGGGTGGAGGTGGCATGTAGCTCTTCACGGGTTTGAGGTTCAGGTATTGAGGGCCTCAAGGGGCTTGGTTGGTGCTTCGGAGATCTGCGACATAAGATGGAGCAAGGCACCAAAGCCAGAGCTTGAAGGCTGTAGAAAAAGGATTTTCTGTAGGTTAGTCGGCTCAATCCAAAACTGGGTTAGCTAAGTCTCAGAGCATAGACAAAATAGAAAGGTTGAGTTTCGGGACTGCAGGCATGGCACAAAACTAGGTCAGCTCAGTTTCAGACAGAGCCAACCGAGTGAAACTTAGTCGGCTCAGTGCGCAGGCAGAGTTACGCAAGGGTCTATTTTGGGCTAGGGTTTAGGTTGATCTTAGGGGTCTTAAAGCCTGGTTTGAGAGGTCTTAAGAAGGCTAATTCATATATAGGTTGGGTTAGCCTAGGAGAGTTTTTTAGCTGGAGTTTATTAGGATTCATGTGGAAACTCTAGGGTATATAAACTAGGATATTATAACTTTTACAATAAGATAGGAATACAATTGGGCTTTTCTCCCTAACTCTCTCTTCTCTCTTTTCTCTGATTCCAACACCAAAAATCTTAGTTTCTCTCATCTTTCTTAGATCTTCTTCAGTTTGCTGGATTAACACCCAGGTTCATGCAAGAGATCGGATCTACGGCTGTGGCTCCGAGCAGCCGTAGGAACAACAATTGGTATTAGAGCTCAGTTGAGCATGGAGGAGGAAGAAGATCGATTTTCAGTAGAGATCAGCAACAAGATTCAAATCTAAAGGCTTTCTCTAGGCTTCATGAGGAAGGGAGAGATCACAAAGTTGTTGTCCACCATCCTTAGTCAAGGTATTTCTCAGATCTACCTGTTTGCTGTTATTTAATTTGGATTGACATGGAGAACAGTGGATTGAAGATAGGATTAGAGAAGTTTGATGAAAAGAGAAGTTTCATGATGTGGATGATAAGGAAGGAGGATCTACTGGTTCAGATGAGGTTGGATTCAGCCTTGGGGGATAGGCCGGGAGAGATGGCAGACAAGAAGTGGGTGTCCTTGGAGAAAAGGGCATGTGCCATAATTAGGGCTTGTTTGATGGATGAGATTTTGTATGGTGTGTTGGAAGAGAGAACACCCAAGAAATTATGGTCAAGGTTATAGCAGTTGTACATGGGGAAGAACACGTGCAATAAGTTGATGCTGAAGAAGCAACTATATAGCCTTCAGATACAAGAGGGCGAGGATGTTGCAGGGCATATTCAGCGGTTCGACTGGATGAACATAGACTTGCTCAATATAGGGGTGGATTTAGAAGAGAAGGACAAGAATCTGTTGTTGCTGTGTTAGCTATCTGGGAGCTTTAATCCGTTGGTGATAACTTTGCTGTATGGTAAGGAGACACTAGTATACGAGGAGATTGTATCAGTGCTCAGGTCCAATGAGTAGCGAAAATGGATGACGAAGAGGGAGGTCTTCAAGGAGAGTCTTGTGGTTTCAGAGAAGCACAGAAAAGAAAAGAAGGACGAATAGAGGGGCAGTAAGAAATCCAAGAGATGCTTCAAGTGTGGAGAAGCAGAGCACTTTAAGTGGAAGTGTCTATTTTGGAAGAAGTGCAAGAGAGGACAAAGCTCGGATTCCATCAGTACCGTCGCTGAAAGTGAAGATTCAAATAAAATCTTGATGGTCTCGGAGGAGCCCAAAGGGTGCGGTGTATTTGAGATGATTTTGGACAGGTCTGTCAAGTGTAGAGGGTCTGAAGGGGCAGCGACGGTGTTCAAGATATAGCGGCAGGCCCAGCAGTGCAGTGTTGGACGGTTGGCCTCGAGAGACTCAGAGATAGAGTCGGCTTCTACGGCATCAAGGGGACTTCAGCTTCAGGTGGAGCATCGAGTAGAGGTGGCTTCATGGGTGGAGGAAGCTGTGACACGGGTTCAGAGTAGAGGGGTGCAGAGGGAGGACCTATATCCCGGCACTAGTGCCGGGGTTGTATAGATCCAAGTGGAGAGGATAGTGTTGGGAGATTGGCATGGCTCTAAGGGGACACTGTCAGGTGGAGCATCAAGATATGCGACGAGTGCCAATAAAGGAACATTGCATGATCTCTAGGAAAGTCTAGGATAAGTAATGCAGCTATCAAGCAGAAGGATACCTACAACTCCAAAGGTGGTGCAGAGGAACAAGCCAAGGACTTTAGTGGTAGAGGCGGTCATCCCGTAGGCCTCAAAGGGAGCTTAGTAGTTGAAGAAGAATGACAGTGACAAGGTGAGCACGAGGGGCTATCAAGACATGTAGGGACAATAGGATCATGCAGGAAGATGTTGCCAGGTGTGCCAAGGCTTGGGTATACCAAGGTAGAGATTATAGGTGGTGTGGTGCTCCCAAGCCTTAGGAGGCCATGGGTGGAGCCAGAGTGAGGGCTCCAGAGAGGCTAGGATAGGTGTGGTCCTAGGGCTAGGATAGGAGTTGTCATAGGGTGGAGGTGGCATGTAGCTTTTCATGGGCTTGAGGTTCAGGTATTGAAGGCCTTAAGGGGCTTGATTAGTACTTCGGAGACCTGGGACATAAGGTAGAGTAAGGAACTAAAGTCGAAGCTTGAAGGCTGTAGAAAAAAGATTTTCTGTAGGTTAGCTAGCTCAGTCCAAAACTGGGTCGGCTAAATCTTAGAGCATAGGCAAAATAGAAAGATGGAGTTTCAGAACTATAGGCACGGCACAGAACTGGGCCAACCCAGTTTTAAACTGAGTCGACCTAGTGAAACTTAGCTGGCTCAGTGCTGAGACTGAGCCAACTCAGTGCACAGGTAGAGTTATGCGAGGGTCTGTTTTGGGCTAGGGTCTCGATTGATCCTAGGGGTCTTAAAGCTTGGTTTAAGAGGTCCTAAGGGGGCTAATTCATGTATGGGTTGGGTTAGCCTAGGAGAGTTTTTGAGTTGGGGTTCATTAGGATTCATGTGGGAACTCTAAGATATATAAACTAGGATATTATAACTTTTACAATAAGATTGGAATATAATTGAGCTTTTCTCCCTAACTCTCTCTTCTCTCTAGTTCCAACGCCAAAAATTCTAGCTTCTCTCATCTTTCTTAGATCTTCTTTAGTTTACTAGATTAATATCTAGGTTCACACAAGAGATCGGATCTATGGCTGTGGCTCCGAGAAGCTGTAGGAATAATAGGAAGGTGGCGGCATGAAAGGATAAGGAAGAGTCCATGTGCGTCTAGGACTCTTCTCTCAAGAGTTTGATCCAAATCAAACTCTATCAAAACCCAGTCTAGGCATCTTCAAAAATCACAAAATTTTGCATATCCAAAGTATAACTCATGCCCTATCACATTTCCAAAAATTAGAGCAAAATAATTTCTAAAAAAAAATTTAAAATTCTCTGATCATATGACCCTCAATTCTCTCAATTGGGTCAACTATTGACCCTAGTCCAATTGCACTAGGAATAAATTTAATTTTCATAATTAATTTGACCTGGACTTGTTCCAGTTAGATGAAAATAAATTCATTCAAGATACAAAAATAAGTCAAATCAAATTTTATGTGATTGTAATGAATCAGAAAGATTACAGAAGAAGAAAGTCAGGCTCAATTGTCTGCTAGCACGATTACCTTAAACCTGATTGGATCTAATCCAAAGCAATCAAACTCGGTTAGCTCAATTGATGACATCCAGACCCAAACCCTTATTTATATGACCTAGTTAAGTTCAGTTCCATATACTAATGAGACATGTCATGATCTCTATCATCAACATCATCGAAACATCTTTTGATGAATTAGAACTTTTCTGATTCATACAATTAGAATGATCGATCATCAAAATCATTCTAATTGCTCCTAAAATCCATCAGCGATATCTAGCAGTATATGGTGGCAACCCATTAGAACTGAAAGTGAACCTCTTGGTACAACTACCTGTGTGATTAGATTCTTCTATCTTGAGCCCCGATAGGATTAGGGTTAAGGTGAACTAGTCAAACCCAATATCCATCATATGAATTAATCATTCAATTCGAGTCCTATATGAAACCCTTTATAGAAACTCTTTCTATCATCTTCACTCTACCATGGCCATGGGCTTATGGACTCGATTCTGATGATCATCATAAGGCTACTCCTCATCTACCGAGGTAGATGGATCCCTTATTAGTGTAATCCAATTCCTACAATGAACGTACTATAGCTAACATACACCTTAGAATTTTGAATGGCTAGGAGACCGAGTTATGGTGTAGTCAAACTATAATACCCTCAAGGTGAATTATCGATGCACCTCAGGTCAAAGAACCAGACACACTACTACAACATCGAGCCAGTCATCGACGAGAAGGTAGACTTTCTTAAGAATGCTCGAGGTGGTCATGCTCAGTGCCCTCGTTCTCTAACGAGTACCTATACTCTAGCTTCGGTGTCTCCATACTATAGACTCAAGACTCATCTACTCAAAAAAAGTGATCGTATACCAATCTTCTAAATCAATCACCATCCTCATGATGATCCCACGGTTGGAAGCAGTTTATGAGTTAATTATAAAAATTCATGTCTTAAATTTTTAACTCTTTAAAAATATGAATTATCATTATCATTAACTCAAAAGATGTATCACATACACTTTAAATACACACTATGATAGAAAATAATCCACTTATTAATTTACAATCTAAATTATAAAATTATTGGGAATACGTGCTCTTCCTACATAAATCGGCATGGCTATCGGTGATTAGCCAAGCAATCAAGAGAGTACTTCTTAGAGATCTCTATGAAAGCACGATCAAATAAATCAAGGAATAGAGAAGAAGAGAAGAAGAGATTTTTGGAAGAAAAGAGCTTTTATTCAGTATATTTCAGCAATCTTACAATCTTGACATATTTTCAGTATATATACTTTACAAAGGGTCAAGCCCAAGCTCATAGAAAAACTCTCCAAACTGAAATAATCCACGTACATAAAATAATAACCCATGAAAACTGAGCTGGCCCAGTTTCAGACTGAGCTGGCTAACCTACGATTGGGTTGACTCAGTCTGAGATTGAGCCTCAGACTGAGCCGACCCAGTTGTGTACCATGCCAACAGTTTGAAAATGCTGCTCTCTATCTAGATTTTTCTTCGAGACCTAGCCGACCCAGTTTCCAACTAAGTCGGCTTAGTCTCAGAGTGAGTCGGCCTAGTTTCTGAACTTTACTATTGAGACTAATTCTTCTTTCGGCTCGCTCTCATCTTTTTATGACTGTCTTCTCATATTTTTAAGACTTGGGAGTGCCACTTCTGAGCTTACATTCTCCACCTTGGTGCTTCCAAGTCCTTGTGAACTCATCTCTTCTCAATAAATCCATCCATGCCACACATCTCTGAAAGCTAGTACCTTTGTGAGTGCATCAGACTGATTCTCCTTAGTATGGACCTTCATCAGTTCTACTTCACCTTCCTCCACCAGCTCTCTAATCCCGTGGTACCTCACGTCTATATGCTTTGTGCGCGCATGATAGACTGGGTTCTATGCCAACAATAGAGCACTCTGACTATCACTGAATAGTATAACCTTGCTCTACTCCACCCCCAACTCATCAATCAGCCTCCTAAGCTAAAGGGCTTTCTTTAAAGCCTCCGTTATTCTAATGTACTCAACCTCTGTGGTAGATAAGGCCGTGATTGGCTGAAGAGTTGATCTCCAAGATACGGGTCCGCTATATACGCAGAAGAGGTATCCAGTAGTAGACCTCCTTGTATCAAGATCACCAGCATAATTTAAATCAACAAACCCTTCCAAAGGACCTGAATCTTCACACATCTTCATAGATTGTTCTCCAAATCCTCCCGACTGCCCACCAAACATCAAACCATAATCTCTTATTCCATGCAGATATCTCAATATCCATTTCAATATTTTTCAGTATTCCTTCCTAGGGTTAGACATGTATCTACTAACCGTGCTCACAGCATGTGCTATATTTGATCTACAACACACCATAGTGTACATCACACTGCCTACAGCATTTGTATAAGGGACTCATTCCATATACTCTCTCTCTTCTTCTGATTGGGGGCATTGTAACTTGGAGAGAGACATATGGCTCGATAATGGTATCTCTACAGGTTTGGCCTTCTCCATCCCAAACCTCTCCATAACCTTCTGGACATACTTTTCTTATGACAAATGGAGCACTTCTTTGTACCTATCTCTGCAAATCTCTATTCCAAGGATTTTCTCAGCTGGACCCAAATCTTTCATCTTAAATTCAGATGATAATGTCCTTTTCAATCTTTTCATAGCATCCATGCTTCTACTGGCTATGAGCATATCATCTACATACAATAACAGGTATAGGATATCCTCCTCATCTACATCCTTGATGTAGACACAACAATCATGTTCACATCTATTGAAACTCAGGCTCAAGATAAAGCTATCAAACCTTCGATACCACTGACGAGGAGATTATTTCAAGCCATACAAAGACTTCCTAAGTAAACACACATTTTCTTCTTGTCCCATCTCCATGAAACCATCTGACTGCTTCATGTAGATTCTTTCATCCAAAGTCCCATGAAGGAAGGCTGTCTTCATGTCCATCTATTCCAATTTCATGTTATGCTGTGCCACCAGTGACAGCAAAACTTGAATAGATGTATGACGCACCACAGAAGAAAAAATTTCTATGTAGTCAATCCCTTCCCTTTGTGAGTATCCCTTTGCTACCAGCCTTGCTTTGAATCTGACTCAACCTTATTCTGAAGGTGCTTCTTTCTTTGTGAACACCCACTTTGAGCAATAGGTTGAGCACCCTCTGAAAGATCCACCAACTGCCATGTCTGATTCTTCTCAAATGATTCCATCTCCTCCATCATGCCCTGCATCCATGAATCATGATCCTCGCTCTAAATGGCCTCTGCATAATTCTCTAGATCTCCATTAGTAGTGATGAGTGCATAAGAGATAACCTCATCAATGCCATATCTAACTAGTCTCCTAATAGTACGCTGAGATTTGTGCAAAGCCACTTCCACTAGCACATCTCTATCTGATGTCTGTGACTGCTCCTACCCATCTGTCTGAACTATCGACCCTTCATGCTGATTTACAATCTGAGATAATACTTTTTTACCTAGCTCCACCTCAATAGGAACACTCTTATAAGTGGATATAACCTGCATGCCATCATTCTCTAACTGGCCACCGCTGTTCATCTTGCTTTCTCTAGTTTCATCTATCCCAGACCTCCTCAAGATACTCTTCTCATCAAAGATAATGTCCTTGCTGATCACTGACTTCTATGCTTGAGAGTCCCACAGCAGGTACCCCTTGACTTCTTATGGATACCCTAAAATGTCATCTTTTAAGATTTTGGATTCAATTTGCTTCTCTTGGTTGCCTCCACATGTGCATAGGCTGTGCAATCAAAGACCTTCAGGTGGTCAAGTTTCACCTTCTTTCCATGCTGGACCTCTTCTGGAATGCCTCCATTCAGCTTATAATAAGAGGACATGTTCACAAGAAAATAAGAAAAAGTTAGAGCATCACTCCCAAAAGTGATGTCTGCAGCCTCAAACTCCATGCTATCTCAGTCAGTATCCAATTCATCCTGTCCACGATACCATTCTGCTGGGGAGTCATCCTTACCATGTAATGACATTTGATGCCATTTTTCTCATAGTACCTCCTGAACTCCAGGCTAGTATACTCCCTTCATTGTCCGACCTCAAACACTTTACCTATCTTTCTGACTCCTCTACTTCAGCTCTCTAGGCTCTGAACTAAGCAAACACCTCTGATTTTTCTCTGATTAGATAAACCCATACCTTCCTTGAGAAATCATCAATGAAAGTAATAAAGTATTTTGCCCCACCTCTAGCAGATACAGGAGCTGGTCTCCACACATTCGAGTGCACTAAATCCAGCACTCCCTCGCTGTGCTTGGTACTTCTTGCAAACTTCATCCTATGCTATTTGCCAAAGATACATGGCTCATAAAGATCTGTATCCTCCTTCTTCAGAGCTGGGATCATACCTCTTCTACTTAGTTCTGTGAGCCCACGGTCACTCATATGACCCATCCGATAGTGCCACAGTAGATATAAAATCTGCTCCTCCTGTGCCGCTGCTAGCACCTCAACACTATCATTTACCATTGAGCCTTTCATTCTGTAAAGATTGTTGCTCAGTCTTCTACCTCTCATCACCAACAAAGTGTTAGATATATGTGCCCTAGAAGCCAGAATTGGCTAACACTTGTAATACACTTCTAGGGGCAAAATTATAATTTTGACTAATATCAATAAAATGGGTTATTTTCTATCACATATGTGTATTTAGTGTCTGTGATACATCCTTTGAGTTAATGGTAATGATAATTCATATTTTTAAGAGTTGAAAATTTAAGACATGAATAATCATTATTAACTCATAAATTGCTTCCGACCATAGGATCATCACGAGGATGGTGATTGATCCGGAAGGTTGGTGTACAATCGCTTCTCTTTAGTAGATGAGTCTTGAGTCTACGGTGTGGAGACACCGGAGCGAGAGTACAGGTACTCGTTAGAGAACGAGGGCACTGAGCGTGACCACCTCGAGTAGTCATTAGGGAGTCTACCTTCTCGTCAATGACTGACTCGATGCTGCAGTAGTGTGTCTGGTTCTTTGACCTGAGGTGCATCGACAGTTCACCTTGAGGGTGTTATAGTTTGACTACACCATTACTCGGTCTCCTAGCCATATGGAACCCTGAGGTGTATGTTGGCTATAGCATGTTCATTGTAGGAACTGGATGGCATCAAGATGGAATCTATCTACCTCGGTGGTAGAGGAGCAGCCCTATGATGATCATGAGAATCAAGTCCAGAAGCCCATGGCCATGGTAGAGTGAAATAATAGAAAGAGTTTCTATTTAGATTTTCACATTCGGACTTCGAATCGAATGATTACATCATATGACAGAGAAACTAGGGTTTGACGAGTTCACCTTAACCCTAATCTGATCGGGCTTCAAGATAGAAGAACTTAATCACACAGGTAGCTGCACCAAGAGGTTCGCATTCAGCTCTGATGGGTTGCCACCATATACTGCTAGGTGTCACTGGTGGATTTTGGGAGCAATTAGAATGATTTAGATGATCGATCATTCTAGCTGTTCGAATCAGAAGAGTTCTGATCCATCGAAAGGAGTTTCGATGATGTCGATGATAGAGATCATGACATATCCCATTACCATACAGAACTGAACCTAACTGGGTCACACAAATAAGGGTTTGAATCTGGTGATCATCAATTGAACTGATCCAGTTCAATTGATCTGAATGAGATTCAATTAGGTTCAAGGAAATCGTGCTAGCACTCGATTGAACCTAACGTTCTTCTTTTACTATCATAAATAAGTTGTCCTGATCTGAGCCAAAGGAGTTTGTGCTCAATTCAGAGGCCTTCATATGGTCTGACTGGAGGTTGTCCAAGTCAGAAAAGGTTGTCTTATTTTGTAAGACATTACCTGCCATTTTTGGTCACCTGCCATTTCTTGTTCTTTGACTTTGGTCAAAAGTCTACCTTTGACTGGTCAAACGTTGACCATTGACACTTTGACTTTTGACCACATGTCACGCACCTATTGGAGAGCTGGTGGGGGCCTGTCCCCCTGTCAGAACCTGGCAAGGAGGAGGGCAAGGAGGAGGGCGCACGCCACCCTTGGCGTGTGCCCAAGTTGGAGGCGCCCAGGAGTTCCTTGTTGGACAAGGACTCCATCTCCTTTTTGGATTCCAATTAGAGTTCTTCTAAGAACCAACTTTGACTGGTCTTAGGCACCCTCTAAGGAGGAATCCAGGGGACTCTATTTCCACCAATCAGATTTAGATCTGATTTCACAAAGGGTTGTGATTGGTTGGGAAGAAGAGGAGTTGGATCATAGTTAGTCTATAAATAAGACCCTGTACCCAACTCAAAGATTGATTGAATAATAGTTTCCATGCCCCAAAGGCCTTTTCTCCTCTCCTCCTCCATGCCAAATCTTCTTCTCCCTCTCCTCTCCACATCCAAAATAGTTTTGGAGCTTGGTTGGTGCGATCCAGATCAAAGAAAGGCGATCAAAAGCAAGAAGGCTGCACTGCTGCAAAGGACGACTGCTGATCTTCAAAAGGAGTTTTGAAGATCCTCAGATCAGATCCAGATCTAATTTTTGGAGATGTGATAGAGAAGAAGAGGATCTCTAGATCTAGCCCGAGTGGATACTGGTAGAGGCCAGGCGCTTGCGTGGCTAGATCCAGAACCTTCCGCTGCATACAGGATCATCAACGGGTAATAGGATTACCCAAATCAGGTAAATTAAATTTAATTTAATTTATTCTTATTTTATTTTATTTATTAAAATAATAAAAATTAGATCTAAAATATTTTAGATTTAATACAGATCAAAAAAAAAAATTTTGAAATATATCTCTTAATCTGATCAGATCTAAACGAACCTAGATCGAGGAAATCAGGATTTCCCTTCAACTGGTATCAGAGCCATGGTTCTAAAAATGTTTAGATCTGATTTTAAATTTATTTTAATTAGAAAATAATTGATTTTAGATATCACATGAGATGTGATTAGATCTGAAATCAGAAAAAATTAAAATTAAATGATTTGGATCTAAGATTAGAAGCTATGCATGACTAGTTCTAGAATAGAATAGTTCTATAGAATAGTCTTGCATGTTTTTGATTCAATCTAATTAAATCATATTTTAGATCCTTTTATTTAATATTTTTTTATATTATTAGTGTTATAATAACATCTAAAAAAATAGTAAATAAAAATTATTTAGTTTGAATATCATATGAGATATGATTGATGCATGTCTAGACTAGTTGTAAAATAGTTCTACATAATTGTCAAGATTAGAATTTATTTTGATTAGATCAATTTAAATCTAAATTTTTAGATTATTATGAGATAATTTAGATCTGAAAACATGCATGATTCGATACATGAGATGTATGCAAAATATGCCATGATTAGATCTACTTTGTATATGAGATCTATGATATAGATCAGATACTTTTTTATAGTATTGAATATTCCTGATTAAGGCATTCCTCTTGGCCGTCCGGTCATAAGAATGAAGAAGGGTTTAAAGGCCCTCTCTTCCCATTCGATGGGGTGTTCTTATGATGTGTAGGGGTGCTGCGTGTTCGTCCTTAATCAGAAACCCAAAACTTACTTTCTGCAAAACCCTAGATCCTGAAACCCTAGGATTTATTGTGCATATTTTGTTTATGAACCCTACTTAATTAAAAATTAAGATTATGGAATATCAATTAGGTCTAAAATTGAGAATTTCATATCTAAGACATATTCATAATACTGGGTTCGGGCTGGATACAGTGGCTCAGTTGCATCGGAAAGATGCAACCATGTCTATTAGGCATTGGATGCTATGGGCTGGAGGATGAGTTGGGCTCAATATTCCAGATACGGTGAGAGACTCAATTAGGAACCCAGTCTATGCAAATGGTGGGTCTGACTTAACTAAGAAGTGGATCAATATTCCGGATACGGTGAGATTCATGAATTAGAGACCAAGTTTGGGTGCACCATGATTAGAGAATCATTGAACAAGAGTTGTTCACTCATTGGCTAACCCATCACCAATAACTGTTAGGTGAGGTGATGAGTCAGTTGGTGAGACCGCACCACCCACTAGAAATCATTAATCATGGAGATTTTTGCATCTCTACAGAGGGAGTGTAGGGATCTGAGAAAATAGTGGAAGCTAATTTGTTTAAAAATAAAATCCCTAAATAAATTGGTCAAGTCAAAATTATAGTATCTAACTAGAATCTTTGTCTCTCTATAGAAAAATGTCTGCGTCCAATCCATTGGCACGTATCCTGAACACACATAGACTGATCGAGCCTAATTATAAAGATTGGCTGAGGAACTATAAAATAGTTTTGGGTTCTAAGAAGTTAACCCATGTTCTGGACCAGGACCCTCCCACCTTACCAGCCCGTCCATCTATTGAACAGAGAGCATCTCTGGAGTAATGGATAGAGGAGATAATAAGGCTAGATATTACATGTTGGGCTCGATGTCTGATGAGCTCCAGCGCCAACATGAGGATATCGGGACTGCTCGCCAAATGTTGGCTCACCTGCAGGAGACGTTTGGTGAACAGAGTCGCGCAGCCAAATATCAAGTCACGAAATAACTTTTTAAGGCTAAGATGCATGATGGGCAGTCAGTCCAAGATCACTGTCTGACAATGATCAAGGACATGGAAGAGCTTGAGAAGCTCGGTGTGAAGTTAGACTTGGACCTGCAGAATGATATTACTCTGCAATTCTTGATTGATGCATATGGGCAATTCATCATGAATTACCACATGCATAAACTTCATAATTCCTTGGCCGAATTAATGAATATACTGGTTACCGCTGAGCTTTCTATAAAAGGTTCTAAAGGCTTAGTTCTTGCTATGGAACGGACTTCTTCCAAAAGAAAGTCTTATGGAAAGAAAAAGAAGTCTGCGAAAAAGCAGAAGATGGAAGGATCAAAGAAGAAGAAGGCAGAGCCAAAGATGAAAGCCGCTGTCAAAGGAAAGTGTTTCCATTGCAACAGCGATGGCCATTGGAAGCGAAACTGCCCTACTTACCTGGCCACCCTGAAGAACAAGAAGGAAGGTCCTTCTGGAGGTATGCTCGTTATTGAGTCTAACTTTACGATTTCTTCTTTATCCATTTGGGTGCTTGACTCTGCTTCTAGTGCTCATCTGTGCACTTTCATGCAGGGTCTTGAGGATAGCAGGAGGCTGAGAGATGGAGACATGATCCTACGCATCGGTAATGGAGCAAGAGTTGCTGCAGTAGCCGTGGGAACATATCCTCTTCGATTACCATCTAGTTTAGACTTAGTTTTGAAAGACTGTTATTTTGTGCCTACAGCTAGTAGGAATTTGATTTCTGTTTCATGCTTAGCACAAGAAGATTATGTGATCACCTTCTTTAAAGGACCATTGTAACATTCTTTATTGAAGAAATAAAATTGCAAATGGTTTCCTTATTAATGGTCTTTATCAGCTACATATTGATGTACCTATTCTAACTATCGAGCAAAACATGAATGCCAAATGACCTAGGGATAGTCCAAACGATAGATATCTATGGCACTTGAGATTAGGTCATATAGCAGAAGATAGGATCAATAAATTGGAGAAAAATGGGCTACTGAGTCTGTTGACTTTCGAGTCATATCCAACTTGTGAATCTTGTATTCAAGGCAAAATGACTAAACTCCCTTTTGTTGGACATGGGGAGAGGGCCACAGATCTCCTTGCCCTAGTACATACTGATGTGTGCGGCCCATTTGATGTGCCAACTAGAGGCAATTTTGTCTACTTCATTATCTTTACCGATGATCTGTCTAGGTATGGGTATGTGTATCTTATGAGACACAAGTATGAAGCTTTTGAAAAGTTCAAAGAATTCAGACATGAAGTAGAAAAACAAACTGGAAAATTCATTAAAGTTCTTTGATCAGATCGAAGAGGTGAATACCTTAGCCAGGAATTCCTAGACTATCTAAAGAAAAATGGTGTAGACTCTCAATGGACTCCACCAGGAACACCTCAACTCAATGAGGTTTCAGAACGAAGAAATCAGACTCTATTGGATATGGTTCGATCCATGATGAGCTTCACAGACCTCCCTGATTTTCTTTGGGGACACTCATTGTTAACTTCAATTTATCTACTGAATAGGGTTCCCTCTAAAACTGTTCCTACCACACCGTATAAGATATGGCACGGTAAGAAACCAAGTCTGAGTCATCTCAGAATTTGGGGTTGTCCAGCTCACGTCAAAAGACAACAAGCAGACAAGTTAGAGTTTAGGACCTTTAGAGCTCGATTCATAGGATATCCTAAAGAGTCATTAGGATACTATTTCTACATTCCAGAAGACCACAATATGATTGTGAGTCGACATGCTATCTTTCTTGAAAAATAGTTTATTCAAGACAGCGGCATTGGAAAACAGATCAAGCTGATGAGAAAGTCTCACAAGTGGAACGAGCTAAGGACCAATTGGAACCAAATCAGTTTGAGCCAATAAGAACACTACCTCCTCCACCTCGTAGATCGGAAAGAGTTTCCCATCCTCCTGAGAGATACTTAGGTATTATTTTAGAGGACGTAGAGAAAATATTCCTCATAGGTAATGGTGCTCATGGTGATGATCCCAAAACCTACAACGAGGTGATATCAGATATCGACTCCGAGAAATGGCTAGAGGTAATGCAGTCAAAAATTGACTCGATGCACTCAAACCAAGTTTGGACCTTGGTAGATCCACCAGAAGGTATAGTACCTATTGGTGTTAAATGGATCTTCAAGAGAAAGATTGGTGCAGATGGGAATGTGGAGACATTCAAGGCTAGACTAGTGCCAAAAGGTTATAGTCAACACGAAGGCATTGACTATCAGGATACCTTTTCCCCAGTGGCTATGCTAAAATCCATCTGCACATTGCTTGCCGTTGCAGCCTATTTCGATTATGAAATATGGCAAATGGATGTAAAAATGGTGTTCTTAAACGAATATCTTGAGGAAGATATCTATATGGAACAGCCGCTAGGTTTCACATCCAGTGATACTAATCACAAGGTTTGCAAGCTGCAAAGGTCCATATATGGACTTAAGCAAGCATCTCGGAGCTGGAACACTCGTTTCAATGATGTGATCAAAAAGTTTGGTTTCATCAAAAATGAAGAGGAACCGTGTGTTTTCAAAAAGGTCAGTGGGAGCGCTGTTGTCTTCCTCGTATTGTACGTGGATGACATCCTCCTTATTGGGAATGATATTCCCATGTTGACGATAGTCAAAATATGGTTGTCCAAGGAATTCTCCATAAAGACCTAGGTGAAGCATCCTTATTCTAGGAATTAAGGTCTATAGGGATAGACCGAATAGGATGCTAGGACTTTCACAGAAGATGTACATAGAGGAAGTACTGAAGAGGTTTAGTATGGAAAACTCTAAGAGGGGATTAATACCCTTCAGCCATGGTATTCATCTTTCTAAGAAGATGTGCCCCAGCACATCTGAGAAAATAGAACGCGTAAGTAAGATCCCTTATGCTTCTACAATAGGGATCCTCATGTATGCCATGCTAGTACACGACCTGATATAGCCCATGCTGTGAGTGTCACAAGCAGATATCAGTCAAATCTAAGTGAAGAACACTAGACTTCTGTGAAATGTATCCTTAAGTACTTGAGAAGAACTTAGGATATAATGTTGGTCTTTGGTAATGGAGAACTTCAAGTGCAAGGATATACAGACTCAGATTTCATGTCCGATATAAATGATCGAAAGTCGACATCTGGGAGTCTGTTTGTATGCAATGGTGGTGCTGTCGGCTGGAAGAGTTCCAAGCAAGTAGTGATATCACCTCATCCACGATTACCTCGAGAAGGATTATGTCGAGGTCACGAGAGTCAACTCCACAGATAATGTGGCTGACCCACTTACAAAGTCGTTGGACCAGCAGAAGTTCGAAGCCCACCTTGAGAAGATGGGACTTAGACTTGTAGCCAATTGGCTTTAGGACAAGTGGAAGATTGTTAGATATATGTGCCCTCGAAGCCAGAATTGGCTGATACTTGTAATACACTTCTAAGGCAAAATTGTAATTTTGGTTAATATCAATAAAATGGGTTATTTTCTATCACATATGTGTATTTAGTGTCTGTGATGCATCCTTTGAGTTAATGGTAATGATAATTCATATATTTTCAAGAGTTGAAAATTTAGATGGCCATGGTAGAGTGAAATAATAGAAAGAGTTTCTATTTAGATTTTCACAACGGACTCGAATCGAATGATTATATCATATGATAGAGACTAGGGTTTGACGAGTTTACCTTAACCCTAATCTGATCGGGGCTCAAGATAGAAGAACTTAATCACACAGGTAGCTGCACCAAGAGGTTCGCATTCAGCTCTGATGGGTTGCCACCATATACTGCTAGGTGTCACTGGTGGATTTTGGGAGTAATTAGAATGATTTAGATGATCGATCATTCTAGCTGTTCGAATCAGAAGAGTTCTGATCCATCGAAAGAAGTTTTAATGATGTCGATGATAGAGATCATGACATATCCCATTATCATATAGAACTGAACCAACTGGGTCACACAAATAAGGATTTGAATCTAGTGATCATCAATTGAACTGATCCAGTTCAATTGATCTGAATGAGATTCAATTAGGTTCAAGAAAATCATGCTAGCACTCGATTGAACCTAACGTTCTTCTTTTACTATCATAAATAAGTTGTCCTATCTGAGCCAAAGGAGTTTGTGCTCAATTAGAGGCCTTCATATGGTCTGACTAGAGGTTGTCCAAGTCAGAAAAGGTTGTCTTATTTTGTAAGACATTACCTGCCATTTTTGGTTACCTGCCATTTTTTGTTCTTTGACTTTGGTTAAAAGTCTACCTTTGACTGGTCAAACGTTGACCATTGACACTTTGACTTTTGACCACATGTCATGCACCTATTAGAGAGCTGGTGGGGGCCTGTCCCCCTGCCAGAACCTGGCAAGGAGGAGGGCGCACGCCACCCTAGGCGTGTGCTAAGTTGGAGGCACCCTGGAGTCCTTGTTGGACAAGGACTCCATCTCCTTTTTGGATTCCAATTAGAGTTCTTCTAAGAACCAACTTTGACTGATCTTAGGAGCCCTCTAAGGAGGAATCCAAGGGACTCTATTCTCACCAATCAAATTTAGATCTGATTTTGCAAAGGGTTGTGATTGGTTGGGAAGAAGAGGAGTTGGATCACAGTTAGTCTATAAATAAGACCCTGTACCCAACTCAAAGATTGATTGAATAATAGTTTCCATACGCCCAAAGGCCTTTTCTCCTCTCCTCCTCCATGCCAAAGCTTCTTCTCCCTCTCCTCTCCACGTCCAAAATAGTTTTGGAGCTTGGTTGGTGCGATCCAGATCAAAGAAAGGTGATCAAAAGCAAGAAGGTTGCACTGCTGCAAAGGACGACTGCTGATCTTCAAAAGGAGTTTTGAAGATCCTCCAGATCAGATTCAGATCTAATTTTTAGATACGTGATAGAGAAGAAGAGAATCTCCAGATCCAGCTTGAGTGGATACCGATAGAGGCCAGGCACTTGCGTGGTTAGATCCAGAACCTTCCGCTGCATATAGGATCATCAACGGGTAATTGGATTATCCAAATCAGGTAAATTAAATTTGATTTAATTTATTCTTATTTTATTTTATTTATTAAAATAATAAGAATCAGATCTAAAACATCCCAGATTTGATACAGATCAAAGAAAAAAAATTTTAAAATATATCTCTTGATCTGATCAGATCTGAACGAACCTGGACCGAAAAATCAGGATTTCCCTTCACAAAGGTCCCTTGGAAATTTTCAAACATCTACTCTCAGCCTAGCTACTAAAAGCATAACCCTGCTCCTCCAAGTAGCCCAAAAAAATTAAATTCTTTTTCAACTCCAGTACATGCTTGACATTTGATAATGTACAAATGATCCCATCATACATCCTTATCCTGATAGAGCCAATTCCAGCTATTTTGCATGGGTGATCATCTCCAAGGCTGACACTTCCATCATCATCCTTTTGGTAGGTAGCAAACCACTCCTGATGAGAAGTATAGTGGTGCGAGCATGCTGAATCTAATATCCACATAGTATCGCACTCTATAAATCCATCTGATATAACTAGCAGGTCTTCTCCACTACTCATAGAAGCTGTATCATCTCCTTTGTTGGCCTTCCCTTTTTTTGATCTCAAAAGAGGACAATCTCTCCTTAGGTGTCCAAGCTGATGATATTTATAACATTTCAATATCATCTTTCTCTGATCGCGAGACCTTGACCTACCCTTGGATTTCCCTCTTATCTTCTCCTTTGATCTTCCCTATCTTTCATTCACAACCAAGATCTCAGACTTAGAGTCTCCCTTGCAGATCTTCTTCCTTTGCTCATTTGATCTGAGCACACAAACAACCTCTTCATAGTTTAGGGTCTCCTTCCCATAAACTAGAGTTGTTATGAGACAGATCATACGAACCTAGGAGAGAACATAATAACAACAATGCCCGATCCTCCTCATCGATCTTCACATCCAAACTCATCACCTCAGAACACACCTGATTGAACCTTTGGATATGTGCAACAAGATCTCTGCCTTCGGGCATCCTCAGACTAAATAGCTATTTCTTCAACCATAGCTTGTTCGTCATGTTCTTCTCCATATATGTGTTCTTCAATCTCTCCTAAAGCCCCTTTGCCGTAGTCTCTGTGCAAACCTCAGGCAAAATCTGATCGACCAAGCACATCTGGATTGTGCTAAAAGCAATTTCCTCCAGCTCTTTCCAATCCTCGATACTGATCTTTTCTGGCCTTTCTTTTGTCAAGATCTTATAGATCCTCTACTAAACCAATAAGTCTTTTACTCTTTGCTGCCATAGGATAAAGTTTTTCTTGCCGTCGAACTTCACAAAATCCACCTTGAATCCACTTGATCCCATGACTTCAGACAAGTCAAGAATATATCCCTAACACCCTTCATGATCACACACCAATAAAACTATCCTTCACAGAAGATTTAACTAGCCTTAGATCCTCTTTTCAAACTTTTGTATCACCGTTCCTCCATGTAAACAATCTCCACCTCAATCTAGAGACAACCATGAAGCAAACTAGAAGTTTTAGGATAAAATCTGATGCAACAGATCCTGAATGTAGTAAATCCTAGGTGTCTTCCTTCCTTCCACGCAACACCGCTCTGATACCAAATGTTGGAAATATGCACTCTTCCCACATGGATTGGCATGGCTGTCGATGATTAGCCAAGCAATCAAGAAAGTATTTCTTAGAGATCTCTATGAAAGCATGATCAAATAAATCAAGGAATGGAGAAGAAGAGAAGAAGAGATTTTTGAGAGAAAAGAGCTTTTATTTAGTATATTTCAGCACTCTTACAATCTTGACCTATTTTCAGTATATATATTTTACAATGGGTTAGGCCCAAGCTCATAGAAAAACTCTCCAAATCCAAACAATCCACGTACACAAAATAATAACCCATGAAAATTGAGTCGGCCTAGTTTCAGACTGAGCCGGCTAACCTACGACTGGGTCGGCTGGACTAAGCTGACCCAGTTGTGTATCGTGCCAATAGCCCAAAAATGCTGCTCTCTATCTAGATTTTCCTCTAAGACCTAGCCGACCCAATTCCCAACTAAGCCAGCTCAGTCTCAGAGTGAGCCGACCCAGTTTTTGAACTTTACTATTGAGACTGATTCTCTTTCCAACTTGCTTCCATCTTTTCATGACCTATCTTCTCATATTTCCAAGACTTGGGAGTGCCACTTCTGAGCTCACAAAAATTATCCTTAGAAATGTATTACAAGTGCTAGCCAATTTGATTTCTAGGACACACATCTAACACCTAGAACTTTATTAGCTCCATTTTTTTCATTAAAAGATGATTTTATCATTTTCCCAAGAAGACAAGACTTACAGGCTATCACTAATTCACAATCATTGATGTCAAGGTTTTCCTCTCAAGCTAACCTGTTTATCTTATTCTTGTCAAGATGATTAAGCCTATAATGCCAAAGATAGACATCCATGACATAATCTAACTTGATTGTTTATAAATGTGTACATTACACTTAACAAGCTGTATAAATATTAAATATCATTTCTTTATTATCTATGTACTATTATAACATTATTCATAATAATATAACAATAATCTTCTTTGTTGGGGGCGAACCCGCTCCTACCAAAATTCTACCAGATATCTGATTGCTGAATGATCCTGTTCGATAGCGACGACCAAGATTGACCCTCGATCGAATTCACAAGATCTCTCTAGACCTCGCCCAGATGAGCTTGAATGTTGGGGGTGGCCGAGCTCCTCCACCTTAGGCAGTCAGCTCTCCCCGATCGCAAGTCTTTTGAACTTCTTTTTCAATTGGACTCCTCCATCAGTCAGACTCCTTTCAGACTTCACCCTCAATCAAACTTCTCCATCAGTCAGACTTCTCCTTTCGAATCATTCCAGTAGACCTCCTTCTAGATTCCTCCAATGGACTTCCTTCAAGATTTCTCCATTGAACTTCCAAACCCCTTCTGACCGAACTCCATGCAGTCACCTGGAAGGATGATAAGCATCATAAATTCATCAATAAAAATATTAATTTATTAATTAATTTATATTAATTTTTAAGAATTATTAATCAATTTATATATAATTTTTAAGAAATTCATATTTTTATTAATTAAAAAATTAATTAAAAAATAATAAAAATTAAAAAATAAAATTTTATTATTAATAAAAAGAGCTCATTTTTCTGATCATAATGAAATGGAGCTAAAACGAAAAAGATATGAATTTTTAAAGAAATAAAATAAATAAAATTTAAATAAAAAAAGAAAATGGCTCAGTCGGCTCTGCAAGCCAAGCCAAGCCATCAAAGCTAACTCAGCCGATGAAGCCATCAGTCGGTCCATGATCCAGGCGTGGACCGCCAGCTCAGCAGCAACCAATGAATCATAGTGCGACACATGACGGACCTAGACCCTTAAAGGGTCTACAGAAATTTATCACGGCTCATAGGGTATTTTGGTCTTTTCACTCAGCGACAAGGGCGCTGATTGGCTACGGTGTGAGGTGCGGCTGGTCCACGCAGTCCATGGGAACAGTAATTATACGATCGGATGGCTGTGGTTGATTGCGGTCAAGATCGGATGGTGGTGATTATTTCCAGGTTTGATTCAAATTCTATCAATGATCTGATGCGATTCGATGGTCAGAAAACCAAGTGATGAAGATCCAATGATCCAGAATGCTCTCGACGGTGATCAGGACTCCTGAAGCATGATTTGCGGCCAGATATCCTCCATGAAGCATAATCCAATGGTCAGAAATTGATCTGACCCGATCTGGGCTGATATGCATCCGATTTTGATGATTTTTAGACCGTTGGATTTCTATTGAATGGCCAGATTTCACCAAGCTTACCAGAGTTGTATCAGAGCTATTTTAATTCAAATTTTGTTTAGATTTTGATGATTACAAAGGCCATTAGTCCCACATTGCCTTTAGAAATAAATATCCAGCCCTCCTAGCTCTATAAAAAGGATCCCAAGCCTCCAGAAATCAACATCTCCAATCAAGGTGAAGCTTTGGTATAGGGCTAAGCCAGGCTATGGGTTAAAGGCTGCTTTGAAGCAACGGATGTCGAGAAGAAGAGCCGAGCTTCTACACCATCTTTCTGCCAATGCCGATCCAAGATCAGAGATCAGGCTATTTTATTCTTTTTAAATTTCATGTATTTAAATTTTGAAATTTTAATTAATAAAATTTTATTTTTTGCACTTTAATTTCTTACTTTTTATTTTTATTGCAATTTAATTTCTGCACTTTAAATTATTGCTTTGCAAGTAGATGCTAAGATCTAACTAGTAGATCTTAGTACCAAATTTAAATTTCTGCACCTTTTAATTTTTACTTTTTATTTTTCGACTTCATTTTTTATCCCAAAACTCTTCTCTTTTTCTTTTCAAAAATCAAAGATTTCAAATCTAAAAATACTACCTTTCCTATAGATTCGACCCGACTCACCGCTATCTACGCATTTTCAATGATTTTAAGAAGTCGGATTAAATTGATAAACACGGTGTCTTAACAACAACATCGCATACCTATCAGAGGGCCTCCATGCCTAGTGGATCCAATAATCTGCACAACATAAACCTACTTACACACAGACGACCCTGAAGGAGTCTAAACTCCTCTAGAATTGATGAAACTTGAAGCTCTTTGCCGCCAGCGCCTACCTCCCCCAAACTTCAACTATTAAATCCAAATGGACTGGCACGTCACGACAACAGACACCATCCTCCATAACAAATTCCACATGGCCCCAAATGGCCCACTATTCAATAGTTACAGTTGTCATAATCAATTTATTACAGGCTCCACCTATAAAAGAGATCCTTCAGATATGTTTTCCTTGAGCACTCTTCTTCCTCTCGATACTCTGCCACTTTCTTTTCTGAGCACTTTACTTCTGTTAGCCAAAAAAGTTGACTTCATCATCGGAGGATCTTGCCAGAGTCACCACCTCCGACTTTGGATGAGACTTATTTTGCATGTCACCAACAGCGGCCTCATCTTCTCCAACTTCAGCCTTGAATCCGACATCAATCAGATTTTGCACTAATAGAATTGACGCTAGAAGAAGGGTCCTCTTTCTCTTGAGGTTCTCTAATTTTTAAAGGAGTGCTCAGCAGAGATCTCTCTCCTTCTCCCTCAGAGTTCATCTTTTCCAATCGATCTCATGAGGATACCTCCCAGAAAGGCTTCCACCCGACAGTCGACCACCTCCATGACCAGATCTCATCTAGATCTGCCCATCCTAATCTCATCCCCAGCATCTCAAGTTCCACTGATGGCAATGGTGGATGCAGAGCAATTTAACTTACTAGTTCAGTAGGTTAGGGGCCTCACTAAAGTAGTGTAGGCCATGCAGCAGCAGCAACCTCTGATGCCAGCCCGTTCAGAGCAGACTTCTCCAAAACTTTAGAACCCAGTTTGGGGATGACCGACTTGGGTGAGTCGATCGATCACCTCCGAGAAAGAGAAGCAGAGAGCAGGGAGCCCCTGCTCAGACCATGACTCTATCCGTGGAGGGACTCTATCGTCGTTCAGCCAGAAAACTTTGAAGATCCATGACAGCAAAGATCTCCTGGATTGAAAGCTGCAAGAAATAAATCGATGGATTGAGGAACTCTGCCAAGCTTCCTTCTCTTATGGTAATGATATCTGCACCGACCAACCTTTCTCTCATCAAATCATGCAGGAACTGATCCCATCGAACTTCAAGCTCCTACAGTTTGAGAGCTACGATGGGACTACTGATCCAGTCGATCATTTGGAGGCCTTTTGGATAATGATGCTGCTCCATGGTGCATCTAATGCTAAGCTTTTCTCTTCACCTTGAAGGGAGCAACCAAAAATTGGTACTCAGCTCTTAAGCTGGGTACTATCTTTTTCTTCAATCAAATAAGCTGCCAATTCATGGCTCACTTTCTCAGTAGCTGACATCCCCAATGAGGCTCGAATTTTCTCATCCATATCAAGCAAAAGAAAGAAAAGTCCATTCAGGCCTATGTCAACCACTTCAATGCTACTACTCTAGCGGTTCGAAACTTGGATCAGTCCATTGCAATGGCCGCACTAAAGGGCGGCCTCCAAAAGAATGATCTACTATTCTTCCTAGAGAAGAAGTATCCTAAAGATTTTGCTGATATGTCGGCCCAGAGTGATGGTTACGCCCGAGCGAAAGAGGCCTTTAAGGCCAAGGATGAAGAAGCCATGAGAGAGTGGCAGGCAGGTGATTCAAGCAAGCCCATAGTTGAACAAAAGTCGAGCAAAGCTCGACCGCGCTCTAGAACTCCTTTCGAGCATAGACGAGCCCAAATTCCTCCTCCAACTCATCATCAGAGAAGCCTTGATCAAAGGGCATGATGGAACTCCCCCCCCCAGAAGGTTCCACACCTATGCTCCCCTCAACGCTCCGAAGACTCAAGTTCTGATGGAGATCAAGGAGCAACTATCAAGATCAGAGAAGATGCGGTCTTATCCCAGTAAGCAAAATTCTAACAAGTACTATCTCTACCATCGTGACCATGGTCACGATACTAAGGAATGCAACCAGCTCCAAGACGAGATTGAGGAGCTCATCAGGCAAGGTCGGCTTAGTTGATTCCTATGACATCAGCCTAAAGTAAGAAAAGATTAGCCAAGGGTGCTGCCCTAGCCCGAACCATCAAGGAGAGAAGAGCAGCAAGGAGATCGACCACCCCTCGGCATCATCAACATCATTTCTGGGGGACTTCGATGGGGAGAGGCTAGCGGATCGACAGGAGAAGTGAAGAAGTGGAGGACTGAAGAATCAATAACTTTCACTGATGAAGATGCTTAAGGAGTTCAATTCCCGCATAACAATGTGATTGTAATCTCTCTAAACATTGCTGACTATGATGTATACCACATTCTGATAGATAATAGAAGCTCTACTGATGTCTTGTTTTATGATGTTTTCTCTAAAATGTTTATACCTAATAACCACCTAGGACCTATGAGTTCCTCATTAGTGGATTTTACTGGCGATGCTGTGTCAGTTGAGAAAATAATAACACTAACTATGGCTGCAGGACAATATCCTAAACAAGCCAAAGCTTAGGTAGACTTTTTGGTAGTAAAAGCTTCCTCTACTTACAACGTAATTCTAAGCTGACCTGGTCTGAATGCACTTCGGACGGTAGTATCCACTCATTACCTAAAGATGAAGTTTCCAATAGGTCATGGGATTAGGAAGGTCAGAGGAGATCAAGCTCTGGCAAGGCATTGCTACTCCATCGCCCTGCAAACAAATGGCCAATCCAGCCTTTGCCAAGTCGATGGGCTAGATGTTTGCGATGATCTTACTGAGGAGCAGGGCAAACCCATGAAGGATCTGGTAGTTGTCTCTCTAGATGATGGGAACATAGAACACATGGTGCAGATCGACTCTAGCTTGGATGGAGAAGTTCGGAATGAGCTCGTTACCTTCTTATGGAAGAATGCCGATGCCTTTGCTTGGGTCCCTGCAGACATGCCTGGAATTGACGTTGAGATCATAGAGCATCGGTTGGCTGTTGATCCCAAATATAGACTAATGAAAGAAAAAGTTTGAAACCATGCACCAAAAAGATAGAATACGATAGCAGATGAAGTGGACAAACTCCTTAAAGCCGGGTTCATTCAGAAAGTCAACTATCCAAGTTGGGTCTCTAATGTGGTCCTAGTAAAGAAGGCCAATGGCAAATGGAGAATGTGCATAGACTTTAAAAAGCTGAACAAGGTCTATCCAAAAGATAGTTACCTCCTACCTTGAATTGATCAACTGGTTGATGAAACTTTAGACCATAAGCTTCTCACCTTCATGGATGCCTTCTCCGACTATAATCAAATCCGGATGGCACCGAAGGATGAGGAGAAAACTACTTTTAGTACTGACCATGATTTTTATTGTTATAGAGTCATACCCTTCAGGCTCAAAAATACAGGCGTGACATATCAGCGTCTGGTCAATAGAATTTTTAGAGAGCAGATCGATCGCAACATGGAGGTTTACGTAGATGACATGCTTATCAAGCACCGAACTTTGATCAATCATGTAGCCGACCTTGAAGAGACCTTCAATGCTCTTCGAAGATATAAGATGAAGTTAAATCCGACCAAGTGCACCTTCAGAGTAACCATGGGAAAATTCTTAGGGTTCATGATCTCGAGGCAGAAAATTGAGGCCAACCCAAAGAAGATCCGAGCCATCCAAAAAATGACTACACCAAAATCAATAAAAGAAGTTCAGTGCCTAACCATAAAAATGGCATCTTTGAATTACTTTATCTCAAAGTCGACTGAGCGGTGCATGTCTTTTTTTCAAGCCCTCAAACTACCAAAGAACTTCTGCAGGACTATGGAATGCCAGCAAGCATTCAAAGAGCTCAAAAGCTACCTCAGCTTGCCTCCTCTTTTGGCTAAGTCTGAACATGGAGAAGGATTATTTCTATACTTGGCAGTCTCCCCAATAGCCCTCACGGTAGTTTTAGTCAAAGAAGAGGCAAAAATGCAGCGGCTGATCTACTATATAAGCCGAGTCCTAAGGGATGCAAAGATCAGGTACACTAAATTAAAAAACATTAACTTATACTCTTCTGATTGCAGCCAGAAGACTTTGGTCCTACTTTCAGGGGCACACAATAATACTCCTCACTGATTAGCCAATCAAGATAGTTCTTCATCAAACAGAAACCCTTGAAAGAATTGCAAAGTGGGCAATTGAGCTTACAGAGTTCGACATCAACTATCAACCTCGATACTGGCTGATTTTATAGTTGAATGCATGATCCCAGATGATGCCAAACCTGAGTAGAATGAGGCCAGCATTTTGTGGCTACAACTAAGCTTTCCCAAAGAAAGAGCGAACCTTTTCGAAGGTTTTTGGGCCCTGTATGTGAATGTCTCTTCCAATGCTTTCGATGCAGGAGCTGGACTGAAATTGGTCAATCCAAAAGGGGTTATTGCCAAGTATGTGTTTTGAGTTTTCTGCAGTAAGCAACGGAGCAAAATATGAAGCTCTGATAGCAGGACTAAAGATAGCAAAAGATTTAGAAGCAAATCGGCTCCGAGCTTACAGTGATTCACAGTTGATAGTGGGATAGGTCAGCGGCGATTACGAGGCTCAGGAGGAAAATATGAGAAGATATCTTGAGAAAGTGAAGAGCTTGACCCTGGCATTCAATAGTTTCAATATCCAATGGATCTCAAGAGTGAAAAATGCTAGAGCCAACCTTCTATCTAAATTAGCCACACTTGCCCCCAATAAACTTTCGAAGGAAGTATACTTTGAAGTACTAAAATGCCCTAGTTCGAAAGAGCCACTAACTACCATGCAGATTGACCATGAACCCTACTAGATTAATCCATTGACTACTTATCTCAGAGGTGGAACTCTCCCTCACAACCCAAAGAAAGTTCGAAAGTTGAGAAATCAAGCCTCCCGATATGTACTTTACGAAGACAAACTATATAAGAGATCATATTCTTTGCCAATTTTAAGATGCCGTTGACCTTTCGAGGTCGATTTTGCATTATGGAAGGTGCATGAAGGAATCTATGAAAACCATCTGGGTGCCAGATCCCTATCTCACAAGCTACTTCGACAAGATTATTATTGACCGACTATGCACCATGATTGCATTGAATATGTTAGAAAGTGCGATCGCTGTCAAAAAATATAAATATACAAAGATAGCCAACCTCCGAGCTTATCCTGCTAAGCACCCCTTGGCCATTTGCATAGTAAAAAATGGATATACTTGGCTCCTTTTCGACGGCACCCGGACAATGAAAGTTTTTCTTAGTTGCGATCGACTACTTCACCAAATGGATTGAGGCCGAATCCCTAGCAATGATTACTGAAGCCAAAGTATAAGACTTCATCTGAAAGTTGATTGTTTGAAGATTTGGTCTATCCCAAACCCTTATTACAGACAATGGATGATAATTTGCTGAGAAGAAGTTTGTCGAGTTCTGTGAAGATTTGAACATCTCCCATAACTTCACGTCAGTAGCTCATCTGTAAGCGAACGATAAAGCAGAAGTGACAAATAGAACCTTATTGCAAGGCATCAAGGCAAAGCTTGAAAGAGAAAGGGGGACATGGGCAGACGAGCTTTACCATATTCTATGGGCATACAGAACTACCCAAAAGCTGCCAACTGGAGAAATGCTATTCACTCTAGCTTTTGGAATGAAAGCAGTCACCCTGATAGAGCTCAAGCTTCCATCGACATGAATTATAGCCTTCAGCGAGCAATGCAATTCATAGGACCTCAGAGTAAACCTCAATCTACTAGAGGAAAAATGAGAAGAAGCCTAAGTTTGGATGGCTGCTTATAGATGAAGAGTGGTCTGCTACTATAACTCCAGAGTCAAAGGCAAAATATTCAAAATGGAAGACTTGGTACTTCGACGAGCAACCATTTCACAACCTCAAAACCAAGGAAAGCTCGCCCCAAACTGGAAAGTTCCTTACGAAGTCAAAGAGGTCATCAGGCCTGAAACTTACTAGTTGAAGGAGCTCGAAGGCACCGATCTTCCATGCCCATGGAGCTCGGAGAACTTACGCATGTACTATCAATAATCTCATTTCAAAAAAATCTTCTTATTTTAATATCTTCGATCTTGGTGCAAAACTATGATGACAGAAAATAGCCTCCCAAACTTTATCATTAGATGAAGTTAGCTCCATTAGGAATAAGAGGAGAACCTTATCCTAACACTGAGCTAAAGTGAAGACCTTGGTTACTTAAGCAGGGATGCTGGGAGAGGCCTCTTCAATGGCTCTTTTGTGTTCCTATATCTCTATTAGGAATAAGAAGAGAACCTCATCCTAACATTGAGCTAAAGTGAAGGCCTTGGTTACTTAAGCTGGGATGCGGAAAGAGGCTCCTTCAATGATCCTTTTATGTGCTTGTAGTTCTATTAAGAACAGGAGGAGAACCTCATCCTAACATTAAGCCAAACCAAAGATCTCGATTACGTAAGTCGGGATGGAGAAAGAGGCTCCTTCAATGATCCTTTTGTGCCCCTATAGTCCTATTAGAAATAGGAGGAGAACCTCATCCTAATATTGAGCTAAAGCGAAGACCTCGGTTACTTAAGTCGGGATGTGGGAAGAGGCCCTTTGAACAGCACTTTTGTGCTCCTATAGTCCTATTAGGAATAGGAGGAGAACCTCATCCTAACATTGAGCTAAAGCAAAGACCTCGGTTACTTAAGTCGGGATACGAGAAGAGGCCCTTTCAATGGTCCTTTTGTCTCCCCATAGTCCTACTAGAAATAGGAGGAGAACCCCATCCTAACATTGAGCTAAAGCAAAGACCTTGATTACTTAAGCCGGGATATAGGGAGAGGCCCCTTCAATGGTCCTTTTGTGCCCCTATAGGTCTATTAGAAATAGGAGGAGGACCTTATCCTAACATAAGCAAAGTCAAAGACCTTGCTAACCTAAGTCGAGAAAAAAAGAGGGGGAGGGGGGCCCATCCAGTGGTCCCAAACGAACTCCCAACCTAAAGCAAAGAGAAGGAAGAAACCTTGTCATCGATCCTTACACATATTTCTCCTACAATTACCTAACCGTATGAGGCATAAGAAGTAAAATTGCTTCTAGGTCCACAAAAAAGACCTCGGATAGGCATCCACAACAACCACTTCATTAGAAGGTAACACAAAAATAAACAAAGTGAAGAAAGTAGAGCCACGAGCAAGCTTCAAATTCATGAAAAATAAAAATAATAAAAAAGATACCATTTCATTACAAAAATAAGTTCATTACAAGACATAGGTCGACAAGATCGATTATACTTAAAAAAAAGAAAAGAGAAAGGCCGTCGAAATTTTAGAAAGGGCCAAACTCCTCAGACTTTGGACTGGTGGCCGTTACCAAAGATTTCTTTAGACAATCGACCTGCTCCTTGAGCTCCCTCCGCCTCATCATGTTATCGCAGAATATCCTATCGAATCGATGGTAGTTTTCCTCTGACTCTCGCAACCTCCCCCTCAGGACCTCGAACTTGGCCTCCGCATCCTTGGTGGCCTAACGCTCATAAATTAGCTCGAGCTTCAGTCGCTGCACCTCAGTCTTTTCTGCACCGATCGACTCCAAGAGTTTGCCAATGGTCCTCCTAAAGGAGGCGATCTCATCGACCTCCCTACTTATGCCAGCTTGAAAGCCATCATCAAGTCACTGTTGGAGCCAGGCTACTTCATCATTGGAGGCATGAAGATTTTGTTTTCTAGCTTGGATAACCTATCACTGCAGTCCAATCGATAAGTCTCATATGTGAGCTCAGCATCATCCAGCTGCTTCTGAAGTGCGAAGAAGCTCGTCGACCAGTCCCACTCAAATCATGCCTTGTTAGAGGACCACGAAGAGCTCCCCTCCAGAAGTTGAATCTTCTCCTTCATCGCCTTGAGTTGAGTCTTAAGGGAGCTGATCTTTGCTATCAATGCCTAGGATTTCTTGCTTGTGTTCTTCTAGAGTTCGGCTAGCTCCCTCTCGAAGCTCCCCTTTTAAATGCTAAAACTTGCAGAGTCCTTCGTGTGCAAGTTTCGAAGGTGAGTGACCTCTTTGGTCACCTCCGAAGCATTCTTCCACGAAGCTTGAAGGTCGTCCTCCATCTTTTCCAACTTCTTCTTCAGATGATGGACTTCCTTCCTCAGGCTTTTTATTAAAGGTTTTAAGGGAACCCCCTGAGGTAGTAGATCAACATTGATGGAAGACTGCATTAAAAGTATGAAAAATGCTCAAAAGTATAGACAAAAATGAAATTCATTTTCAAAAATTTTGAGTACAAAGCAAGAAAAAAAAAGAAGAAAAATGTACAACGACTCGAGGATTTCAACCTCGGAAGGGACGGTGGTAAATGAAGCCAGAGCTTTCTCGACTGCCTTGGGTTTCTGAACTGGCTCAGGCACCTCCATGGTAGGTTTGGACGGACTAGAAGCAGGCTCGATGGAGGAAGGATAGACTGCAGCATCGGACGATCCCGCTTTTGCATCGTCCTCCTCCAAAAATTTGAGGCCAAGCTTGGGGAACCTCCAGGTCACCCTGCCTTCATAGAGCTCGAAGCCCTTGATGAATGCCTGCCGGTCGAAGGCGATGTGCAGGTCCTTCATTTCGGAGGAGGCCTTGAACTCCATGGCTCGGACCGCTGCCTCTAAGATCGACTTCGATATTTGGGCCTCTAGACCAGCGACCCTCCCCATGGCTTCTTGCCTCCTCTCCTCCTTCAGAGCCAACGCTGTCTTGAGTCTGGTCAAGATGAACTCCTCCTTTCAAAGTGCACTACGTAGGCTCCAACTTTCCACCACCTTCTCCCCCGTGAAGTGCTCAGCCTCGGCAGCCATTGCCTGAAGGCGATTAATCTCCACTTGAAGGCCTTCCCAAACATTCAGCATCTCTGCCTCCAGGCGATTTGCCCTTTTTAGGTAGGCAAGCATGTGCTGGCCCGACTGCCATGAACAGATCACTATAAGGTGAAGGAAGAAATGGTGAGAAAATGAAAAAAAGTATGACAAGATGATTATCCTAAGGACAGTTTTGAGAAACTCCCAGATGAACTATCTCTGGTCAAGGTCAGCTAGGCGGTCCACTTCCTCTAGTAGGGTGAACTTGTCTGTCAGATTTCAAATGATATCTAGATTATCGAAGGGGTCCGTCTCCTGGTCATCACCGCTGCTCCAATTGGGCACGTCCTGGCGTGCCTTAGGGGGCATTTTTTGCAATGGCTGCTTTCCCCTTCCTCCTTTCTTTCCCTTCATCAGCGGAGGGATCGGGCATGTAATCCCCGATGGGGAGATTCGCGGGCTTGGGGGGAAGAGATTCCCCTTCTACAATGCCGGCATGTGTGGTTGGGACGATCTCATTTTCGGGGCAGACCTCGGAAGTGACATTGACAGCAGCAGGAGCTGTAGGGTCGGTATACAAGCTTTGCCTGGAGCCTTCCCCTTTCTCTTCTTCTGGGCATACAGGCCCTTGGCAAGTCTCTTTATGGCATCGGTATTCATTTCTACAATAAAGAAAAAAGTATAGTCAACCGAGGTACATACAAAACTTCATAAGAACTCATATGCATGTATGTATGCATGACTAATACCGATAGGGTCAAGAGGACTCAAACCGAAGTCGAACAAAGTTTGTCCCCTCAAAAGGTTTGAAAGAGGAGGAGCTCGGTATGCCTTGAGTCGATTAGAAGATTCAAGGTCGGGTCCATCTAAACTAGGGGCATGATGGATAGATTCTCTAAGGAAGCCCCAAGAAGGAAGGTTGAGTAGTAAGGTGGGGCATCGGAGAAAGAAGTACTTCTCCTTCCAATTTTGAGCCGAGGAAGGAGCGCCTTTCAGCAATCCCTTCTTATCGAACTGGGTGGAGAAGTACCACCAGTCCTTTGCAGAAGGATGGCATTTGAAGGTGTAAAAATTTTGGAATAACGAGACAGTGGGGCCAAACTTCAGTCAGATGGTAGAGAGAAAGAAAACCTATGATGAACCGAAAAGGAGTTTGAAATGACGGAGGCGTAGGAGATGTTCAAAATTCGAAAGAGGAAAACTACAAAGGGAGGTAGTGGAAGTCGAAGCCTGGCATGCAAGGTTTCTAAGTACAAACAAAATTGACCGATCGGAGGAGAACTGGCTCGATCATCTAAACTAGAGAGTTTGAGGTCATATTTCGGGAGGATCCCATATTGAATACAGATCAAAGAAAGATCATTCACAATAAGAATGGACGGGATGGTGTCTGAAACAAAGGATGAGTGAGATATGTTCCTAGGTTCGACCTCGATCAGGGGTGCAAGGTCTAGGAAGTCGGTCTAGGCAAGCCCCCAAGAACCGATGGAGTGGGAGGTTTTGGGAGACATTCAGAGCGAAATAAGATCCTAGGAAAACCACCAAAATATAAAAAAAATATAAGACAAATACTGCTACCAAAAAATCGAAAGAGCAAGAAGCTAAAAAAGCACGAGTACCCAAAGAGAATGGTTGGAAAACTGATCAAAGTTGTTTGGAGAGGACGAAAAGATGGTGGGTGCGATGAGAAACAGTCGAAAGGATGTCCAAAATTTGAGAAGACAAGGGAGGAAGCTAAAACCCTTGGGAGAAAGAAGAACAGGGACCAGAGGAAGAAGAAGACTCGAGCAAGAGTGACTTTCGGATGGAAGGAGAAGGCCTTAAATAGCCAAAAAGAGGCTCGAGGTGGTTATGATTGCGAGTTGCCTTCGATCGATCTATGTGCACCGCATGTCCCACTCATCCTGGCTGGGGAGTGGCAACAGACAAATCTTTAATTACGTCATACCTATGGCAGTGTTGCAGCAAAAAATTTGAAGGACCATCTTCTCGAAGTTGTTTCGAATTTAAAGAGCTTTAATGTCAGTGTGGTAAATGCCAAAATATCTTATCCTGACGAGCATAGAAAGCCAAAAGAACTTCGGCAGCCACATCTACACTCCCTTTCTTCGAATTTTGAACTCAAGAGTGAGGGGACTATTGTTGGGGGCAAACCCACTCCTGCTGAAGTTCTGTCGGATATCTGATTGCTGAATGATCCCATTCGATAGCGACGATCAAGATTGACCCTCAATCGAATTTACAAAATCCCTCCGGACCTTGCCCAAATGAGCTTGAATGGCGGGGGTGGCCGAGGTCCTCCATCCTAGGCAGTCAGCTCTCCCTGATCGTAAGTCTTCTGAACTTCTCCTTTAGCCGGACTCCTCCATCAGTCAGACTTCTTTCAGACTTCACCCTCAATCAGACTTCTCCATTGGTCGAACTCTTTTCGAATCCTTCCAATAGACCTCCTTCCAGATTCCTCCAACGGACTTTCTTCAGGATTTCTCTAGTGGACTTTCGAATCCCGTTTGGTCGAACTCCATGCAGTCACTTGGGAGGGCCTCCACGCCTATACGGATCCAGCAATCTATACAGCATGAACCCACTTACACACAAATGACCCTGAGGGGGTCCGAACTTCTCTAGAATTGATGAAACTTGAAGCTTTTTGCCACCAGCACCTACCTCCTCCAAACTTCAACCATTAAATTTCAATGGACTAGCATGTCTCGACAACAAACACCACCCTTTATAATAAACTCCATATCGCCTCGAATGGCCTACTACTCGGTAGTTATAGTTGTCACCATCAGTTTGTTACAGGCTTCATCTATAAAAGGAATCCATTAGATACATTTTTCCTAAGCACTCTTCTTTTTCTCGATACTCTACCACTTTCTTTCCTGAGCACTCCATTTTTGTTGGCCGAAAGAGTTGACTTGATCGTCGAAGGATCTTGCCTGAGCCACCACCTCTGACTCTGGACAAATCTTATTTTGCAGATCATCGACAGTAATCTCATCTTCTCTGACTCCAGCCTCAAATCCGGCATCAACCAAATTTTGCACCAACATTCTTTATTGACAAATGATCATCATCTCTGACCAAAAGGCCAATAGAGATCACATTTATCATAAATGATGGACAATAGTGATAATTACTCAAAATAACATCTTTTGAAAATAAGCTTGATAATTTCTATAGCTAGGATTGGAACAGGACTTCCATCCCCAATGTTCAGATATTTCTCACTATTTTCAAACATTCTACTTACCTGTAGTTCTTGCAATAAATTGCATAGGACTATTGGTATCCAATACCAAGATGGTAGAATTTTAAACAGAGAAATTTTAAGATATTATCAAATAACATCCTTGATGAGCAACTCTTACTCCTTTCTCTTGTTCAGCCTATTATGGTCAAGGGAAAGCAAGATAATTTTTCTTCCTATAACCCTGCTTCTAACAGTAGAAGCACTATGCCTGATTTGGGTTAATTTTGGACTAATTATTTTGACTGGACTTAGAAGCCCCAATACAAACTCATTCATACTGCTAAACCAAAATCAACTTTTAATACTAATTATTGAAGTTGGATCCTATAAGTCATCACTGTCTAACAGTGATAGGAGTAATTAGGATTTAGCCTTAATTTAAGAAAAGAGAACAATGACCTAAGTATATGAATTATATTAAGCGTAGAGACTTGGACTTTAGTCTTAAGGTTCTTCCACTATTTTATTGAAATTGATAGCCTCTACCTTTAATTCAAAAAATTATCTTAATTTTTTAGTAGGTACTAGAATCCATATAGACTACACACAAGCCCAACTATGGTTAGTCAATCCATGTACATCTAAAGATAGGTTCATAATCAATTATTTTTCCAAACAACTTTTAGTAATTTAATTTTATCCTAGAAATCTAATCAGTAGGCTAGGGCCTCCACTGTAAGGATCCAATTAGGTCCAACCATTAACATGACTATACTTGGTGCATCTAACCAATAAATGATTAAGCCCAACTATGGTTGGTCAACCTAACCATCATTAGAGAGACACATTCAAGTCATCATATGATAAATAATAATTCTATTAGCCAACAAGCACCAGGCCGATGGGCCTCCAATGATCATTGAGTTAATGGATCCATTATCAAACATCTTAATGGGAGGCTATGACTCAGTTATCTCCATAACTTTATTATTTTAAGAACCTAATAATTTTAAAAAATTTAAAATTATTTATGATTTAAGGATAGAAAAGACATGGATCAAGTCAAGTCCTCCCACTAACTTCTCAAGTCTTTGATAAGGACTAGGATCAATATCGATCCACGGGCACCTAGATCAGTCTCACTGAATAAAATCAGTCTCACTGATTTTCTATGTGACATAGATTAGCATGAGTCAATGAGCAACCTAATCAAGATCTGATTAACCATATTGGCTAGGTAAGTGAGATATACGGGAGGGTCTACCAAGGCTTGCCTTAGACACCATCAAAAATGGTCAGGTAAGTGGGCTGCCAATTAAAAACTATCGGTCTGGGATGCCAGACTTATCTTAGATACCAATCAATTTATTAGTTTTGATTTGGTCTACCTAAAGACTTGGGCTCAACCACTGAGCCGCGATCAGTATCCATTTATTAGATATATGAACTTTGATCAACTACAAGTATTGAAGTGATCTACAGAAATGATCTAATCCTAATTAACTATTAATTAGGTTTGATCAATTTTTTAACTAAGTCCATATTTAATCTAATCCTAGGTCTAACCCAGTTAAGGACCTGGTTATAGCTAACCCATTATCCTTTAACCCATGTTTTATGAAATTATCTCAGGATCGTTAAATCACAAACCTAAATCCTAAATAATCACTTAATTCTTAATTAAGTTCAAAGCTTATGGATTTGGATTTATGGAATCTTAGAACTAATTTCTGATTTAATCATTTTAAATATTTTTAAATTAGTAAATAATTTATATTGAATCATATTTAATATATGATTTTAGATCGGATTTATTTTGATGTTTCGATCATATCCTAAAATTTTGAATCTAGAATTTTGTAGAAAGTAAGTTCTTAATTTAAATTCTATAAAATAAATATATCATATACATTCTAGATTCAAAATAAAAGATACATATGGACATATGTAACAATAGGATCTATATCTAAACATAAAACACATCATATGGATCAGATCATAAATCATTTAAAGTTAGATTTAAAATCTAAAAATAAATCATAAATTACTTTAGATTTTATCTAATATATTTATAATTTAGGTTATTCAAATCAACACATACTAGAACAATCTCTCTACTATAAGGGATAAATCTTACAGCAGGACAATCTTATAGCAGTATGTGCAATCCGATATTATTTAAATCTAATCTAAATAATCTAAAATAGATCTAATATCTATTTAATTTTATATTTAAAATCAAAAAATAAATCATAAAATTATTTAGATCATATCTAACTTACTAATGATTCAAGAATAGATCAGCACATACTAGGACAACCTCTCCACTGTAAGGGATAAACCTTACAGTAGGACAATCTTATAATAGTATATGCAATTTTTAGAGTTTTATTTTTTAAATTTAATTTAATATAAATATGATCATGTTATAAATGAATCTAGACACTCTGATACCACTGATGGAGAATATGCAGGATTTCATGCATGAATTTTAAATTTTTTTTGAAAAATAATGCAGCGAAAGTTATAAATTAAACTATTTAATTCATAAATATATGTAATCTAATTACTAAATCCTATATCTAGGACCTATAATCTGTCATAATGCATTCTAAATCTAAAAATAAAAGAATTTGGTATTGATCAAATCAATATCCTAGATCTAGAATGATTCTAGATCTGAAACCTAGATTACATCTAGGTGAGAGGAGAGATCATATCTCTTACCTTGCATGGGTTGAAAACTCCATGGTTGATTTTTGTTATTTTCTTTTGAGCCACACATGCACTCAGTCTCTACAGATGATCCATATGAGGCTGCAGCAAAATTAAAGGTTCATCGAACAGAGATCCACTCGAAGTGCTAGCTTCTTGCAAATCCCTCCTGATGGTTAATTTAAAATTTATTCTTTAGATCTTTTGGACACTCCAAGTGATGAAGAACACAAGGAGGTATAAAAGAGAATTCTAACCTTTAGATCTCTCAAAAATCTAAAATAAATACATATGAGAAAATTCCTAAGAGAAGATAAATCTTCTCTTTCAGGACACCAACGATTGATGTCCTGAAAATATCTCTATGTTAGGACAAGAGGAGACCTTCTCCTCTATATTTTTCTCATGTTTCTAGATCTAATATTATCAAATTTTTTTCATAAAAAAATCTCATAAAAATATGGAGAAGAAGGATTCTCAAAGAAACCCTAAGAGAAGACCTTCTTCTCTTCATCTTCTCTCATCAGGACATGATCAGATTATGTCCAAAAAGATCACTATGCCCCAACACCATGGAGCATAGATCCCCATGCCCTCTTCCTCTCTCTATCTTATATTTTTATCATATAAAAATTATATAAAATAAATAAGAGAAAAGTACTTAAAAGAAAAATAAAGAGAAGATAATCTTCTCTTACCTTTGTCCCTTCAAGACATTAATATTTGATGTCTTGATGAAGACCTTTTATTCAACGAACTTGGTGCTCCAAACATCCACACCTTCTCCTTCTTTTCTTATAGTTTTTTCATAAATTTTTTGAGATTTTTCATGTCCAAAAATATCTTATAAGAGGTGCCCCAATTAGATAAGGAAGACTAGGTCAAATCTAGTCTTATATGGACTTTAGGGAGGAGTTTTAGGAGGCATCCAACTCTTGGACGCATCTCTCTTTATTTTTTGGGTGTGAAGATCAGAAAACCACATGCAAAATTAAAGGAAATAAGTACACAAAAGAAAAAGAGGCATGGAGAAAAAATTCAATAAGGAAAGAAGGTGTTTTAGAGAATTGGGACTCTTTCAAAAGAAAACAAAATCAAACCACTTACCCAATTTGGTCAAATCAAATTTTAATTAATCTCTTTAGATATTTGATATATAGAGATGCTCTTATTGGCATGTAGAACATTACATAAAGATCTAGATATAAAATATGGGTGTTGACTTTTATTGGCGTATGGAAGGAGTGAGAGTCCCAGTCTAACTGAGATTCTTCTTGTTTGACTAGGTCAAAACTCTTTTGAACCTAATTCAAATTAAATTAAATATAATCTAATTAAAGATGATCCTAGTCTAACTAGAATTTTAATTAAATTAGATTAAAATATATTTAATTCTAATTTAAATTTTAACTCAATTAGGAATTAGGTGCACTCAAATACTAGTCCAACTAGAAATTATTTTTTTCTTACAATTGGCTTATCCAATAAACTAATTAAACTTAATCTAATTAAGTCTAAACTAATTTTAATTGAATCTAATTCAATTAGACTTAATGTCAATCCAATCGCTCAATCAAATTGAGCTAATTAGTAATCCAATTGCTAATCGATCCTTCTGCAACACTTGCATTAGGTCAAACATCAATCATATTGATAGTTTGGCCTAAGAATGATTCTCATCATCGATTAACTATCTGATTAGATTATAACCTCTAATATGTATGATCCTATAGGTTTGAACCTAAGCTGGTAGCATAAGAACTAATTTCTATACCAATCGAAGTAACCATCTAGCAATAATTCCCGACGTTCAGATAGGTCGAATGTATGCAAAGCAATATTCTTAGAACCCTAGTCCATGGTTACTATATAATTCATCCCTTTGACCAATAATACTCAAGATGACTTTGAGTATGCTGTTAACACTCATACAAGTCATCTTATTGTATCTCAAAATATTGCAAATCCCGTGACTCCTCACGAAGATTATTCAGGCCTAGGTTTTCCTAAATTGAAATACAATAAGTCATTCTCTTTCTAAAGCTAATCAGGAGTGGTCAATCCCATCTTGACTCACACACTAACTTCATAAGTACTTGACTATACCCAAAAACTTTTCAAATCTAAATTAGAAATATAGGTAGTCCGACACCAAAGTATAGTGAGTTGCTTGCAAGTCACCATGGTGATCTTAGATCAGAGGGACACTTATATCCATTGGCCTTAACTAGCTACTCTTAATAGTAGAGTGCTACATTGATCACGTTCAGTGCAGATGTACTCCTACATCTCATCCAAATGTCATACCAGTATTTTCACACCACTTGATTAAGAGGACAACCAACACATATGGCATACGGTGATCTATACTCGGTAAGTTATCATTCTTATTAATAACTTATCATTTGAAAGTGAACAATTTAAGAACCATCCGATAAATCCTCTTTTATCGATTAATATTGATTCTAAAGACTTCATCATAATTTAAGAGTTCATTTAAGAAAGATAGAACTTTTATGATGAACCAAGCAAATAACTATTATTATTAGATAATTCATATACTAATTTCAATCATCTACGACTTAGATGATTGGCTTTAAGATATATTTCTCAATAATTCAAACTCTTCGATCAAAGAGGTGAATACTTATCCAGTAAGTTTGTAACATATCTAGGAGAAAATTAGATTCTCTCTTGGTGGATTTTTTTTGGAACATAATATATCTGAAAGAAAAAATTTAACTTTGTTAAACATGGTTCAATCTATGATAGGGTTCACTTATCTACCTATTTCAGGATTGTGCTATTGTGACTGCTTGTTTTACTCTTAAAATGTATCGAGTAAATCTATTGTAAATCTATATATGGGATATAGATCGGGCATAAACCTAGACTCTCTCACCTTTAGGTTTGGAGTTGATCGGCCTATGTCAAAGGTTTGCATACAAATAAACTTGGATCTTGTTCCAATAGTTATTTCAGGGTTATTAATTCTACCATGTTGAAGAACAAAAGATGTTCATCAGTAGTAGGGCATTTCTTTTTGAAAATTTTTTTTTATAGAAGGAACTGATGCCTATCAAGTTAAACTTGGAGAAGTTTGACTGGTAGAAAAGAATCGACATAATCTAGTAAACCTATAGAATCAAATTTGATCAGATCAAACCCAGAGCCCATTAAAATGGCACCTTTAAGGAGATCCGATAGAGTACCGCATTAGCTAAATAGATACTTTAGTATCTAGGTTTGGAATGGCGATCCTGTTGAGCTCAATGAGAATAATAAGGATCTGATCACCTATAGGGATGCAATGCAGTGGTCTGACTCTGAGAAGTGGCTTAAAGCCACATAATCTAAATTGAAGTCCATGAAAATCAATAGTGTGTGGACACTAGAAGATTCACCTGAAGGGATAAAATCCATTGGGTGTGAATGGATTTTCAAAAGGATCAAAATAGCACAGATAGAAAGGTAAAGATCTGTAAAGCCCATATGACTATTATCTCAGTTTTGAAATATACATTTTGAATCTATGTCTTTATTATGAATAAAGACAAACTCTACATTTATATGTGGGCAAAATGTTCTATAGTGTTATTCCTTATGTTAATTATGGATGAAGTTCTCTTAATCGGAAATGGCATTCTAGCATTACAAGGAATAATGGTTTGGCTATCATCTAATTTTTTCATATTTAAAATTAGATATGGTATACTGACTAATGGTAGTGAGTAGTTACCAGTCTGATCTTAATGAGAATCACTAGAAGATTATATAGACAATCCTCATGTATTTAAAAAATACTAAGATCCAGTGAATCAAATATGGAGATACTGACTTAAAACTTATGGATGTTTTAATTCTAGTTTTTAGTCAGATCAAGATAATAATTAGAGAGTGTCGAGTCATATCCTAATTGCAAGAGCAATCTGTTAAAAAGGTTTCAAGCAGGATACTGTAACCTATTCAGTTAGTGATATAGAGTACATCATGGCATATGATGCTGCCATGTAAGCTGTATAGTTGCTGAGGTTCATTAGCAAGTTAGGAGTGGTATCCTTCACCAATGGTCCAGTCCTATCGTAACACTGGAGCCATAGCTCAGGCTAAAGAACCAAAGGACTAGCATATTCTACATTGCTATCACCTTTGATTTTAGATCAGGGTGACATTGATTTTTGAAAGATCGATGGAAGTGGAGAACTTGATCGACCCATTTGCTAAGGCCTCGAAACTAAGGAGTTCTACAAACTCAAGTGGAAGATAGGATATTTGATATCATTTTGATTAGCTTTAATCCAAGTGGGAGTTATTGGAAAATATGTCCTAAAGCCAATCATCTAAGTCATAGATGATTAAAATTAGCATATAAATTATCTAATAATAATAGTTATTTAGTTGGTTCATTATAGAAGTTCTATCTTCCTTAAATGAACTCCTAAATTATGATGAAGTCTTTAGAACCATAATAAATCGATAAAGAAGGATTTTTTGGATGATTCTTAAGCTATTCATGATCAAATGATAAGTTATTAATAAGGATGATAACTTATTGAGTGTAGATCGATGTATGCTATATGCGTTGGTTGTCCGCGTAATCAAGTAATGTGGAGAACTAGTATGGCATCCAGATGAGATGTAGGAGTACATCTATACTGAATGTGATCAATGTAGCACTCTACTATCAAGAGTAGCTAGTTAAGGCCAATGGATATAAGTATTCCTCCGACCTGAGATCATCACAGTGACTTGCAAGCAACTTACTGTACTTTGATGCCGGACTGCCTGTATTTCTAATATAGGTTTGAAAGATTTCTAGTGAAGGAAAAACCTATTTTCCCGACATATGATCGTTCAGATCTGATTGGATCTGAAGAAATATTTTAAAATTTTTTTTCTAAAATTTTAATCAGATCTGATCATAGAGATCTAATATTAAAAGTTAAAAATAAAATTAAATTAGATTTAATTTCAAGTACCTGATTTGGTAATCTAATTACCTTGCGATGATCCTGTTCATTCCTAAGATTCTGGAAGGAGCCATGCGTGTGCCTGACCTCTACTGATATCCACTCAGGCAAGATCTAAACATCTTCTCCTCATGAATCACTCCTCCAAAAATCATATCTGAATCTAATTTGAAAAGCCTTCAAAATGACTTCTGAGGCTAGCCTGTTCGTCTCACGAATACTGTCGCATAGATGCTAAATCTTGTGCCAAAATTCTTAGACTTCAACTCAAATTTATGCCTAACTTTTTAAACATGTAGAAGAGAGGGAGAGAGAGGATAGAGGGGGTATGGATATCAGAGGAAAGGCTCCTTTGGGTGTGGAAAAAATAAATTATGTTGAGGCAATTTCATGAGAAGAGTTCTTATACAAGACATAGTGCCATAAAGAGTCTCTTTTTTATCAAAAATCTTATTAATTTGACCATTGGAACTCTTGGACCTGATCTCCATAAAACACCTCAGATCTTGTCTAGTTTTGACACCAAAAATCCATCTAAAAGGTAGAAGCATGAAAGGATAAGGAAGAGTCCATGTGCATTTAGGACTCTTTCCTCAAGAGTTTGATCCAAATCAAACTCTATCAAAACCTAGTGTAGGAACCTCCAAAAATCAAGAAAGTTTGCACACCCAAAGTAAATTCACGCCCTATCACATATCCAAAACTTAAAGCAAAATAATTTCTAAAGAAATTTCTAAAATTCTCTGATCACATGATTCTCAATTCTCTCAATCGGGTCAACTATTGACCCTAGTCCAATTGCACTAGGAATAAATTTAATTTTCATAATTAATCTGATCTGGACTTGTTCCAGTCAAATAAAAATAAACTCATTCAAGATACAAAAATAAGTCAAATTAAATTTAACTCAATTGCGATGAATCAAAAAAATTACAGAAGGAGAAAGTTGAGCTCAATCGTGTGCTAGCACGATTATCTGAACCTGACTGGATCAATCCAAATCAATAGAACTAGATTAGCTCAATTGATGACATCGAGACCTAAATTCTTGTTTGTATGATCCAGTTAGATTCAGTTTCGTATGGTAATGAGACATGTCGTGATCTCCATCATCGACATCATCGAAACATCTTTCGATGGACCAGAATTTTTTTGATTCATATAATTAGAATGATCGATCATCAAAATCATTCTAATTGCTCCCAAAATCCACTAATGATACCTAGCAGTATATAGTGGCAATCCATCAAAACTAAAAGTAAATCTCTTGATGTAGCTATCTATGTGATTGGATTCTTCTATCTTAAGCCCCAATAGGATTAAGATTAAGGTGAACTCTTCAAACCCAATATCCATCATATGAATTAATCATTCGATTCGAATCCCATGTGAAACCCTTATAGAAACTCTTTCTATCATCTTCACTCTATCATAGCCATAGGCTTATGGACTCGATTCTCGTGATCATCATAAGGCTACTCCTCATCTACCGAGATAGATAGATTTTTTATTAAAGCAATCCAATTTCTACAATGAACGTACTATAGCCAACATACACCTCAAGATTTTGAATGGCTAGGAGACTGAGTTATGGTGTAGTCAAACTACAACACTTCCAAGGTAAATTATCGATGCACGTTAGATCAAAAAATCAGACATACTACTGCAACATCAAGCCAGTCACCGATGAGAAGGTAGACTTTCTTATGAATGCTCGAGGTGGTCACGCTTAGTGCCCTCATTCTCTAATGAATACCTGTACTCTCGCTCTGGTATCTCCACACCATAGACTCAAGATTCATCTACTTAAAGAGAGCGATCATATACCAACCTTTCGAATCAATCATCATTCTCGTGATATTCTTACAATCGAAAGTAGTTTATGAGTTAATTATGAAAATTTATGTATTAAATTTTTAATTTTTTAAAAATTTTAATTATCATTATTATTAACTCAAAGGATGTATCACATACACTTTAAATACATATTATAATAGAAAATAATTTTTTTATTAATTTATAGTCAAAATTATAAAATTATTCTTAGAAGTGTATTATAAGTGTTAGCCAATCTGGCTTCTAGGACACATATCTAATAAACTCCCACTTGATCTAAAGCCAATTGGCTATAAATCTAAGTCCCATCTTCTCAAGATGGGCTTCGATCTTCTACTGGCTTAAAGACTTCATCAGTGGATCTACCACATTATCCATGGAGTTGACTCTCTTGACCTCCACGTAATCCTTCTCAAGGTAATTATGGATGAGGTGGAATCACCGCTCGATGTGCTTGAATTTTTGATGAGACCTCGGCTCCTTAGCTAGGGCTATGGCACCATTGTTATCGCAGTACAAAGGGACGGCATCTGATGGCATCACTTTGAATTTTATGGTGAACTTCTTGAATCAGAATGCCTTCTTTGCAGCTTTTGATGCAGCGATATACTCTACTTTCATGGTGGAGTCTGCTATCACAGTCTGCTTGAAACTCTTCTAGCTGATAGCACCATCATTACACACAAACAAACTACCAGATGTCAACTTTCGATCATCTATATCAGACATAAAATTTGAGTCTGTATAACCTTGGACCTGGAGTTCTTCATTACCAAAATTCAAGAACATATCCTTAGTCCTTCTCAAGTACTTAAGGATATATTTCACAGAAGTCCAATGCTCTTCACCTGGATTCGACTGATATCTACTTGTGACACTCACAGCATGGGCGATATCAGATCGTGTATATAGCATGACGTACATAAGGCTCCTTATTGCCAAAGCATAGGGGATCTTACTCATGCATTCAATCCCCTTAGGTGTGTTGGGATACATCTTCTTGGAGAGATGAATGCCATGTCTGAAGAGCACCAATCCCCTCTTGGAGTTTTTCATGCTAAACCTCTTTAGTACCTCCTCTATGTACATCTGCTGTGAGAGATCCAACATCCTATTCGATCTATCCCTATAGATCTTAATTTCTAGAATAAAGGATACCTCTCCTATGTCTTTCATAGAGAATTCTTTCGATAACTATATTTTAACTATGGTCAACATGGGAATATCATTTCTAATAAGGAGAATGTCATCCACGTACAGTATAAGGAAGACAACAGCACTCCCACTGATCTTTTTGAATACACACGGTTCCTTCTTGTTCTTGATGAATCCAAATGATTTAATCACATCATTGAAATGAGCATTCCAGTTGGGAGATGCTTGCTTAAGTTCATAGATGGACCTTTACAGCTTGCAGAACTTATGATCAGCATCACTGGATGTGAAACCTAGTGGCTATTTCATATAGATATCTTCCTCAAGATATCCATTTAAGAAGATCATTTTCTCGTCCATCTGCCATATTTCATAATCGAAATAGGCTACAACAACAAGCAACATGCGGATAGATTTTAGCATGGCTACTGACGAGAAGGTATCCTAAAGTCAATCCTTCATGCTGACTATACCCTTTCGCCACTAACCTAGCCTTAAATATCTCCATATTCCCATCCACACCTATCTTTCTCTTGTAGATCTTTTTACACCCAATAGATACTATACCTTTAGGTAGATCTACCAAGGTCCAGACATGGTTTGAGTGCATTGAGTCAATCTCTGACTTCATTGCCTCTAACCATTTCTTGGAGTCGATATCTAATATCACCTCATCATAGGTTTTGGGATCATCACCGTGAACCCTATTTCCTATAAAAAATATTTCCACTACGTCCTCTAAAATAGTACCAAAGTACCTTTCAGGAGGATCAAAATTTTTTTCTAATCTAAGAGATGGAGGAGGTAGTGATTGGACTGGCTCAATCTGAGATTTCATAGGGTCCTTAGCTCATTGCTTTTGGGAGACTTTCTCCTCGAGCCTAATCTGCCTTTCGATGCCACCATTTTGAATAAACTATTTTTCAAGAAAGATGGCATGTCGACTCACAATCACATTGTGGTCTTCCAAAATGTAGAAATAATATCCTAATGACTCTTTAGGGTATCCTATGAACCGAGCTCTAAAGGATCTATACTCAGACTTGTCCTTCTATTATCTCTTGACATGAGCCAGACAATCCCAAATTCTAAGATGACTTAGACTTGATTTTTTATCATACCATATCTCATATGATGTGGTAGGAATGATTTTAGAAAAAATTCTATTCAGTAAATACATAGCGGTCATTAGACTATATCTCCAAAAAACTCAAGGAGGTCTGTGAAGTACATCATAGATCGAACCATATCTAATAAGGTTTGATTTCTCCATTCTGAAACCCCATTGAGTTAAGGTGTTTTAGGTGGAGTCCATTGAGAGACTATGCCATTTTGCTTAAGATAGTCTAGAAATTTTTGACTAAGGTATTCACCTCCTCGATCTGATCAAAGAATCTTAATGGATTTTCTAGTTTATTTTTCTACTTCATATCTAAATTCTTTGAACTTTTCAAAAGCTTCAAATTTATGTCGCATCAAATACACATACCCATACCGAGATAAATCATCGATAAAGATGATAAAGTAGACATAGTTGCCTCTAGTTGGTACATCAAATGGGCCACATCATCAGTATGTACTAGGGCAAGTAGTTCTATGGCCCTTTCTCTATATCCTACAAAAGGGAGCTTGGTCATTTTGCCATGAAGGCATGATTCATAAATTGGATATGACTCAAAAATCAATGGACTCAATAGTTTGGATTTCTCTAATTTGTTAATCCTGTCTTCTACTAAATGACCTAGCCTAAGGTGCCACAAATACCTATTGTTTAAACTATTCCTAAGTAGTTTTGATCATATGGCATTCACGTTTTGCTCGATATTGAAAATAGAAACATCAATATGTAACTGATAGAGATCATTTATAAGAAAACCACTCATAATTTTATTTATTTCATAAAGAATATTACAATGGTCCTTAAGAAAACTAATTATATAGCCTTCCTGTGCTAAACATAAAATAGAAATTAAATTTCTACTTACTGTAGGTGTTAGATATATGTATCCTAGAAGCCAGAATTGGCTGATACTTGTAATACACTTCTAGGGATAAAATTATAATTTTAACTATAATCAATAAAATAGGTTATTTTCTATCATATATGTGTATTTAGTATCTGTGATACATTCTTTGAATTAATGATAATGATAATTCATATTTTCAAGAGTTGAAAATTTAAGACATGAATAATCAGTATTAACTCATAAAATACTCCCAACCATAGGATCATCACGAGGATGGTGATTGATCCAGAAGGTTGGTGTACAATCGCTTCTTTTTAGTAGATGAGTCTTGAGTCTATGGTGTGGAGACACTGGAGTGAGAGTACGGATACTTATTAGAGAATGAGGGCACTGAGCGTGACCACCTCGAGTAGTCATTAGAAAGTCTACCTTCTCATTAATGACTGACTCGATGCTGTAGTGGTGTGTCTGATTCTTTGACCTGGAGGTGCATCAGTAGTTCACCTTGAGGGTGTTACAGTTTGACTACACCATAACTCGATCTCCTAGCCATTCGAAATCCTGAGGTGTATGTTGGCTATAGCATGTTCATTGTAGAAACTGGATTGCATCAAGAAGAAATCTATCTACCTTGGTGGTAGAGGAGCAGCCCTATGATGATCATGAGAATCAAGTCCAGAAGCCCATGGCCATGGTAGAGTGAAATAATAGAAAGAGTTTCTATTTAGATTTTCACATCAGACTTGAATCGAATGATTACATCATATGATAGAAACTAGGGTTTGATGAGTTCACCTTAACCCTAATCTGATGGGAGCTCAAGATAGAAGAACTTAATCACACAGGTAGCTGCACCAAGAGGTTCGCATTCAGCTCTGATAGGTTGCCATTATATACTGCTAGGTGTCACTGATGGATTCTGGGAGCAATTAGAATGATTTAGATGATCGATCCTTCTAGCTGTTCGAATCAAAAGAGTTCTAATCCATCGAAAGGAGTTTTGATTATGTCAATGATAAAGATCGTGATATATCCCATTACCATATAAAACTGAATCTAACTGGATCACACAAACAAGGATTTGAATCTGGTGATCATCAATTGAACTGATCTAGTTCAATTGATCTGAATGAGATTCAATTAGGTTCAAGAAAATCATGCTAGCGCTCGATTGAACCTAATGTTCTTCTTTTACTATCATAAATAGTTATCTTGACTGAACCAAAGGAGTTTGTGCTCAATCAGAGGCCTTCATATGGTCTGACTGGAGGTTGTCCAAGTCAGAAAAGGTTGTCTTATTTTGTAAGACATTACCTGCCATTTTTGGTCACCTGCCATTTCTTGTTCTTTGACTTTGGTCAAAAGTCTACCTTTGACTGGTCAAATGTTGACCATTGACACTTTGACTTTTGACCACATGTCATGCACCTATTGGAGAGCTGGTGGGGGCCTGTCCTCCCTGCCAGAACCTGGCAAGGAGAAGGGCGCACGCCACCCTAGGCGTGTGCCCAAGTTGGAGGCGCCTAGGAGTCCCTTGTTGGACAAGGACTCCATCTCCTTTTTGGATTCCAATTAGAGTTCTCCTAAGAACCAACTTTGACTGGTCTTAGGCACCCTCTAAGGAGGAATCCAGGGGACTCTATTCCCACCAATCAGATTTAGATCTGATTTCACAAAGAGGTTGTGATTGGTTGGGAAGAAGAGGAGTTGGATCACAGCTTAGTCTATAAATAAGACCCTGCGCCCAACTCAGATTGAAGAATTGAATTGAGAATTCCCATGCCCCAAGGCTGCCTCTCCCCTCCTTCCTCCATGCCAAAGTCCATTCTTCTCCCTCTCCTCTCCACGTCCAAAAGGAGTTTTGGACTTGGTTGGTGCGATTCAGATCAAAGAAAGGCGATCAAAAGCTAGAAGGCTGCGCTGCTGCAAAGGACGACTGCTGATCTTCAAAAGGAGTTTTGAAGATCCTCCAGATCAGATCCAGATCTAATTTTTGGAGATGTGATAGAGAAGAAGAGGATCTCCAGATCCAGCCTGAGTGGATACCGGTAGAGGCCAGGCACTTGCGTGGCTAGATCCAGAACCTTCCGCTGCATACAGGATCATCAACGGGTAATAGGATTACCCAGATCAAGGTAAATTAAATTTGATTTAATTTATCTAAATTTTATTTTAATTATTAAAATAATAATAATTAGATCTAAAATATCTCAGATCTGATTTAGATCAAAAAAAAAAATTTTTAAAATATATCTCTTGATCTGATCAGATCTGAACGAACCTGGATCCGAAAAATCAGGATTTTCCTTCAACTGGTATCAGAGCCAAGGTTCTAAAAGTGTTTAGATCTAATTTTAAATTTATTTTAATTAAAAAATAAGTGATTTTAGATGTCACATGAGATGTGATCAGATCTAAAATCAGAAAAAATTAAAATTAAATGATTTGGATCTAAGATTAGAAAATATGCATGACTAGTTCTAAAATAGAATAGTTCTATAGAATAGTCTTGCATGTTTTTGATTTAATTTGATTAAATCATATTTTAGATCTATTTATTTACTATTTTTTGATATTATAATTATTATAATAACATCTAAAAAATAGCAAATAAAAATTATTTAATTTTAAATATCATATGAGATATGATTGATGCATGTCTAGACTAGTTGTAGAATAGTTCTACATAATTGTCTAGATTAGAATTTATTTTGATTAGATCAATTTAAATCTAATTTTTTAGATTATTATGAGATAATTTAGATCTAAAAATATGCATGATTCGATACATGAGATGTATGCAAAATATGCCATGATTAGATCTAATTTGTATATGAGATATATGATATAGATCTAAAACTATTTTGTAGTATTGCATGTTCCTGATTAAGGCGTTCCTCTTGGCCGTCCGGTCATAAGAATGAAGAAGGGTTTAAAGGCCCTCTCTTCCCATTCGATGGGGTGTTCTTATGATGTGTAGGGGTGCTGCGCATGTTCGTCCTTAATCAGAAATCCCAAAACTTACTTTCTGCAAAACCCTAGATCCTGAAACCCTAGGATTTATTGTGCATATTTTGTTTATGAACCCTACTTAATTAAGAATTAAGATTATGGAATATTAATTAGGTCTAAAATTGAGAATTTTAGATCTAAGACATATTCATAATACTGGGTTCGGGCTTGGGTAGCTCAATTAGGTCTAAGCGGTTGATCAAACCGAATCAAGAGTTGGTTAGATGGGATCAACAATGCTTAAATTGACCAGCCTAATAGGATTAAGTCTGGGTCAAGATCGAGTCACGATCAAGCAAGACCTAATTAGGCTCAGAGGTTAGAGTCTGGATTGTAGGCTAACCCAATTGGTTCTGGCTCAACAATTTGGTGTCTAAGGTAAGTTTGGCACATACGACCGACTGGTTTTTAATTGGAAGCTACTCGACCTGAATGCATTCTTGTACGAGTTAATGGCATATTCCTTCCACCGGTCTCACTTACCTGGCCATATCTGTTGACACAGTTCTGATCTGAGGTGGTCAATAATCCGAGCTAACCCATGCCACTAGGTTAGTCATAATTGTTATGACTATGACAAGTCTAGTTTAATGAGACCTGAATCAATTCTCCCTAAGAAAAGATTAAGTCTGAGGTCTTCCACCATTGTAGATGTGCGGGCCCTTCCCGGGGTTGATTGTTCTCGGCTGGATACAGTGGCTCAGTTGCACCGGGAAAAAGATGCAACCATGTCTATTAGGCATTGGATGCTATGGGCTGGAGGATGAGTTGGGCTCAATATTTTGGATACGGTGAGAGACTCAATTAGGAACCCAGTCTATGCAAATGGTGGGTCTGACTTAACTAAGGAGTGGATCAATATTCTGGATACGGTGAGATTCATGAATTAGAGACCAAGTTTGGGTGCACCATGATTAGAGAATCATTGAACAAGAGTTGTTCACTCATTGGCTAACCCATCACCAATAACTGTTAGGTGAGGTGATGAGTCAGTTGGTGAGACCGCACCACCCACTAGAAATCATTAATCATGGAGATTTTTGCATCTCTACAGAGGGAGTGTAGGGATCCGAGAAAATAGTGGGAGCTAATTTGTTTAAAAATAAAATCTCTAAATAAATTGGTCAAGTCATAATTACAGTATCTAACTAGAATCTTTGACTCTCTACAGAAAAATGTCTGCGTCCAACCCATTAGCACGTATCCTGGACACACATAGACTGACCGGACCCAATTATAAAGATTGGCTCAGGAACTACAAAATTATTTTGGGTTCCGAGAAGTTAACCCATGTTTTGGACCAGGACCCTCCCACCTTACCAGCCCGTCCATCCACTTGAACAGAGAGCGTCTCTGGAAAAATGGATAGACGAAGATAATAAGGCCAGATATTACATGTTGGGCTCGATGTCTGATGAGCTCCAGCGCCAACATGAAGATATCGGGACTGCTCGCCAAATGTTGGCTCACCTGCAGGAGATGTTTGGTGAACAGAGTCGCGCAGCCAAATATCAAGTCACAAAATGACTTTTTAAGGCTAAGATGCGTGATGGGCAGTCAGTCCAAGATCACTGTCTGACAATGATCAAGGACATGGAAGAGCTTGAGAAGCTCGGTGTGAAGTTAGGACTTGGACCTGCAGAACGATATTATTCTGCAATCCTTGACTGATGCATATGGGCAATTCATCATGAATTACCACATGCATAAACTTCAAAATTCCTTGGCCGAATTAATGAATATGCTGGTTACCGCTGAGCTTTCTATGAAAGGTTCTAAAGGCTCAGTTCTTGCTATGGAACGGACTTCTTCCAAAAGAAAGTCTTATGGAAAGAAAAAGAAGTCTGTGAAAAAGCAGAAAGGTGGAAGAAGGATCAAAGAAGAAGAAGGCAGAGCCGAAGAAGAAAGGCCGATGTCAAAGGAAAGTGTTTCCATTGCAACAGCGACGGCCATTGGAAGCGGAACTGCCCTACTTACCTGGCCACCCTGAAGAACAAGAAGGAAGGTCCTTCTGGAGGTATGCTCGTTATTGAGTCTAACCTTACGGTTTCTTCTGCATCCAGTTGGGTGCTTGACTCTGGTTCTAGTGCTCATCTGTGCACTTCCATGCAGGGTCTTGAGGATAGCAGGAGGCTGAGGGATGGAGACATGATCCTACGCATCGGTAATGGAGCAAGAGTTGCTGCAGTAGCCGTGGGAACATACCCTCTTCGATTACCATCTGGTTTAGACTTAGTTTTGAAAGACTGTTATTATGTGCCTGCAGCTAGCAGGAATTTGATTTCTGTTTCATGCTTAGCACTAGAAGGCTATGTGATTACCTTCTTTAAGGACCATTGTAACATTCTTTATGAAAGAAATAAAATTGCAAATGGTTTTCCTTATTAACGGTCTTTATCAGCTACATATTGATGTACCTATTCTAACTATCGAGCAAAACGTGAATGCCAAACGACCTAGGGATAGTCCAAATGATAGATATCTATGGCACCTGAGATTAGGTCATATAGCAGAAGATAGGATCAACAAATTGGAGAAAAATGGGCTATTGAGTCCGTTGACTTCCGAGTCATATCCAACTTGTGAATCGTCTTCAAGGCAAAATGACTAAACTCCCTTTTGTAGGACATGGGGAAAGGGCCACAGATCTCCTTGCCCTAGTACATACTGATGTGTGCGGCCCATTTGATGTGCCGGCTAGAGGCAATTTTGTCTACTTCATTACCTTTACCGATGATCTGTCTAGGTATGGGTATGTGTATCTTATGAGACACAAGTCTGAAGCTTTTGAAAAGTTCAAAGAATTCAGACATGAAGTAGAAAAACAAACTGGAAAACCCATTAAGGTTCTTCGATCAGATCGAGGAGGTGAATACCTTAGCCGGAAATTCCTAGACTATCTCAAGGAAAAATGGCATAGTCTCTCAATGGACTCCACCAGGAACACCTCAACTCAACGGGGTTTCAGAATGGAGAAATCGGACTCTATTGGATATGGTTCGATCCATGATGAGCTTCACAGACCTCCCTGATTTTCTTTGGGGACACTCATTGTTAACTTCAATTTATCTACTGAATAGGGTTCCCTCTAAAACCGTTCCTACCACACCGTATGAGATATGGCACGGTAAGAAACCAAGTCTGAGTCATCTCAGAATTTGGGGTTGTCCGGCTCATGTCAAAAGACAACAAGCGGACAAGTTAGAGTTTAGGTCCTTTAGAGCTCGATTCATAGGATATCCTAAAGAGTCATTAGGATACTATTTCTACATTCCAGAAGACCACAATGTGATTGTGAGTCGACATGCCATCTTTCTTGAAAAATAGTTTATTCAAGATAGCGGCATTGGAAAGCAGATCAAGCTTGATGAGAAAGTCTCACAAGTACAACGAGCTAAGGACCAATTGGAACCAAATCAGGTTGAGCCAATAAGAACACTACCTCCTCCACCTCGTAGATCGAAAAAGAGTTTTCCCATCCCCCTGAAAGATACTTAGGTATTATTTCAGAGGAAGTAGAGAAAATGTTCCTCGTAGGTAATGGTGCTCATGGTGATGATCCCAAAACCTACAACGAGGCGATATCAGATATCGACTCCGAGAAATGGCTAGAGGCAATGCAGTCAGAAATTGACTCGATGCACTCAAACCAAGTCTGGACCTTGGTAGATCCACCAGAAGGTATAGTACCTATTGGGTGTAAATGGATCTTCAAGAGAAAGATTGGTGCAGATGGGAATGTGGAGACATTCAAGGCTAGACTAGTGGCAAAAGGTTATAGTCAACGCGAAGGCATTGACTATCAGGATACCTTTTCCCCAGTGGCTATGCTAAAATCCATCCGCACATTGCTTGCCATTGCAGCCTATTTCGATTATGAAATATGGCAAATGGACGTGAAAATGGCATTCTTAAATGGATATCTTGAGGAAGATATCTATATGGAACAGCCGCTAGGTTTCACATCCAGTGATACTGATCACAAGGTTTGCAAGCTGCAAAGGTCCATATATGGACTTAAGCAAGCATCTCGGAGCTGGAACACTCATTTCAATGATGTGATCAAAAAGTTTGGTTTCATCAAAAATGAAGAGGAACCATGTGTTTTCAAAAAGGGTCAGTGGGAGCGCTGTTGTCTTCCTCGTATTGTACGTGGATGACATCCTCCTTATTGGGAATGATATTCCCATGTTGACATCAGTCAAGATGTGGTTGTCCAAGGAATTCTCCATGAAAGACCTAGGTGAAGCATCCTTTATTCTAGGAATTAAGGTCTATAGGGATAGACCGAATAGGATGCTAGGACTTTCACAGAAGATGTACATAGAGGAAAGTACTAAAGAGGTTTAGTATGGAAAACTCTAAGAGGGGATTAATACCCTTCAGACATGGTATTCATCTTTCCAAGAAGATGTGCCCCAGCACACCTGAGGAAATAGAACGCATGAGCAAGATCCCTTATGCTTCTGCAATAGGGAGCCTCATGTATGCCATGCTATGTACACGACCTGATATAGCCCATGCTGTGAGTGTCACAAGCAGATATCAGTCAAATCCAGGTGAAGAACACTGGACTTCTGTGAAATGTATCCTTAAGTACTTGAGAAGAACTAAGGATATGATGTTGGTCTTTGGTAATGGAGAACTCCAAGTCCAGGGATACACAGACTCGGATTTCATGTCCGATATAGATGATCGAAAGTCGACATCTGGGAGTCTGTTTGTGTGCAATGGTGGTGCTGTCAGCTGGAAGAGTTCCAAGCAAACGGTGATAGCAGATTCCACCATGGAAGCAGAATATATCGCTGCATCAGAGGCTGCAAAGGAAGCATTCTGGTACAAGAAGTTTGCTGCAGAAATTGGAGTAATGCCATCAGATGCCATTCCTCTATACTGCGACAACAATGGCGCCATAGCCCTTGCTAAGGAGCCGAGGTCTCACCAGAAATCCAAGCATATTGAGCGGCGATACCACCTCATCCGCGATTACCTCGAGAAGGGTTACGTCGAGGTCAAGAGAGTCAACTCCACAGATAATGTGGCAGACCCACTTACAAAGCCGTTGGGCCAGCAGAAGATCGAAGCCCACCTTGAGAAGATGGGACTTAGACTTGTAGCCAATTGGCTTTAGGACAAGTGGGAGATTGTTAGATATATGTGCCCTAGAAGCCAGAATTGGCTGACACTTGTAATACACTTCTAGGGGCAAAATTATAATTTTGACTATAATCAATAAAATGGGTTATTTTCTATCACATATGTGTATTTAGTGTCTGTGATACATCCTTTGAGTTAATGGTAATGATAATTCATATTTTCAAGAGTTGAAAATTTAAGACATGAATAATCATTATTAACTCATAAAATGCTCCCGACCATAGGATCATCACGAGGATGGTGATTGATCCGGAAGGTTGGTGTACAATCGCTTCTCTTTAGTAGATGAGTCTTGAGTCTACGGTGTGGAGACACCGGAGCGAGAGTACAGGTACTCGTTAGAGAACGAGGGCACTGAGCGTGACCACCTCGAGTAGTCATTAGGGAGTCTACCTTCTCGTCAATGACTGACTCGATGCTGCAGTAGTGTGTCTGGTTCTTTGACCTGAGGTGCATCGGCAGTTCACCTTGAGGGTGTTATAGTTTGACTACACCATTACTCGGTCTCCTAGCCATATGGAACCCTGAGGTGTATGTTGGCTATAGCATGTTCATTGTAGGAACTGGATTGCATCAAGATGGAATCTATCTACCTCGGTGGTAGAGGAGCAGCCCTATGATGATCATGAGAATCAAGTCCAGAAGCCCATGGCCATGGCAGAGTGAAATAATAGAAAGAGTTTCTATTTAGATTTTCACATTGGACTCGAATCGAATGATTACATCATATGACAGAGACTAGGGTTTGACGAGTTCACCTTAACCCTAATCTGATCGGGGCTCAAGATAGAAGAACTTAATCACACAGGTAGCTGCACCAAGAGGTTCGCATTCAGCTCTGATGGGTTGCCACCATATACTGCTAGGTGTCACTGGTGGATTTTGGGAGCAATTAGAATGATTTAGATGATCGATCATTCTAGCTGTTCGAATCAGAAGAGTTCTGATCCATCGAAAGGAGTTTCGATGATGTCGATGATAGAGATCATGACATATCCCATTACCATACAGAACTGAACCTAACTGGGTCACACAAACAAGGGTTTGAATCTGGTGATCATCAATTGAACTGATCTAGTTCAATTGATCTGAATGAGATTCAATTAGGTTCAAGAAAATCGTGCTAGCACTCGATTGAACCTAACGTTCTTCTTTTGCTATCATAAATAAGTTGTCCTGACTGAGCCAAAGGAGTTTGTGCTCAATCAGAGGCCTTCATATGGTCTGACTGGAGGTTGTCCAAGTCAGAAAAGGTTGTCTTATTTTGTAAGACATTACCTGCCATTTTTGGTCACCTGCCATTTCTTGTTCTTTGACTTTGGTCAAAAGTCTACCTTTGACTGGTCAAATATTGACCATTGACACTTTGACTTTTGACCACATGTCATGCACCTATTGGAGAGCTGGTGGGGGCCTTGTCCCCCTGCCAGAACCTGGCAAGGAGGAGGGTGCATGCACTGAGGGCCACCCAAGGCGTGGCGTGCCCAAGTTGGAGGCGCCTAGGAGTCCCTTGTTGGACAGGGACTCCATCTCCTTTTTGGATTTCCAATTAGAGTTCTCCTAAGAACCAACTTTGACTGGTCTTAGGTGCCATCTAAGGATGAATCCATGGGACTCTATTCCCACTAATCATATTTAGATCTGATTTGACAAAAGGTTGTGATTGGTTGGAAAGAAGAGGAGTTGAATCGTGCATAGTCTATAAATAAGACCCTACGCCCAACTCGAGAAGCAATAGAATTCTCCATGCCACAAGGCTACCTCTCTCTTCCTCCTCCACACCAAGTCCATCATCTCCCTCTTCTCTCCATGCCCAAAGTAGTTTGGGATCTCAGTTGATGCAATCTAGATGAGATAAAGGCGACAGAAAGTTAGAAGGCTGCGCTGCTGCAAAGGACAACTACTGATCTTCGAAAGCCATTTTGAAGATCCTTCAAATCAGATTTAGATCTAATTTTTGGAGACATGACAGAGAAGAAGAGGATCTCCAAATTCAGTTTTAGTGGATATCGGTAGAGGTCAGACACTTACGTGGCTAGATCCAGAACCTTCCGCTGCTTACATGATCATCAACGGATAATAGGATTACCCTACATCAAGGTAAACTAAATTTAATTTAATTTATCTATATTTTATTTTAATTATTAGAATAATAAAAATCAGATCTAAAATATCCCAGATCTGATTTGGATCAAAGAGAAAAATTTTTGAAATATATCTCTTGATCCGATCAGATCTGAACGAACCTGGTCTAAAAAATCAGGATTTTTCTTCAGCAGGTGCATGAAAATAGTCTCTAAAAACTAAATCTAATCCTTACGATAATCACAGAGGATAGGTTCTCACGACCACTACAGCAACTCTTGCTCCATTTTTTATGCGTAGGATCATTTGACCATCCCTCAGCCTCCTGCTATCCTTAAGACCCTGCATAAAAGTGCATAAGTGAGCACTAGAACCAGAGTCAAGCACCCAACTGGATGCAGAAAAAATTGTAAGATTAGATTCTATAATGAGCATACCTCTAGAAGGATCTGCCTCCTTCTTATTCTTCAGACTGGTTAGGTACAAGGGGCAGTTCTGCTTCCAATGGTCGTCCGATTGCAATGAAAATATTTTTCTTTGTCAGCGGCCTTCTTCTTTGGCTCTACCTTTTTGTTCTTCTCACCATCCATCTTTTGCTTCTTCATAGACTTTTTCTTCTTCCCAAAAGACTTTCTCTTTGAGAAAATCCGCTCCACTGTAAGTACTGAGCCTTTAGAACCTTTCATAGAAAGCTCAGTAGTAACCAACATATTCATAAATTATGTTAAAGTATTCTGTAGTTTATGCATATCATGATAAACTACCCATATACATCAATCAAGGATTACAGAATTATATCAATCTATAAATCCTTGTCCGACTTGACATCGAGCTTCTCAAGCTCTTCTAAGTTCTTGATCATCATCAGACAATGATCTTGGACCAACTGTCCATCATGCATTTGAGTCTTAAAAAGATTTCTAGTGACTTGATATTTGGCTGCATGACTTTGTTCATCAAACAACTCTTGCAGGTGAGCCAACATTTGGTGGGTAGTCTTAATATCTTCATGTTGGCACTAAAGCTCATCAGACATCGAGTCCAATATGTAATACCTAATTTTGTTATCATCATTCATCCACTTCTCTAGAGATGCTCTATGATCAATGGATGGACAGACTGGTAAAGTGGGAGGATCCTGTTCCAACACATGAGTCAACTTCTCAGAATCCAAAATAATTTTGAAGTTTCAGGGCCAATCTTTGAAGTTGGATCCGATCAGTCTATGGGTGTCCAGGATATGGGCTAATGGGTTGGATACAGACATTTTTCTATAGAGAGTCAAAATTTCTAGTTAGATTTTGTAATTAGACTTAATCATTTTATTTAAAAATTTTATTTTTAAATAAATTAGGCATCCATTATTTTCTTGGATCCCTACACTCCCTGGGTAGAGATGCAAAAATCTTCATGATCAATTGATTTCTAATGGATGATGCAGTCCTACCGACTGGCTCACCATCTCACCTAATAGTTATTGATGATGGGTCAATCGATGAGTGGACAACTCTTATCCAATGATTCTCTAATCATGATATATCTAATCCTGATCTCTAATTCATGAATCTCATCATGTCCAAAATATTGATCCACTTCTTAGTTAAGTCAGACCCATCATTTGCATGAATTAAATTTCTGATTGGATTCCTCACCATATCCGAAATATTGAGCCCAACCCATCCTCCAACCCATAGCATCCAATGTCTAATAGATGTGGTTGCATCTTTTCGATGCAACTAAGCCACTATAACCAGCCAAGAACAATCAACCTCGGAAAGGGCCCACACGTCTACAATGGTGAAAGACCAATTGACTTAATCTTTTCTTAGGGAGATTCAATTTAGGTCTCTTAGACTTGACTCAGTCATAACGGTTATGACAAATCTAGTGGCATGGGTTAGCTCGAACTGTTAGCCACCTCAAATCAGAACTGGGTTGACACAAATGGTCAGGTAAGTGAGATCGGTGGAAGGGATATGCCATTAACTCAACAAGAATGCATTCAGATCGAGTAGCTTCCAATTAAAAACCAATCGATCGTATCTGCCAAACTTACCTTAGATATCAAATTATCAAACCAGATCTAATCGGATTAGCCTACAATCCATGCTCGAACCATAGAGCCAAATTAGGTCTTAATTGGATCTATCATATGTGACTATGAGTCGACCTTGATCCAGACTAACAATCATTGGGTTGGTCAATTCTGAGTACTCTTGATCCCACCTAACCAACTCTTGATTCGATTTGATCAACCGCTAGACCTAATTGAGCTACCCAAGTCCGAACCCAATTTTATGAAAATATCTTAGATCTAAAAATTTTTAATTTTAGATCTAACTAGTTTTATAATCTTAATTCTTAATTAAGTTTGGGATTGTAATCAAAAAACATGGATCAAAATCCTAGAATTTTAGGATCTAGGATTTTACAAAGTTCTGATTTTTTATTAAGGATGAACACACAGCACCCCTACATGCCATAAGAATACCTCATCGAATGAGAGGAGAGGGCCTTTAAATCCTACTTTATTCTTATGACCGGATGGCCAAGGAGAATGCCTTAATAAGAAATATAATTGAAACTATAAAACTAGTTAGATCTAGATCATATATCACATATATAATTAATGATCTAACTAATATATGCTTTGCATACATCTCATGTATCATCACTAAATTAAAAATGCATGTTTTTCAAATCTAAAATATCATATATAATATCTAAAAAATATATTTAAATTTAATCATATCAAAATAAAACTATTATAGGTAATTTGTAGAACTATTCTACAACTAGTCTAAACATGCATCTTTTCATATCACATATGAATAAATCAAAAATTAAAAACTTTATTTTTTATTTTTTAGATCTGATTACAATAATTATAATATTAAAAAAATAAAAAATAAATATATCTAAAATTATATTTAATTAAATTAACAACATGATTATACTAGACTACACAAAACTATTCTATTTCCAGTCTAGTCATGCATCTCATACATATTAGATCTAATGATTTAATTTTATTTTTTTAATTTTAGATCTAATTATATCTGATGTGACATTTAAAATTTTTTATATTAGATAAAAAATAAAAATAAAATTAGATCTAAAATAAATCCAAAGAACTATAATCTGGCTCTGATACTAGTTGAAGGAAAAACCTATTTTCCTGACACAGGATCGTTCAGATCTGATTGGATCTGAAGAAATATTTTAAAATTTTTTTCTAAAATCCTAATTAGATCTGAGACTTATTAGATCTAATCATAGATATCTAATATTAAAAATTAAAAATAAAATTAAATTAGATTTAATTTTAAGTACCTAATTTGGTAATCTAATTATCCTACGATAATCCTATTGATTCCTAAGGTTCTGGAAGGAGCCACGCGCGCACCTGGCCTCTACCGATGTCCACTTGGGCAGAATTTGAATGTCTTCTTTTCGTGAATCTTTTTTCCAAAAATTAAATCTAGATCTAATTTAAAAAGCCTTCAACATAGCTTCTGAGGGCACCCTATTCGTCTCACGAACATCGTCGCGTAGATACTGAATCTTGTGCCAAAAACCTTAGACCTTCAACTTAGACTTATGCCTAACCTTTTAGACATGTAAAAGAGAGGAAGAGAGAGGATAGAGGGGGTGTGGATATCAGAGGAAAGGCTTCTTTGGGTGTGGAAAAAATAAATTACGTTGAAGCAATTTCGTGAGAAGAGTTCTTATACAAGACATAGCACCATAAAGAGTCCCTTTTTGATCAAAAATCTTATTAATTTGACCATTGGGACTCTTAGACCTGATCTCCATGAAAATCCCTAGATCATATCTAGTTTTGATGCTAAAAATCCATCTAGAAGGTGGTGGCATGAAAGGATAAGGAAGAGTCCATGTGCATCTAGGACTCTTCCCTCAAGAGTTTGATTTCACACTTCCCTCAAGAGTTTGATCTAAATCAAACTCTATCAAAATCCAGTCTAGGAACCTCAAAAAATAATGAAAGTTTGGACACCTAAAGCATAACTCATGCCCTATAATATATCAAAAGCTTAGAGCAAAATGATTTTTGAAAAAATTTCTAAAATTCTCTGATCACATGACCCTCAATTCTCTTAATTGGATCAAATATTGACCCTAGTCCAATTGCACTCAGAATAAATTTAATTTTTATAATAATCTATTCTAAACTTATTCTAATCAGATAAAAATAAACACATTCAAGATACAAGAATGGGTCAAATTAAATTTGACTCAGTTGCGATAAATTAAAAAGATTACAGAAGGAGAAAGTCAGGCTCAATCGTATGCTAGCATGATTACCTTGAACCAGATTGGATCTAATCCAAATCAATCAAACTAGGTTAGCTCAGTTGATGATATCCAAATCCAAACCCTTATTTGTGTGATCCAATTAGGTTCAGTTTCTTATGGTAATGAGACATGTCGTGAACTCCATCATCGACATCATCGAAATACCTTTCGATTGATTAGAACTTTTTTGATTCATACAATTAGAATGATCGATTATCAAAATCATTCTAATTGCTCCCAAAATCCATCAGTGACACCTAACAGTATTGTAGGTTGTGTGGTGCTTCCAAGTCTTAGGAGGCCACGGGCGGAGCAAGGGTGAGGGTTCCGAGGAGGCTAGGATAGGTGTGGTCCTAGGGCTAGGACAAGAGTTATCCTAGGGTGGAGATGGCATGTAGCTCTTCACAGGCTTGAGGTTAAGATATTAAGGGCCTCAAGAGGATTGGTTGGTACTTCGAAGACTTGGAACACAAGGTGGAGCAAGGAATCAAAGTCGGAGCTTGAAGGCTACAAAAAAAAAAATTTCTGCAGGTTAGCCAGCTCAGTCCAAAACTGGATCGGCTAAGTCTCAAAGCATAGAAAAAATAGAGAGCTATGCATTTGGGACTGCTGGCACGGCATAGGACTAGGTCGGCTAAGTTTCAGACTGAGCCGACCTAGTGGAACTTAGTCGGCTCAGTGTGCGGGCAGAGTTACGTGAGGATCTATTTTGGACTAGGGTCTGGGTTGATCCTAGGGATCTTAAGGCCTGATTCAAGAAGTCTTAAGGGGGCTAATTCATGTATGGGTTGGGTTAGCCTAGGAGAGTTTTTTAGCTGAGATTTGTTAGGATTCATGTGAAAACTCTAGGATAAATAAATTAGGATATTGTAACTTTTATAATAATGTTGGAATACAATTGAGCTTTTCTTCCTAACTCTCTTCTCTCTTCTTTCTGGTTCCAATACAAAAAACTCTAGCTTCTCTCATCTTTCTTAGATCTTCTTTAGTTTGCTGGATTAACACCCAGGCTTATGTAAGAGATTGGATCTATGGCTATGGCTCCGAGCTACCGTAGGAATAATAATTGGTATCAGAGCCCGGTTGAGCATGGAGGAGGAAGAAAATTGGTTTTCAGCAGAGATCAGCAGCAAGATTCAAATCAAAAGGCTTTCTCTAGGCTTCATGAGGAAGAAAGAAATCATAGGACTATTGTCCACCATCCCTAATTAAGGTATTTCTTAGATCTACCTATTTGCTGTTATTTGATTTGGATTGATCATGGAGAACAGCGGGTTGAAGGTAGGATTAGAGAAGTTTGATAGAAAGAAAAGTTTCACGATGTGGATGGTAAAGATGGAGGATCTGCTGGTTCAGATGAGGATAGATTCGACCTTAGAGGATAGGCTGGGGGAGATGATAAACAAGAAGTGGGTGTCCTTGGAGAAAAGGGCATGTGCCACGATTAGGGCTTGTTTGATGGATGAGGTTTTGTATGGTGTGTTGGAAGAGAGAACACCCAAGGGATTATAATTGAGGTTACAACAGTTGTACATGGGGAAGAACATATGCAACAAGTTGATGCTGAAGAAGCAACTGTACAGCCTTCAGATACAGGAGGGCGAGGATATTGCGGTGCATATTCAGCGGTTCGATCGGATGAGCATGGACTTACTCAATATAGGGATGGATTTAGAAGAGGAGGATAAGAGTCTATTATTGCTGTGTTCGCTACTTAGGAGCTTCGATCCATTGGTGATAACTTTGCTGTATGGTAAGGAGACACGGATGTACGAGGAGATCGTATCAGTGCTTAGATCAAATGAACAGCAAAAATGGATGGCAAAGAGGAAGGTCTTCCAGGAGAGTCTTGTAGTTTCAGAGAAGCATAGAAAAGGGAAGAAGAAGAACGAACAGAGGGGCAGTTAGGGATCCAAAAGATGCTTCAAGTGTGGAGAAGTAGGGCACTTTAAGTGGGAGTGTCCTCTTTGGAAGAAGTGCAAGGGAGGAGAAAGCTAGGATTTCATTAGTACAGTCACGAAAAATGAAGATTCGGCTGAAATCTTGATGATCTCGGAGGAGCCCACAGGGTGCGGTGTATCTAAGAGGGTTTCGGATAGGTTTGTGGAGTGTAGAGGATCTGAAGGGGTAGTAATGGTGTTCGAGGTACAACGGTAGGTCCAGTAGTGCAGCATTGGATGGTTGGCCTTGGAAGACTCGAAGACAGAGTCAACTTCTACAGCATCAGGAGGACTTCAGCTCTAGGTGAAGCACTAGGCAAAGGTGGCTTCACGGGTGGAGGAAGCTATGACACGAGTTCAGAGTAAAGGGGTGCAGAGGGAGGACCTATATCCCAGCACCAGTGCCAGGGCTATACAGATCCAAGTGGAGAGGATTACGTAGGAAGATAGGCATGGCTCTGAAGGGACAGTGTTAGATGGAGCATCAAGATAAGTGGTGAATGCCGGTAGAGGAACGTTGCATGATCTCTAGAAAAGTTCAGGATAAGTGATGCAACTGCCAAGCAGAAGGATACCTACACTCCAAAGATGGTCCAGAGAAACAAGCCAAGGACTTCAACGGTGGAGACGGTCATCCCGAAGGCCTCAAAGGAAGCTCAGTAGCTGAAGAAGAATGGCAGTAGCAAAGTGAGCACGAGGGTCTATCAGGACATGCAGGGATAGCAGGATCATGTAGGAGGATGTTTTCAGGTGTGCCAAGACTTGGGCACACCAAGGTGGAGATTGTAGGTGGTGTGGTGCTCCTAAGCCTTGGGAGACCACGGGCGGAGCCAGGGTGAGGGCTCCAAAGAGGCTAAGATAGGTGTGGTCCTAGGGCTAGGACAGGAATTGTCCTAGGGTGGAGGCAACATGTAGCTCTTCACGGGCTTGAGGTTCAGGTATTGAGGGCCTCAAGGGGCTTGGTTGATGCTTCGAAGACCTGGGACATAAGATGGAGCAAGGAACCAAAGCTGGAGCTTGAAGGCTATAGAAAAAGGATTTTCTGCAGTTTAGCCGGCTCAGTCCAAAACTGGGTCGACTAAGTCTCAGAGCATAAGCAAAATAGAGAGCTGCGCATTCAAAATTGCTGGCACAGCATAGGACTGGACTGGCTCATTTTTGGACTGAGCCAACCCAGTGGAACTTAGCCGGCTCAGTGCATGGATAGAGTTACGCGAGGGTCTTTTTTGGGCTAGGGTCTGGGTTGATCCTAGGAGTCTTAAGGCTTTGTTCAAGAGATCTTAAGGAGGCTAATTCATGTATGGGTTGGGTTAGCCTAGGGGAGTTTTTGAGCTAGGGTTTATTAGGGTTCATGTGGAAACTCTAGGATAAATAAATCATAATATTGTAACTTTTACAATAAGATTGGAATATAATTGAGCTTTTCTTCCTAACTCTCTTCTCTCTTCTCTCAGGTTTTAATGCCAAAAACCCTAGCTTCTCTCATCTTTCTTAGATCTTCTTTAGTTTATTGGATTAACATCCAGGTTCACGCAAGAAATCGAATCTACGGCTGTGGCTCCGAGCAGCCATAGGAACAATAAGTATATGGTGGCAACCCATCAGAACTAAAAGTGAACCTCTCGGTGCAGCTACCTATGTGATTGGATTCTTCTATCTTGAGCTCTAATAGGATTAGGATTAACGTGAACTCATCAAACCCAATATCCATCATACGAATTAATCATTCAATTCGAATCCTATGTGAAACCCTTATGGACACTCTTTCTATCATCTTCACTCTGCCATGGCCATAGGCATATGGACTCGATTCTCATGATCATCATCAGGCTACTCCTCATCTACCGAGATAGATAGATCCCTTATTGGTGCAATCTAATTCCTACAATGAACGTACTATAGCCAACATACACCTCAAAATTCTAAATGGTTAGGAGATCGAGTTATGGTATAGTCAAACTACAACACCCTCAAGATGAATTATCGATGCACCTCAAGTCAAAGAATCAGACACACTACTGTAACATCGAGCCAGTCATCGATGAAAAGATAGACTTCCTTATGAATGCTTAAGGTGGTCATGCTCAGTGCCCTCATTCTCTAACGAGTACCTATACTCTTACTCCAATATCTCCACACTATAGACTCAAGACTCATCTACTCAAAGGAAGTAATCGTACACTAATCTTTCGAATCAATCATCATTCTCGTGATGTTCCTACGATCGAAAGCAGTTTATGAGTTAATTATGAAAACTCATGCCTTAAATTTTTATTTTTTTGAAAATATGAATTGTCATTATTATTAACTCAAAGGATGTATCACATATACTTTAAATACACACTATGATAGAAAATAATTTTTTTATTAATTTATAGTTAAAATTATAAAATTATCCTTAGAAGTGTATTACAAGTGTTTGCCAATCTGGCTTCTAGGGCACACATCTAACATCTAGGTGCAGTCAAGTACTTGTGAAGTTGATGTGTAAGCCAAGATGGGATTGATCACTCCTGATTAAATTTAGGAAGAGAATGACTCGTGTTTCAATTTAGCAAAACCTAGGCCTAGATAATCCTGATGAGGAGTCACGAGATTTGCAAAATTTTGAGATACAATATAGATGACTTGTATGAGTGTTGACAGCGTACTTAAAGTTATCTCGAGCATTATTGATCAAAGAAATGAATTATACGATAACCATGGGTTAGGGTTCTAAGAATGTTGCTTTGCATACATTCGATCTATCTGGACGTCGAAAATCATTGCTAGATGGTTACTTCGATTGGTACAAAAATTGATTGCTATGCTATTGGCTTAGATTTGAATCTATGAGATCACACACATTAGAGGTTGTAATTAGATCAGATGGTTAATCGATGATTGAGAATCGATCTTAGGTCAAACTATCAATACAATTGATGTTTGACCTAATATAAGTATTGCAGGAGGATCGATTAGCATTTGGATTGCTAATTGGCTCAATTTGATTAAGCAATCAGGCTGAGATCAAGTCTAATTGAATTAGATTCAATTAGAATTAGTTTGGACTTAATTAGATTAAAATTAATTGATTAATTGGATAAGCCAATTGTAAGAAAAAAAATAATTTCTAGTTGGACTAGGATTTGAGTGCACCTAATTTTTAATTGAGTTAAGATTTAAATCAAATTTAAATATGGTTTAAAGCTAACTTAATTAGTTTTCTAGTTGGACTAAGATCATCCATAATTAGGCTTATACTAATCATATTTTAATTAGGTTAAAAATTAGTTTGACCTAGTCAATACATGAGAATCCTAGTTAGACTTGGATTCCTTGTTTTCTTCCTTGTGAAAATAATCTCCACACCCACTTATTTTTATTTTTAGATTTTTTCTATGATTTTCATGCCTAAGAATGATTTCCCATGCCCAAGATTAACTTTCCATGCCCCATATCCTGGTTAATTTGGATACAAATTTGACTTGGTCTTATTTGAAAGTTAGTTTGAATGAGTCAAACTAAATAAGAATTTTAATTTGATTAAACTCTTCTCCTCTTTTTTTGGAAATAAACCCACACCCACCCTTATTTTTTGTCGCCCTTTTTCTTCTCTCTTTGGGCAATGGTTTAAGGAATCTCATGCACAAAAATTATGGGGAGGCATCCAAGAGTTAGGCGCCCCCCAATCTCTTCCTAATTTCCTTGTTTGACTAGGTCATTTTGACCTAGTCTTTCTTTTTCTTGGGATGCCTCCTTCTAATTGTTTTAGGCATCAAAAACTCTAGTATTTTCATGGTAGAAAGCAGAGAAAGAGAGGTCTTATCGTGGGGGTTATGGGTGCCTACATCCTTAGAGAAAAAGTCTTCATTAAGACATGAAAGATTCATGTCTTGATGAAGACAAAGGTAAGAAAGAAAGTTTTCTCTCATAGTTTTTTTTTCGACGGTTACCTTCTCATTTTTCTTTATGATTTTTATATGATAAAATTTGAGAGAGAGAGAGAGGAAGAGGGCATGGAGATATGTGCTCCAAGGTGTTGGGGTAGGATGATCAATTTTGGATATGATCTGATCATGTCCTGATGAGAGAAGAAGGTCTTCTCTTAGGGTTTCTTTGAAAATCCTTCTTCTCTATATTTTTGTATGATTTTTTCTATGAGAAAAATTAGAGGGGAAGAGATCTAGATGTGTGAAAATTCTAGAGGAGAAGGTCTTCTCTTGTTCACGTATGGAGATCCATTTAAGACATCAACGGTTGATGGCCCGAAAAGAGAAGATATGTCTTCTCTTAGGATCTTTCTTAACTATGTATTTTTTAATTTTTGGAAGATCCAAGAGTTGGATTTTTTTCTAAATCTTCCTCATATTCTTCATCTCTTAGAGTATCCAAGAGATCAAAAGAATAAATTTTAGATTAACCATCTGGAGGGATCCGCGAGAAGCTAACACTTCGAGCGGATCTTCGTTCGACGAACCTCCGATTTGTGTCGCAGCCTCGTATGGACTTACTGTAGAGGCCAGACATGCACGGCTCTGAAGGCAATAATAAAAATCAACTATGGAGTTCTCGACCCATGCGAAGGTAAGAGATCTGATCTCTTCTTGACCTAGATACGATCTAGGATTTAGATCTAGAACTATTCTAGATCTAGGGTATTATTTTGATCAATACCAAAACTTTTATTTTTAGATTTAAGAATGCACTATAACATGTTATAGGTCCTAGATGCAGGGTTTAGTAATTTGATTACATACTTTGGTAGATTAAATAGTTTAATTTATAACTTCCATTACGTTATATTTTAAAAAGGTTTTGAAATTCATGCATAAAACCCTGCATATTTTCCATCAACAATAGGACACACAAATTAACTCAAGGTTTTATAGAAATTTGGTGCCAAACTTAGCATCTATATCACTCTCCAAGATATCTTTTTTGGAAATTTCACTATAAACTCTCCAAGATTATAGCATGATTGTTTTATTCGTACTCATAATCAAATAAAGTTGATTTTGCCAATGAAAATCAACTAAACCACTCCCCAAGCTACTCTTAGCCTTAAACAAATAATACAATCTAATTTAATGCTTGGATTGACTCTTCCCTCAAGTTTCAATCCCAATTGAAATTCATTACAATAGAAATTGAATGAGTATTGAAGAACCCAATCAAAAGCTTCTAAAGAGCAAATAAAGAAGTCATTGAAGCTTGAGTGGATATTGCTAAGAAGACATGGTAATTAATACACTTTTCTTCTTCTTTGAACCCTCTGAATCTCAAGAGTGTGGTGGTTAGGAAGTAAATGCACTCTTTTAAATGAACTCTTAGTGTTTCTTAAACTTTCTCTTTGTTTTCCTTCTTCTTTCTCTTTTTCAATATGTTTGGCATGCATTTAGAGCTCTTAGAAGATCTGAAAATGGGTTTTTGGCCATTAGAGTTGTTTTGTATACTTCAGCACGTTCCACAAAATAAGTCATGAGAGTTATCAGACATAGTGGAGTTGAGTCATAGAAACTTGGGGTTGACTCAAAGTTAACTTGAGGTCAACTTAGACTAACTTGGGGTCATTCGGGCAGAGGTCGATTTTGATAACTCTCTATCTTTCACCTAAGACTATTTAAGGGTTGACTTAACTAAACTTGGGATCAACTCAAAGTATGCTCAAGTCGACTCTTGATCTGAGGGAGTCAGCTCAAGAACAAGCTGAAAAATAGTGCTTTCTATCTTGGTCTGAGAGAGTCAATTCATAGTAACTTAAGGTTGGCTCGCAGTTTTGTGCCACTGAGATTTTGCATATCAGAGTTGTCTCACAGAAATTTGGGGTTGACTCCTGACTTTCAACTTTAGTTATCTTACAATGTAGATTCCCAAACTTGCATCCCTTAGCCTCAAACTCTTACAATTTCTTTGACATTCTTAGATCAAATTAGCTTCTTGAAAAATTCCTCAACACATATTTCAACGAACTATTTGTTTGATCATATACTCAAATATTTTGTATTCATCAAAATCATTCCTTGGATAAAAAATCTTCCTCTTTTGATGATGACAAAACATTAAGAATAAGCAAGAGAAATTTTTAATGTAAACTAGGATAATAATTTGACTCTTGCTTAACCAACATCATAAGTGTATCAAATTAGAGCATTAAGTTCAGAAAAATGATTGAAATTTCATGATGCAAGGTTGTGCCTTGTTGAATGTATCAGAGCATTGTAAATTTGGGAAGTTCCAATTCATTTCAACTTAGTGATAAGAAAATATCATGAGGTATCAGAGCATTGTAAATTTGGGAAGTTCCAATTCATTTCAACTTAATGATAAGAAAATATCATGAGGTATCGATTACAAATTTGAGATACTAAAGTGCTAGAGAGGCAATTAAGCACCTTGCAATGTTGTTTCTTTCAAAAACATGTACCAAAGTGTTATGATCAGATGTATCAAATTAATTAATCTATATCGGAACATGTGATTTGTTGACCTGTATCAGAGCATGTATGAATCAAATGAAGGTTAAAGTATTAGATCAAGGTTAAGTATCAGAGCTGCAATAAGATCTTCCCAAGGATTGAGTATTGTAACTACTTTTTGGTGTTGCTTATACTCGAAATTGAATTGAATTAATTTTATTTTATTTTCTCCTTACTCCCCTTTTTGTGTCATCACGCAAAAGATGAATAGTGAAATCAATGCATATTAGAGAATGATTGTTGCAATAAAGAATTTAACCAATAAAGCATAGTAAGTTATAATCTAAAAGATAAAATTTTTCATTAATCATTTGTATTATTTTTACAAGTATGTATCAAATAAAATGAATGTACTATGCACAAAACATGATCTTTACGATACACCAAGATATGCATTAAAGACTAAAGACTACCAAAACAGTATAAATTAATACACAAGATAAATAAGCAATAGATAGATAGCCTAATCCTCATCTAAGGAAACTCTATATGAGTGGATGAAGTAGCCCAAGAGGAGGAAGGTCCACCCCTCCTAGTCATGCTTTGAGAGAAGTCAAGTCTTCCCGTCTTTGGGAAGAAAATTCAACTCATAATGAGGTACAGTAGCATCTCCACAGATAGCTAGCTAGCGAGCACTTCCTCTAGCTCCCTGACCTCCTTCCTCACACTGCAGCCATGTCCTCCAGTCTGTCCATACACAAGCTGAATTGAGGCATCTCAACTATTCATGCGAGCCTTTATTCGTGGAGCACAATCAAGACTGCCTCGATCGTGGACTCAAATCTCCCATTACCTGACCAGATGTTCCCAAAGAACTCTTGGATGAGGTTAGGATAGGTGGGGAGGTCCAAGGAGCACATGAACTCCCACCCCTACTCACAAATCCGCCAACCGATGGTGAAATGCCCGTGCTCCCAGAACCCAAAGTTAATCTTCCTCCCGGTAGTGATGACCTGCATGGATAGTTTTGGAGAATCCCTCACTATTTGGGCTCCGTGGATCCCTACCCAAGATCGCAATGCCGATGATGATATCGATACCATAAGAGGAAGGATGAAGAGAAATGCACAAAAATATAATCAAATAATATGGATCAGCTCAAGTTTTACCTCCACAGGATATGCAATTTCACTATGAGAGAAATCCATAAATACAAGACGAGACCACACCCTCTCAACTCTCATATATCAATCTTTCAACAAAAAGGTCAAATCCCTCCAAAAAACTCTCAAAATCTTCAAAAAGACACTCTAGCCACCACAAACTCTACATTATAGGGCTTGTTGCAAGCTTTTTATAGAGTCTAAGAATACCTAAAATGGACAAGAAACTACCAAGACACGCTCATTTGAACTAGAACAACTCTCAGCCATCTAATTACTGTTCTGATGCATAGATCATCATTGATCGCCGTCTTTTTCCACTGGCCTACACACCAAATTCGCATCTCCACCAGTAGCCCTAATGCCCCCCATCACCAGCCATCTGATCACACTAATCGAATGGTCTAGAATTCTCTTATAATAGTGCTAATCCAGTGCTAGTTCAAGGGCACCAAAATCGGTCTAGCAGCTGGTTCAGCACTAATTTGGGCTAGTTCAGCTTGGTTTACTATTGATTCTTCATTGGTTCATCTCCAATTCAAGCCCAATTAACCTCAATCTTATGATTTCTCCATCAATCCTTGATTCTTGGATTTCAATCAACCAATTAAGATCGAATTTAAGTTATCAAACCCAACAAATCTCCACCTTAACTTGATATTCCACTATAAAAAAAAAAAAGAATTTTAGCGATCGAAAAATTGATCGCTAAAAACTAAGAATCGATCGCTAAAATTTTTAACGACTGATTTTGGAACCAAATATTTTCGATCGCAAAAAGCCTGGTTGAAAATATTTTGCGATCGATTTAAATCGACCACAAATTTTGCGATCGATTTAGCGACTAAAAATTAAAAAAATAATTTAAATTTCATGATATTTTATTTTTTAAAATCGATCGTAAAATTGATTGCTAAAATCAATTATAAAATCGATCTCTAAATTTATTAAAATATTTTTTATTAACAAATTGATTGCAAAATCAATTGCTAATTATTTTTATTTTTTTATTAATAAAATCAATCACAAAATTGATTATTAATTATTTTTAATTTTTTTATTAATTTATCAATTATAAAATTGATTGCTATTTAGTTTTAAATTTTTTTATTAATAAAATTAGTCATAAAATTGATTATTAATTATTTTTATTTTTTAATTAATCTATCGATCATAAAATTGATCATTAATTTTGTTTAAATATTTCTTATTAAAAAAATCAACCATAAAATTGGTTGCTATTTATTTTTAAATTTTTTATTAATAAAATTAATTGCAAAATTAATTACTAATTATTTTTAATTTTTTAATTAACATTTTAATCATAAAATTGATCACTAATTTTATTAAAATATTTTTTATTAATAAAATCAATCATAAAATTGATTACTAATTATTTTTAATTTTTTAATTAAAAAATAGATCACAAAATTTATTACTATTTATTTTTAAATTTTTTACTATTATTTTTAATTTTTTTTAAAATTAACATATCAATTATAAAATTGATTGCTAATTTTATTAAAATATTTTTTACTAATAAAATCAATCCAAAATCAATCACTAATTATTTTTAAATTTTTTAATTAAAAAATCAATAATAAAATCAATCACTATTTATTTTTAAATTTTTTATTAATAAAATTAATTATAAAATTGATTGCTAATTATTTTTATTTTTTTAATTTACATATCAATCACAAAATTGATTGCTAATTTTATTAAAATATTTTTATTAATAAAATTAGTCATAAATTTAGTCATAATTTATTTTTATAATATTTAAATTTTATTTTATATATTTATTTATTTATTGTTATAATTTTTTATGTATTTTAATAATTTATTATTTATTTTTATTATTTTTTCCCCATCCTCTTTCCCCCACACGCCTTTTGCATCCGCCTCCATCGCCACCCTCACCCGCCCATGCCGCCACCCTCACCAGCCCCACCAGTCCCTCGCGCCCCCACTCGTGCAGCCCCCTGGCCAGCTGCTCTGTGCCTCCAACACCACACCCCGATCTCCTGATTGCCCATGCCACACCCGTGCCGCACCCCATTCCCTAACGGTGGAGATCAACGGTAGGTGGAGGCAAGGAGAAGGGAAGGAGGTTTGATGGAAGGCCGATAGGGAGGAGGGCCATGGCGGGCGAGCCGACAAGAGGAGGCTGGAGGGGAGGTCATCGCAGGCGGCCCAACGAGGGGAGGCCTGAGGGGAGGGGGGGTCGTCGTAGGTGGGCCGACAAGAGGAGGCCATCGCGGGGGTCACCGAGGAGGGGGGGGTTGTCGCGGGTAGGCCGGTGAGGGGAGGCCATCGCAGGCAATCACCCGGGAGGTGGGGGGGCCGTCACGATGGGCTAGCGAAGGGAGGCCATCGTAGGCAGGCCGACAAGGGAGGCCATCACGGGCGATCGCTAGAGAGGGGAGGGGGGCCGTCGTGGGCAAGCTGGTGAGGGAGGCCATTGCGGTCGGGCCAATGAGGGGAGGCCATCCTGGGCAGTCATCGGAGATTGGAAGGAGGTTGTCGCAGGCGGGCTAGCAAGGGGAGGCCGGAGGGGAGGGGAAACCGCTGCGAGCGATCACTCGGGAGGGAGGGGGGCCATCGTGGGTGGGCCGGCAAGAGGAGGTCATCGCGGGCGGTCATCGAGAGGGGAGGGGGGGCCATCGTGGTAGGTGGCGAGGGGAGGCTGAAGCAGGCAATCATCGGGAAGGAAAGGGCGGGCCATCGTGGGTGGGTCGGAGAGTCGTAGATGGGGTTCGGGCGGCTGTGGTAGGGGAGGGGGGTGGCGGGGTTATAAATAAGGTTTTTTTCCTCATCTTTTCTTAAAAAACAAATAGCAACCGATAAATCAGTCACTAAAATAAAAATACCAACAAATATTTTTTAAAATTTAAATTAAAGATTAATTTTTTAATTACAAAAAATTATAAAAAAATTATAATCAAAAAATCTATCATAAATAATAAATAACATTTTTTTCTATCCTTACAGAAAAAATTAGATATCGATTGCTAAATCAATCTCTAAAATAATATTTTTTTCAAAATTCAAATTTGTAGCTAATTTTTTGTTTGCAAATAATTTAAAAAATTTTGCGACCAAAAAATTGATTGCAAATAATAAAGAAGATTTTTTTTATTAAAAAAAATTAGAAGTTAGTTTCTAAAATAATTTTTTTCAAAATTCAAATTTGCAATCAACTTTTTAGTTGCAAAAAATTAATAAAATTTTAAAACTAAAAAATCGATCATAAAAAATAAAGAAGATTTTTTCTTTCCTTACCAAAATTAAATTTTGCAACTAATTTTTTTATCACAAAATTTGCAACCAAAAAATCGATCATAAAATATTTTAATTATTTTTTAATTTAAAATAATTTAAAATTTTTATGATCGATTTTTTTATCATAAAATTAAATTTTGCAACCAATGTTTTGGTCATAAAATTTTTCAACCAAAAAATCAATCATAAAATATTTTTATTATTTTTTTAATTTAAAATAATTTAAAACTTTTATGATCAATATTTTTTTTATAAAATTAAATTTTGTAACTAATTTTTTAGTCATAAAATTTTATGACTAAAAAATTGATTACAAAATATTTTAATTATCTTTTTAAATTTTAAATAATCTAAAAATTTTTTGATCGATGTTTCGATCACAAAATTTTACAACCAATTTTTCAATCACAAATATATTTTGTAAGAGAATATAATTTTTTTCTTATTTTTCTCTAAATATAATATAATCTTAGAATTTAATGTCTTTCTTCATCATTCATTATATAAATAATTATCGTTAGAGTGTCATCATAAAAAATAACTTCGATCCGGTAGCCCTAGCTATGTTGATCAATAAACTTCGATTTTGAGGATCACGAACATGATGATCTGATAGATAAAGACTATCGATAGATTCAAAAATTTATAATAATGATCTTAATGATATTTATAGCATACTCAAAATTTATTGCACGATCGACTACAAAATTGATTATTAATTTTATAAAAATATTTTTTACTAATAAAATTAGTTTCTAATTATTTTTACTTTTTTAATTAAAAAATTGATCATAAAATCAATCATTATTTATTTTTAAATTTTATGGTCAAAAAATCAATCATAAATTTTTTTATTATTTTAAATTAAATAAGTAATTAAAATATTTTATGATCAATTTTTTGATTAAAAAATTTTATGATAGAAAAATTGATTATAAAATTAATTACAAAATTAATTTTATTATAAAAAAATTAGTGGTAAAATTTTTAAATTATTTTAAATTTTAAAAATAATTAAGATATTTTACGATCGATTTTTTGGTTGCAAATTTTGTGACCAAAAAATTGATTGCAAAATCAATTACAAAATATTAATTTTATGGCCAAAAAATTGATAGCAAAATTTTTAAATTATTTTTTATTCTATATTTAAATTAAAATATTTTATGATCAAATTTTTGGTTGCAAAATTTTATGATCAAAAAATTGGTTGGAAAATCTATCATAAAATTTTACAAAATTAATATTTTATATTTTTTTATATTAGATTTTTGGTTGTAAAATCGATCATAAAATTTTAATTTTGCCACCAATTTTACAATCAATATTTTTTTATCGCTATATTAATTTTTTTTATAATCGATCGTAAAATCGATTGCAAAAATTTTGATCATAAAATCGATCGTAAATTTCTGCTAAAAAGTTCGATCATAAAATCGACCTCCATATGAATTTGTGAGCTTGTGAATGATCCCATCTTATGCCCTGAAGCAAATACCTAGCTACTCATGGATAGATAAATATGTGAGTCGAGCTAGGCCGCTCGATTCCATTTTCGTCATGTATTGTGACCTATCTGATCTAAAACCTACTAGGGATAGCTTCCTATGGTACTAAGAACTTCACTCTGCGACATCATCTATCATCCTCCTGAGTCTTTCATCTTGTGTCCAATTCATCTATACCTAGAGCTCCATCTCGCACTAAGCTTCCTACCAAGAGATAGTATCTTCCATACTTCTTCTCCTTCAAGACAACCCTACTACCATGCACTATTAGATATGTTTGCCCTAGAAGCCAAAATTGGCTGATACTTGTTATACACTTCTAAGGACAAAATTATAATTTTGACTATAAATAATAAAATAGATTATTTTCTATCACAATGTCTATTTAGTGTCTATGATACATCCCTTGAGTTAATGGCAATGATAATTCTTATTTTCAAGAGTTGAAAATTTAAGACATGAATTTTCATTATTAACTCATAACATAAACCTGATCATAGAATCATCATAAGGATGGTGATTGATTCGGAAGGTTGGTGTACAATCCCTTCTTTATAGTAGATGAGTCTTGAGTCTATGGTGTAGAGATGCCAAAGCAAGAGTATAAGTACTCATTAGAGAATGAGGATACTGAGCATGACCACCTCAAGCAGTCATTAGAAAGTCTACCTTCTCGTCGATGACTAGCTCGAAGCTGTAGTGGTGTATCTGGTTCTTTGATCTAAGATGCATTGACAGTTCACCTTGAGGGTGTTATAGTTTGACTACTCCATGACTCGATCTCCTAGCCATTCAAAATCTTGAGGTGTATATTGGCTATAACATGTCCATTGTAGGAATTGGATTGCACCAAGAGAGAATCTATCTATCTCAATAGATGAGGAGTAGCCCTATGATCATCACGAGAATCAAATCCGTAAGTCCATGGCCATGGTAGAGTGAAATAATAGAAAGAGTTTCTATTAAGATTTTCACACTGGATTTAAATCGAATGATTAATTCATATAATGGATATTAGGGTTTGACGAGTTCACCTTAACCCTAATCCGATCGGAGCTCAAGATAGAAGAACTTAATCACATAGGTAACTACATCGAGAGGTTCATTTTTAGTTCTGATGGGTTGCCATCATATACTGCTAGATGTCATTTATGAATTTTGGGAGCAATTAGAATGATTTAGATGATCGATCATTCTAGTTGTCTGAATCAAAAAAGTTTTGATCCATCGGAAGGTATTTCGATAATATCGATGATAGAGATCATGATATATCTCATTATCATATGAAACTGAACCTAACTAGATCACACCAATAAGGGTTTGGATCTGAATATCATCAATTGGACTAATCCAGTTCAATTGATTTGAATTAGATTCAATTAGGTTAAAGAAAATCGTGCTAGCACATGATTGAGCCTAATGTTCTTCTTCAACAATCATCAAAAGTTGTCTCGACTGAGCCAAATGTGTTTGTGCTCACTTAGGTACCTTTACTTGGTCTGACTGAAGTTTTTTTAGGTTAGAAAAGGATTGTCTTAATTTATGAGATAAATTTGAGACAACACCTACCATTTTTCATCACCTGCTAATTTTTATCTTTTGACTTTAGTCAAACGTTGACTTTTGATACTCAGACATCTGTCCATGTGTTATGCACCCATAGGAGAGTAGATGAGGGTTTGTCCCCCTACTACAAAGAGGAAAGGAGGGGGCACACGCCTAGGAAGGTGTGTGCCTAAGGATAATGATGCCTGGAGTCCCATACAGATGGGACTCTAGGTTGCTTCATGGAATAAACTTTAGTGGCACCTAAGACTCTACTTTGACCAGTCTTGGCACCACCCAAGGATGTTTGAGAGGGGCTCTCATCTGATTGGATCAGGTGATATCATCTCAATAAATAGATTTAGATCTGATTGCACGAAGCGATATGATTGGCCAAGCTGATGTGGCACAACATGGCACAGCAGGATCAATATAAACCCTATCTGCACCTAGGTTTCAAAGAGTTCTCCCCTTGCCCATGCCACATATGTTAGATATATGTACCCTAGAAGCCAAAATTGGCTGACACTTGTAATACACTTCTAGGGGCAAAATTATAATTTTGACTATAATCAATAAAATGGATTATTTTCTATCACATATGTGTATTTAGTGTCTGTGATACATCCTTTGAGTTAATGATAATGATAATTCATATTTTCAAGAGTTGAAAATTTAAAACATGAATAATCATTATTAACTCATAAAATGCTTTCGACCATAAGATCATCATGAGGATGGTGATTATTTCGGAAGGTTGGTGTACAATCGCTTCTTTTTAGTAGATGAGTCTTGAGTCTACGGTGTGGACACACCGGAGCGAGAGTACAGGTACTCGTTAGAGAACGAGGGCACTGAGCGTGACCATCTCGAGTAGTCATTAGGAAGTCTATCTTCTCGTCAATAACTGACTCGATTGTGCAATAGTGTGTCTGGTTCTTTGACCTAAGATGCATCAACAGTTCATCTTGAGGGTGTTATAGTTTGACTACACCATTACTCGATCTCCTAGCTATTCGGAATCCTGAGGTGTATGTTGGCTATAGCATGTTTATTGCAGGAACTGGATTGCATCAAGATGGAATCTATCTACCTCAATGGTAGAGGAGCAGCCCTATGATGATCATGAGAATCAAGTTCAGAAGCCCATGGCCATGGCAGAGTGAAATAATAGAAAGAGTTTCTATTTAGGTTTTCATATCAAACTTCAATCGATTGATTACATCATACGACAGAAATTAGGGTTTGACGAGTTCACCTTAACCCTAATCTGATCGAGGCTCAAGATAGAAGAACTTAATCACATAGGTAGCTGCACCAAGAGGTTCGCATTCAGCTCTGATGGATTGCCACCATATACTGCTAGATGTCACTGATGGATTTTGGGAGCAATTAGAATGATTTAGGTGATCGATCATTCTAGCTATTCGAATAAGAAGTATTCTGATCTATCGAAAAGAGTTTCGATGATATCGATGATAGAGATCATGATATATCCTATTATCATACAGAACTAAACTTAACTGGATCACACAAATAAAGGTTTGAATCTAGTGATCATCAATTGAATTGATCTAGTTCAATTGATCTGAATGAGATTCAATTAGGTTCAAAAAAATCGTGCTAACACTTGATTGAATCTAATGTTCTTCTTTTACTATCATAAATAGTTATCCTGACTGAGTCAAAGAAGTTTGTGCTCAATCAGAGGCCTTCACTTGGTCCGACTGGAGCTTGCCCCGGTCAAAAAAGGGTTGTCTTATTTTGTAAGACAATACCTGCCATTTTTGGTCACCTGCCATTTTTCGTCCTTTGACTTTGGTAGAGGAGCAGCTCTATGATGATCATGAGAATCAAGTTCAGAAGTCCATGGCTATGGCAGAGTGAAATAATAGAAAGAGTTTCTATTTAGATTTTCACATTGGACTTGAGTCGAATGATTACATTATATAACAAAGACTAGGGTTTGACGAGTTCACCTTAACCCTAATCTGATCGAGGCTCGAGATAGAAGAACTTAATCACACAGGTAGCTGCACCAAGAGGTTCACATTCAACTCTGATGGGTTGCCACCATATACTGCTAGATGTCACTGGTGGATTTTGGGAGCAATTAGAATGATTTAGATGATCGATCATTCTAGCTGTTCGAATTAGAAGAGTTTTGATCCATCGAAAGGAGTTTCGATGATGTCGATGATAGAGATCATGACATATCCCATTACCATACAGAACTGAACCTAATTGGGTCACACAAATAAGGGTTTGAATCTGGTGATCATCAATTGAACTGATCCAATTCAATTGATCTGAATGAGATTCAATTAGGTTCAAGGAAATTGTGCTAGCACTTGATTGAACCTAACATTCTTCTTTTGCTATCACAAATAAGTTATCCTGACTGAGCTAAAGAAGTTTGTTCTCAATCAGAGACCTTCATATGGTCTGATTGGAGGTTGTCCAAGTCAGAAAAGGTTGTCTTATTTTGTAGGACATTACCTACCATTTTTGATCACCTATCATTTCTCATTCTTTGACTTTGGTCAAAAGTCTACCTTTGACTGGTCAAATGTTGATCATTGATACTTTGACTTCTATCCATGTGTCAAACACCTATTGGAGAGCTGGTGGGGGCCTGTCCCCCTACCAGAACCTAGCAAGGAAGAGGGCGCACGCCACCCTTGGCATGTGCCCAAGTTGGAGGCGCCCAGGAGTCCCTATTGGATAGGGACTCCATCTTCTTTTTGGATTCCGATTAGAGTTCTCCTAAGAACCAACTTTGACTGGTCTTAAGCACCCTCTAAGGAGAAATTCAGGGGTTTCTATTCCCACCAATCAGATTTAGATCTGATTTCACAAAGGGTTGTGATTGGTTAGGAAGAAGAGTTGGATCATAAATAGTCTATAAATAAGACCCTACGCCCAACTCAAATTAAGATTGAATCATAATTTCCCACACCCCAAGGCTACCTCTTCCCTCTTCCTCCATGCCAAACCCACCTTCTCCCTCTTCTCTCCACATCCAAAAGAGTTTTGGAGCTTGGTTGGTGCAATCCAGATGAGGGAAAGGCGACTGAAAGCTAGAAGGCTGCACTGCTGCAAAGGACGACTGCTGATCTTCAAAAAGAATTTTGAAGATCCTCTAGATCAGATCCAGATTTGATTTCTGAAGATGTGATAGAGAAGAAGAGGATCTCTAGATCTAGCCCAAGTGGATATCGGTAGAGGCCAGGCACTTGCGTGGCTTGATCCAGAACCTTCCGCTGCTTACAGGATCATCAACGGATAATAGGATTACCCACTTCAAGATAAATTAAATCTAATTTAATTTATCTAATTTTATTTTAATTTTTAAAATAATAATAATTAGATTTAAAATATCTTAAATCTAATCTGGATCAAAGAGAAAAATTTTTGAAATATATCTCTTGATCTGATCTGATCTGAACGAACCTGATCCGAGAAATCAGATTATTCCTTCAACTGATATCAGAGCCAAAGTTTTAAAAGTATTTAGATCTAATTTTAAATTTATTTTAATTAAAAATAAGTGATTTCAGATGTCACATAAGATGTGATCAGATCTGAAATCAAAAAAAATTAAAATTAAATGATTTGAATCTAAGATTAGACAATATGCATGACTAGTTCTAAAATAGAATAGTTCTATAGAATAGTCTTGTATGTTTTCAATTTAATTTGATTAAATCTTAAAATAATAATAATTAGATCTAAAACTACAAAATAGGTGGAAGGAGCAAAGAAGAAGAAGGTAGAGTCGAAGAAGAAGGCCGATGTCAAAGGAAAGTATTTTCATTGTAATAGCGACGGCCATTGGAAGCGTAACTGCCCTACTTACCTGGCCACCCCGAAGAACAAAAAGAAAGGTCCTTTTAGAGGTATGCTTGTTATTGAGTCTAACCTTATGATTTCTTCTGCATCCAGTTGGATGCTTGACTCTGATTCTAGTGCTCATCTGTGCACTTCTATGCAGGGTCTTAAGGACAGCAGAAGACTGAGGGATGGAGACATGATTCTACATATTGAAAATAGAGCAAGAGTTGCTGCAGTAGCCGTGGAAACATATCCTCTTCGATTACCATCTAGTTTAGACTTAGTTTTGAAAGACTGTTATTATATGTCTGCAGCTAGTAGAAATTTGATTTCTGTTTCATGCTTAGCACTAGAAGGCTATGTGATTACCTTCTTTAAGGACCATTGTAACATTCTTTATGAAAGAAATAAAATTACATATGGTTTTCTTATTAACGGTCTTTATCAGCTACATATCAATGTACCTGTTCTAACTATCGAGCAAAACGTGAATGCCAAACAACCTAAGGATAGTCCAAATGACATGTATCTGTGGCATCTCTGATTGGGTCATATAGTAGACGATAGGATCAACAAATTGGAGAAAAATGGACTATTGAGTCCATTGACTTCCGAGTCATATCCAACTTGTGAATCGTCTTCAAGTCAAAATGACTAAACTCCCTTTTATAGGACATGGGGAAAGGGCCACAGATCTCATTGCCCTAGTACATACTGATGTGTGCGGCCCATTTGATGTGCCGACTAGAGGTAATTTTATCTACTACATTACCTTTATCGATGATCCATCTAGGTATGGGTATTTGTATCTTATGAGACACAAGTTTAAAGCTTTTGAAAAGTTCAAAGAATTCAGACATAAAGTAGAAAAATAAATTGGAAAACCCATTAAGGTCCTTCGATCAGATTGAGGAGGTGAATACCTTAGCCAAGAATTTCTAAACTATCTCAAGAAAAATGGCATAGTCTCTCAATGGACTCCATCAAGAATACCTCAACTCAACGAGATTTCAGAATGGAGAAATCGGACTCTATTGGATATAGTCCGATCCATGATGAGCTTCACAGACCTTTCTGATTTTCTTTAGGGATACTCATTGTTAACTTCAATTTATCTACTGAATAGGGTTTTCTCTAAAACCATTCCTACCATACCGTATGAGATATAGCACGGTAAGAAATCAAGTCTGAGTCATCTCAGAATTTGGGATTATCCGGCTCATATCAAAAGATAATAAGCGGACAAGTTAGAGTTTAGGTCCTTCAGAGCTCGATTCATAGGTAATCCTAAAGAGTCATTAGGATCCTATTTCTACATTCAAGAAGACCATAATGTGATTGTGAGTCGACATGCCATCTTTCTTGAAAAATAGTTTATTCAAGATAGCGACATTGGAAAGCAGATTAAGCTTGATGAGAAAGTCTCACAAGTACAACGAGCTAAGGACCAATTGGAACCAAATTAGGTTGAGCAAATAAGAACACCTCCACCTCGTAGATCGAAAAGAGTTTTTCGTCCCTATGAAAGATACTTAGATATTATTTCAGAGAAAGTAGAGGAAATGTTCCTCGTGGGTAATGGTGCTCATGGTGATGATCCCAAAATCTACAACGAGGTGATATCAGATATCGACTCCAAGAAATGGCTAGAGGCAATGCAGTCAGAAATTAACTTGATCACTCAAACCAAGTCTGGACCTTCGTAGATCCACCAGAAGGTATAGTACCTATTGGGTGTAAATGGATCTTCAAGAGAAAGATTGGTGCAGATGAAAATATGAAGACATTCAAGGCTAGACTAGTGGTAAAAGATTATAGTCAACGCAAAGGCATTGACTATCAGGATACCTATTCCCCAGTGGCTATGCTAAAATCCATCCACACATTACTTGCCATTGCAGCCTATTTCGATTATGAAATGTGGCAAATGGATGTGAAAATGGCATTCTTAAATGGATATCTTGAGAAAGATATCTATATGGAACAGTCGCTAGGTTTCACATCCAGTGATACTGATCACAAGGTTTGCAAGCTGCAAAGGTCCATTTATGGACTTAAGTAGGCATCCCGAAGCTGAAAAACTCATTTTAATGATGTGATCAAAATGTTTGGTTTCATCAAAAATGAAGAGGAATCATGTGTCTTCAAAAAGATCAGTGGAAGCGCTGTTGTCTTCCTCGTATTATACGTGGATGACATCCTCCTTATTGGGAATGATATTTCCATGTTAACGATAGTCAAAATATGGTTGTCCAAGAAATTCTCCATGAAAGACCTAGGTGAAGCATCCTTTATTCTAGGAATTAAGATCTATAGGGATAGACCGAATAGGATGCTAGAACTTTCACAGAAGATGTACATAAAGAAAGTACTAAAGAGGTTTAGTATGGAAAACTCTAAGAGGGGATTAATATCCTTCAAACATGGTATTCATCTTTCCAAGAAGACGTGCCCTGGCACACCTGTGAAAATAGAAGGCATGAGTAAGATCCTTTATGCTTCTGCAATAGGGAGCCTCATGTATGCCATGCTATGTACACGATCTGATATAGCCCATGCTGTGAGTGTCACAAGCAGATATCAGTCAAATCTAGGTGTACAACACTGGACTTCTATGAAATGTATCCTTAAGTACTTAAGAAGAACTAAGGATATGATGTTGGTCTTTGGTAACGGAGAACTCCAAGTCCAAGGATGCACAAACTCAGATTTCGTGTCCGATATAGATGATCTAAAGTCGACATCTAGGAGTCTATTTGTGTCCAATGGTGGTGCTGTCAGCTGCAAGAGTTTCAAGCAAACCATGATGGTAGATTCCACCATGAAAGTAGAATATATCGCAGCATCAGAAGCTACGAAGGAAGCATTCTGGTACAAAAAGTTTACTGCAGAAGAAGAGGAGTTGGATTTAGATCTAATTTCCACCAATCGGATTTAGATCTAATTTCACAAAGGGTTGTGATTGGTTGGAAAGAAGAGGAGTTGGATCACAGTTAGTCTATAAATAAGACTGCACCCAACTCAAATTATGATTGAATCATAATTCTCCACGCCCCAAGGCTGCCTCTCCCCTCTTCCTCCATGCCAAATCACCTTCTCCCCTTCCTCTCCACATCCAAAAGGAGTTTTGGATTTTTGGTTGGTGCGATCCAGATCAAAGAAAGGCGACTGAAAGCTAGAAGGCTGCATTGCTGCAAAGGATGACTGCTAATCTTCAAAAGGAGTTTTGAAGATCTTTCAGATCAGATCCAGATCTAATTTTTAGAGATGTAATAGAGAAGAAGAGGATCTCCAGATCTAGTTCGAGTGGATACTGGTAGAGGCCAGGCACTTGCATGGCTAGATCCAGAACCTTCCGCTGCGTATAGGATCATCAACGGGTAATAAGATTACCCATATCAAGATAAATTAAATTTGATTTAATTTATCTAGATTTTATTTTATTTTTAAAATAATAATAATTAGATCTAAAATATCTTAGATCTAATCTAGATTAAAGAAAAAAAATTTTGGAATATATCTCTTGATCTGATCAGATCTGAACGAACTTGGTCCGAGAAATCAGAATTTTTCTTCAACTGGTATCAGAGCCAAGGTTCTAAAAGTGTTTAGATCAAATTTTAAATTTATTTTAATTAGAAAATAAATGATTTTAGATGTCACATGAGATGTGATCAGATCTAAAATCAGAATAATTAAAATTGAATGATCTGGATCTAAGATTAGAAAATATGCATGACTAGTTCTAAAATAGAATAGTTCTATAGAATAGTCTTGCATGTTTTCAATTTAATCTGATTAAATCATATTTTAGATCTATTTATTTACTATTTTTTTATATTATAATAGTTATAATAACATCTAAAAAATAGTTAATAAAATTATTTAATTTTAAATATCATATGAGATATGATAGATGCATGTCTAGACTAGTTGTAGAATAGTTCTACATAATTATCTAGATTAGAATTTATTTTGATTAGATCAATTTAAATCTAATTTTTTAGATTATTATGAGATAATTTAGATCTAAAAATATGCATGATTTGATACATGAGATGTATGCAAAATATGCCATGATCAGATCTGATTTATATATGAGATATATGATATAGATCTAAAACTATTTTGTAGTATTGCATATTCTTAATTAAGACGTTCCTCTTGGTCGTTCGGTCATAAGAATGAAGAAGGGTTTAAAGACCCTCTCTTCTCATTCGATGGAGTGTTCTTATGATTTATAAGGGTGCTGCACGTTCGTCCTTAATCAGAAATCCAAAACTTAATTTCTGCAAAACCCTAGATCCTGAAACCCTAGGATTTATTGTGCATATTTTGTTTATGAACCCTACTTAAATAAAAATTAAGATTATAGAATATCAATTAGATCTAAAATTAAGAATTTCATATCTAAGACATATTCATAATACTGGGTTCGGACTAGGGTAGCTCAATTAGGTCTAAGCAGTTGATCAAATCGAATCAAGAGTTGGTTAGATAGGATCAACAAAGCTTAAATTGACCGACCTAATAGGATTAAGTTTGGGTCAAGATCAAGTCACGATCAAGCAAGACCTAATTAGGCTCAGAGGTTAGAGTCTGGATTGTAGGCTAACCCAATTGGTTTTGGCTCAACAATTTGGTGTCTAAGGTAAGTTTGGCATATACGACCGACTGGTTTTTAATTGGAAGCTACTCAACCTGAATGCATTCTTGTATGAGTTAATGGCATATTCCTTCCATCGGTATCACTTACCTGACCATATCTGTTGACACAGTTCTGATCTGAGGTGGTCAATAATCCGAGCTAACCCATGCCACTAGGTTAGTCATAATTGTTATGACTATGACAAGTCTAGTTTAATGAGACCTGAATCAATTCTCCCTAAGAAAAGATTAAGTCTGAGGTCTTCCACCATTGTAGATGTGTGGGCCCTTTATGAGGTTGATTGTTCTCGGCTGGATACAGTGGCTTAGTTGCACTGGGAAGATGCAACCATGTCTATTAGGCATTGGATGCTATGGGTTGGAGGATAAGTTGGGCTCAATATTTTGGATACGGTGAGAGACTCAATTAGGAACCCAGTCTGTGCAAATGGTGGGTTAGACTTAACTAAGAAGTGGATCAATATTCCAGATATGGTGAGATTCATGAATTAGAGACCAAGTTTGGACGCACCATGATTAGAGAATCATTGAACAAGAGTTGTTCACTCATTGGCTAACCCATCACCAATAACTGTTAGGTGAGGTGATGAGTCAGTTGGTGAGACCGCACCACCCACTAGAAATCATTAGTCGTGGAGATTTTTGCATCTCTATAGAGGGAGTGTAAGGATTCGAGAAAATAGTGGGAGCTAATTTGTTTAAAAATAAAATCCCTAAATAAATTAGTCCAATCATAATTATAGTATCTAACTAGAATCTTTGACTCTCTACAGGAAAATGTCTATGTCCAACCCATTAGCACGTATCCTGGACACACATAGACTGACCGAACCCAATTATAGAGATTGGCTCAGAAACTACAAAATAGTTTTGGGTTCCGAGAAGTTAACCCATGTACTGGACCAGGAACCTCCCACCTTACCAGCCCGTCCATCTATTGAACAGAGAGCATCTTTGGAAAAATGGATAGACGAAGATAATAAGGCCAGATATTACATGTTGGGCTTGATGTCTGATGAGCTCCAGCACCAACATGAGGATATCGGGATAGCTCCCCAAATGTTGGCACACCTGCAGGAGATGTTTGGTGAATAGAGTCGCACAGCCAAGTATCAAGTCACGAAATAACTTTTTAAGGCTAAGATGCGTGATGGGCAGTCAGTCCAAGATCACTGTCTGACAATAATCAAGGACATGGAGGAGCTTGAGAAGCTCGATGTGAAGTTAGACTTGGACTTGCAGAACGATATTATTCTGCAATCCTTGACTGATGCATATGGGCAATTCATCATGAATTACTACATGCATAAACTTCAAAATTCCTTGGCCGAATTAATGAATATGTTGGTTACCGCTGAGCTTTCTATGAAAGGTTCTAAAGGCTCAGTTCTTGCAATGGAATGGACTTCTTCCAAAATAAAGTTTTATGAAAAGAAAAAGAAGTCTGCGTAAAAGCAGAAGACGAAAGAGCAAAGAAGAAGAAGGCAGAATCGAAGAAAAAGGCCGATGTCAAAGGAAAGTATTTCTATTGCAACAGTGATGGCCATTGAAAGTGGAAGTGCCCTACGTACCTGGCCACCCTGAAAAATAAGAAGAAAGGTCCTTCTGGAGGTATGCTCATTATTGAGTCTAATCTTACGATTTCTTCTGCATCCAGTTGGTTGCTTGACTCTGGTTCTAGTGCTCATTTGTGCACTTCCACGCAGGGTCTTGAGGATAGCAGGAGGTCGAGGGATGGAGACATGATCCTATGCATCGGTAATGGAGCAAGAGTTGCTGCAGTAGCCATGGGAACATACTCTCTTCGATTACCATCTAGTCTAGACTTAGTTTTGAAAGACTGTTATTATGTGCCTGTAGCTAGCAAAAATTTGATTTCTATTTCATGCTTAGCACAAGAAGGCTATGTGATTACCTTCTTTAAGGACCATTGTAACATTCTTTATGAAAGAAATAAAATTGCAAATGGTTTTTTTATTAATGGTCTTTATCAGCTACATATTGATGTACCTGTTCTAACTATCGAGCAAAACGTTTATGGAACGAGAGGTTGGATTTAGATCTAATTTCACCATCGGATTTAGATCTAATTTCACAAAGGGTTGTTGATTGGTTGGAAGAAGAGGAGTTGGATCACAGTTATGTCTATAAAATAAGACTGACCCAACTCAAATTATGATTGAATCATAATTCTCCACGCCCAAGGCTGCCTCTCCCCTCTTCCTCCATGCCAAATCACCTTCTCCCTTCCTCTCCACATCCAAGGAGTTTTGGATTTTTTGGTTGGTCGATCCAGATCAAAGAAAGGGCGACTGAAGCTAGAAGGCTGCATTGCTGCAAAGGATGACTGCTAATCTTCAAAAGGAGTTTTGAAGATCTTTCAGATCAGATCCAGATCTAATTTTTAGAGATGTAATAGAGAAGAAGAGGATCCTCAGATCTAGTTCGAGTGGATACTGGTAGAGGCCAGGCACTTGCATGGCTAGATCCGAACCTTCCGCTGCGTTAGGATCATCAACGGGTAATAAGATTACCCATATCAAGATAAATTAAATTTTGATTTAATTTATCTAGATTTTATTTTATTATATTTTAATTAGATCTAAATATCTTAGATCTAATCTAGATTAAGAAAAAAATTTGGAATATATCTCTTGATCTGATCAGATCTGAACGAACTTGGTCCGAGAAATCAGAATTTTTCTTCAACTGGTATCAGAGCCAAGGTTCTAAAAGTGTTTAGATCAAATTTTTTTTTTTTTAAATTAGAATTTGTTTAGATGTCACATGAGATGTGATCAGATCTAAAATCAGAAATAATTAAAATTGAATGATCTGGATCTAAGATTAGAAAATATGCATGACTAGTTCTAAATAGAATAGTTCTATAGAAGTCTTGCATGTTTTCAATTTAATCTGATTAAATCATATTTTAGATCTATTTATTTACTATTTTTTTTATTATAATAGTTATAATAACATCTAAAAATAGTTAATAAATTATTTATTTTAAATTATATGGATATGATAGATGCATGTCTGACTAGTTGTAGAATAGTTCTACATAATTATCTAGATTAGAATTTATTTTGATTAGATCAATTTAAATCTATTTTTAGATTATTTAAGATAATTTTAGATCTAAAAATATGCATGATTTGATACATGAGATGTATGCAAAATATGCCATGATCAGATCTTTTTATATATGAGATATATGATATAGATCTAAAACTTTTGTAGTATTGCATATTCTTATATTAAGACGTTCCTCTTGGTCGTTCGGTCATAAGAATGAAGAAGGGTTTAAAGACCCTTCTTCTTCATTCGTGGATAGGTTTCACATCCAGTGATACTGATCACAAGGTTTGCAAGCTGCAAAGGTCCATATATGGACTTAAGCAAGCATCTCGGAGCTGGAACACTCATTTCAATGATGTGATCAAAAAGTTTGGTTTCATCAAAAATGAAGAGGAACCATGTGTTTTCAAAAGGGTCAGTGGGAGCGCTGTTGTCTTCCTCGTATTGTACGTGGATGACATCCTCCTTATTGGGAATGATATTCCCATGTTGACATCAGTCAAAATGTGGTTGTCCAAGGAATTCTCCATGAAAGACCTAGGTGAAGCATCCTTTATTCTAGGAATTAAGGTCTATAGGGATAGACCGAATAGGATGCTAGGACTTTCACAGAAGATGTACATAGAGGAAGTACTAAAGAGGTTTAGTATGGAAAACTCTAAGAGGGGATTAATACCCTTCAGACATGGTATTCATCTTTCCAAGAAGATGTGCCCTAGCACACCTGAGGAAATAGAACGCATGAGCAAGATCCCTTATGCTTCTGCAATAGGGAGCCTCATGTATGCCATGCTATGTACACGACCTGATATAGCCCATGCTGTGAGTGTCACAAGCAGATATCAGTCAAATCCAGGTGAAGAACACTGGACTTCTGTGAAATGTATCCTTAAGTACTTGAGAAGAACTAAGGATATGATGTTGGTCTTTGGTAATGGAGAACTCCAAGTCCAGGGATACACAGACTCGGATTTCATGTCCGATATAGATGATCGAAAGTCGACATCTGGGAGTCTGTTTGTGTGCAATGGTGGTGCTGTCAGCTGGAAGAGTTTCAAGCAAACTGTGATAGCAGATTCCACCATGGAAGCAGAATATATCGCTGCATCAGAGGCTGTGAAGGAAGCATTCTGGTACAAGAAGTTTGCTGCAGAAATTGGAGTAATGCCATCAGATGCCATTCCTCTATACTGCGACAACAATGGCGCCATAGCCCTTGCTAAGGAGCCGAGGTCTCACCAAGAAATCCAAGCATATTGAGCGGCGATACCACCTCATCCGCGATTACCTCGAAAAGGGTTACGTCGAGGTCAAGAGAGTCAACTCCACAGATAATGTGGCAGACCCACTTACAAAGCCGTTGGGCCAGCAGAAGATCGAAGCCCACCTTGAGAAGATGGGACTTAGACTTGTAGCCAATTGGCTTTAGGACAAGTGGGAGATTGTTAGATATATGTGCCCTAGAAGCCAGAATTGGCTGACACTTGTAATACACTTCTAGGGGCAAAATTATAATTTTGACTAAAATCAATAAAATGGGTTATTTTCTATCACATATGTGTATTTAGTGTCTGTGATACATCCTTTGAGTTAATGGTAATGATAATTCATATTTTCAAGAGTTGAAAATTTAAGACATGAATAATCATTATTAACTCATAAAATTGCTCCCGACCATAGGATCATCACGAGGATGGTGATTGATCCGGAAGGTTGGTGTACAATCGCTTCTCTTTAGTAGATGAGTCTTGAGTCTACGGTGTGGAGACACCGGAGCGAGAGTACAGGTACTCGTTAGAGAACGAGGGCACTGAGCGTGACCACCTCGAGTAGTCATTAGGGAAGTCTACCTTCTCGTCAATGACTGACTCGATGCTGCAGTAGTGTGTCTGGTTCTTTGACCTGAGGTGCATCGGCAGTTCACCTTGAGGGTGTTATAGTTTGACTACACCATTACTCGGTCTCCTAGCCATATGGAACCCTGAGGTGTATGTTGGCTATAGCATGTTCATTGTAGGAACTGGATTGCATCAAGATGGAATCTATCTACCTCGGTGGTAGAGGAGCAGCCCTATGATGATCATGAGAATCAAGTCCAGAAGCCCATGGCCATGGCAGAGTGAAATAATAGAAAGAGTTTCTATTTAGATTTTCACATTGGACTTGAATCGAATGATTACATCATATGACAGAGACTAGGGTTTGACGAGTTCACCTTAACCCTAATCTGATCGGGGCTCAAGATAGAAGAACTTAATCACACAGGTAGCTGCACCAAGAGGTTCGCATTCAGCTCTGATGGGTTGCCACCATATACTGCTAGGTGTCACTGGTGGATTTTGGGAGCAATTAGAATGATTTAGATGATCGATCATTCTAGCTGTTCGAATCAGAAGAGTTCTGATCCATCGAAAGGAGTTTCGATGATGTCGATGATAGAGATCATGACATATCCCATTACCATACAGAACTGAACCTAACTGGGTCACACAAACAAGGGTTTGAATCTGGTGATCATCAATTGAACTGATCTAGTTCAATTGATCTGAATGAGATTCAATTAGGTTCAAGGAAATCGTGCTAGCACTCGATTGAACCTAACGTTCTTCTTTTACTATCATAAATAAGTTGTCCTGACTGAGCCAAAGGAGTTTGTGCTCAATCAGAGGCCTTCATATGGTCTGACTGGAGGTTGTCCAAGTCAGAAAAGGTTGTCTTATTTTGTAAGACATTACCTGCCATTTTTGGTCACCTGCCATTTCTTGTTCTTTGACTTTGGTCAAAAGTCTACCTTTGACTTGTCCATTGACCATTGACACTTTGACTTTTGACCACATGTGTCATGCACCTATTGGAGAGCTGGTGGGGGCCTGTCCCCCTGCCTAGAACCTGGCAAGGAGGGGGCGCATGTACCCAGATGGAACTCTAGGTTGCTTCATAGGAGTAAACTTAGGTGGGCCTAAGACTTTACTTGGATTCCAATTAGAGTTCTTCACCCAAGGACTGTTTGAGAGGGGCTCTCATCTAAGGAGGAATCCAGGGGACTCTATTCCCACCAATCAGATTTAGATCTGATTTCACAAAGGTTGTGATTGGTTGGGAAGAAGAGGACTGCATGGATCAGCAGTAGTCTATAATAAATAAGACCCTGTCTGCGCCTAGGTTTCAAAGAGTTCTCCCCTTGCCCATGCCACATAGCCCTCTCCCCTCTCCTCCACACCTACCTCTAATCTTCTCTCTCCTCTCCACACCCAAAAGGCCTTGGGCTCAAGTTTTGGTGTGATCCAAGCAAGAGAAAGGCGACAAGAAAGGAAGAAGGTAGCACTGCTGCAAGAGACGACATCGAATCTTCAAAAAATATTTTGAAGATCTTCAAGATTAGATCCAGATCTGATCTTAGGAGGAAAGATTAAAAAAAAGAAGATCTTCAGATCCTACCCGAGTGGATACCGATAGAGGCCAGACGTTTGCGTGGCTGCATCCAGAACCTCAGAAAATCAGCAGGATCATCATAGGATAATAAAATTACTCAAGAACAAGGTATAAATTTAATTTAATTTAATTTATTTTATTTTATTTTATTAGATTCATCAAATTAGATCTAAAAAGTATCAAATTTACTTTAGATCTAAGAAAAAAAATTTTGAAATATTTTTCTTGGTCAAATCAAATCTAAACGAACCTAATCCAGGAAACAAGATTTTTTCTTCATGCACAACCTTCAAAACTCCATCATTAACTCCCTATCTATAGTTGCTTGAATCTAGTCTACTTTGTAAAATCAGATTACTCCTAAAACTAGGTATGTATCAGACCTCATCCAACTCCCTCAATGCTCCATCATGTGTCACAAGTTGACTGTCTCAATGTACTTGATCGCATAGCTCGATCTATTCAGTAAATGAACAGTGCCCTCACTACTCTCTAGAGAGTCAAATAGCTTCTCTACATGATAAATATGATATGAGCAAATAGAATCTATAATCTACTAAAGAAAAGGAGTAGATACTTTATTAGAGACCATAAATACATCATTAGACCCATCAGTGTCACTACCATTGACCACCATCATAAAATCCTTCATTCGATCTTTAAGCTATGGGCAATCTCTGACTCGATGCCCCAATTCACCACACCAGTAGCATCTAATCTTACTCGAGTCCCTCAACTTGGACTTGAACCATCCACCTTGCGATCTTTTATCACTTCGTCCTCTGCCACCACCACCTCCAGTCATCGTTAAAGTTGAGTCACCATCTGAACTTAAGGCTTGATTCTCTTGCTTGAGAATCTCATTCTGAAAAAATATAGAAGTGACCTCATCCATCTTGATAGTGCTCTTTCCGATAAGAAGAGCAGTCACCAAAGTCTCAAATGAAGGATGAAGCGATGAAAATAGAACCAATGCCTTAGTCTTCTTCTTAACCTTCTCACCAACATTGAGAAGATCAATGAGGATGTTCTAGAAGTTGCTAAGATGTTTCTACATGCTCTATCACTTATTCATCTACAGCTGGTAGAACTACTTTCAGAGAAACAAAGCATTGGTGAAAGTCTTCATCATGTACATTTCTTTTAGGTTTGACCATATCACCATCGAGGAAGTCTCACTAAGCACATAGATCACCACATCAATTATCAAGTACAAATGGACCATGCTCACCGCTTACATTTAAAGTCACTTTCAATCCTTCTCTATGGTAGTCAGCTTTTCCTCGTACAAGAGAATATCAATTAACCCTTATTGGATGAGAATATCCTTTATCCCCACTTGCTATAGGAAGAAATTGCTCTTTTTATCAAACTGATTGATCTCTATCTTGATTGAGTTTATCTACTTTATCTTCTTCAATCTTGATCAATACTACCATAATTTGGACAAACCTATGCTTGATACTACTTGTTAGAGAATCCCTCACTATTCAGGCTCAATGGATCGTCGCTCAAGATCGTAATCCTAATGATGATATATATTAATACCATAAGAGGAAGGATGAAGAGAGATGTATAAAAATATAATCAAATAATATGGATCAGGTCAAGGCTTACCTTCATGAGGTATGCAACTTACTATAAAAGAAATCCATAAATACAAAAGGAGATCACGCCCTCTCAACTCTCATGCATCAATCAATCAATAAGAAGATCACATCCCTCATAAAAGCTCTCAAAATTCTTAAAGAGACACTCCAACTGCCATAAACTCCACCGCCACATCGTAGGGTTCATCACAAGCTTTTTATAGAGCCCAAGAACACCTAAAATAGATAAAAAAAATCATCAACATATGTTCATTTGAACCAGAACAACTCTCAGCCATCTAATCGCCGTTCTGATGCATAGATTACTATTGATCACCTTCTTCTTCCACCGGTCCACGCATCAGATTAGCATCTCCACCAGCAACCCTAGTGCCCCTCCATCACCAGCCATCCAATCGTGCTGGTCAAGTGGTCCAGAAATCTCCCAAAATGGTGCAAATCTAGTGCCAGTTCAGGGGCACTGAAACTAGTATAGCAGCCTGTTCAGCCCTAATTTGAGCTAGTTCAACCCAGTTCACTACTAATTCTTCACCAGTTCACCTCCAGTTCGAGCCCAATTAAACTCAATCTTGTGATTTCTCCATCAATCATTGACTCTTGGGCTTCAATCAACCAACTAAGGTTGAATTCGAGGCATCAAACCCAACAGATAGTGGGACTCGTGATGGCAATAGTTATGGTGGACAAAGGTTTCTTTCTTATCTCTATGGTGTCAGAGCTTCATTCTACCACTTGGTCATCCTTTCCATATGTTCCAAACCCCTAGTTCTCTTCAATCGATAGGCCAATTGTTTCCTCGAAGCCATGGATGCATGAATCAAGGGTTTTGGTAAGTAAATCAAAGAATAGAAGGCTTAGAAATAGCAATCAGAGTATTGAGAGGGAGTATTAGGGCAAATAGTAAAGTGGAAATAAGAGAGGAGGTCAAGATGGCTCAGGTTTAAAAATTGGGTTCCAACATAGAGATCGACTCAAACTTACTTCTCAAGTCGACCCCAGATAGGGGTTGACTCGAACTTAACTACAAGTCGACTTTAGCAAGCACGCTTTTTATGAGTTGACTCATAGTGACTATGAGTTGACTCGAGCCCTATCTCAAATTAAGAAATTGACTCTTTTTTATTAAGAGTCGACTCCTAATACTTAGAGATGACTCAAAGGAAGGGATTGGAAGAGGCTATTCAATGAAAATAAAATCAAATGTAGGATAAACTAAGGCAAATTAAGGAATTTAAAGTGAGGTTTTCTAATTAAAAGGATGACACACTCCTCACTCTCCTCTTATCATGCTAAACTTATCTTCACTTAGGGGTTTGATGAATATATCTACTAATTGTCTCTCGGCACAAAACAGGCTCAAGCAATACATCATTATTTTGAATATGATCTTTTATGAAATGATGTCTTATCTTAATATACTTGATTCTTGAGTGTTAAATTATATTTTTAGTTAATTTGATTATACTTATATTATCATATTTTATTAAAATCTTATTAAGTTTGATGCTATAATCCTCAAGTTGTTATTTAATCCATAAGATTTGAATACAATAATTTTTTGCTGTAATATATTTGACCTCAGTCGTAGATAGTGCTACCTAATTTTATTTCTTACTAAACTATGAGATTAAGTTAACTTAAAGAAATTAGCAAATTTTATTAGTATTTTTTCTATCAATTTTATATCTAGCAAAATCAGCATCAAAATAGCCTATTAAATCAATTAAAGATTATCCAGAGTACCATAAACGTACACTTTGAGTTCCAATTAAGTATCTAAGGATTCTTTTAATGGTAACTAGATGTAATTCCTTAGGATTAGCTTGAAATCTAGCACATATATATATTGAATATTATATTTAGCCTACTAGCAGTAAGATAAAGTAAGGATCCAATAATATCTCTATGAAGCCTTAGATCGATACTCTTACTATGCTCATCGTTGTTAAGATTACATAAGGGACTCATCGGGGTGCCAATTGCCTTAGCATTCTTATTGACCCAAATGACTAATTTTGATAATAACAAAATATTGAATTCAAATGATATAAATTAGGTGTTTCAAGGATGGATGTAGGGTTTCTTAGATGCTCATAATGAAAAAATTATCCATAAAAGAAATTCTCTCAAAGATGTCAAGCCAAAGAACTTTAAAGAACAAATTTTCATGAGTTTGGCTAACAGGAGTCAACTCCAAAGAATGAAGAGTCAACTCTAACATGTTAGAATAGAGTGGCACATGCTCAAATAGATTCCTGTGAAGCAAGAGTCGACTCTCTTAGGTGGATAGAAGACTACATTTTCAAAACTCTAGCTTGAGCCGACTCATACAGAAGATGAGCTGATTCTCTCAGAAAGATAAAATACATAATTTTTCAGACTCAAGGGTGAGTCAACTCCTGAAAAGGATGAGTCAACTTATAGACAGCTTAAGTCAACTCCTGAGGAACTAAAGTCAACTCCTAATATGGGGACAGCTCTAACTGCTAGTTTTTCAATTCCTCTCCAGTGACTAGTTTTTGGCTCTAATGGCTAGTCTAGCTCTTCCAACAATTAAAACTCATTCTCCAACCATATCCAAACTTGCAAAAAGCTAAAAAATCATTAAGAAAGGTAGAGAAGAGGATTAAAAGAGAAATACATCATTTATTAGAGTGATTATTGAATATCTTTGAAAAAGAAAAAAAGAGAGGAATTTCGTGCAAAGTTTTTAGTAAGCTTTCAGGCGTAATACACACCATCATCTACTACATCCTCTCAAGCTTCAAAAGAAAAGAAGTCAAGCTTCAAAAGAGTCATCTTTAGCATTTTGTCCGTGCTTAAAAGAGTTGTTCTATTTCTATTTTTATTTATACTTAAAATTCTTATCCATTGTATTTTGGGTTTCTTTATAAATTTCTTTGAGGGAAAGAAACTTAGGTTAGGACCATTTAAGCCCAGAATTAGACTTTGTATGATTTTGGTTGTGAGCCAAGCAAACTAACTGGGTTGGATTGTTAACTCAAAATATAATTATGCAAGATTTTGATTGGTGATTATAAAAAATCAACTAGATTTGATTATGAGCCCTGATAACAATCATACTGTAATCAGGATGCTTATAGTAGAAATTTTCAAGTGAAACTTGGGGTGTGAATGTTGGTATAGGATTGTACCAAATTACTATAAATCTTTTATCTTTATGGTATGCTTTATTTTACTTACTTTTAATTCTTGCATTGCATCATTTTTTTAAGCTCCACTACTGTACATTTAATATACATCACTTGCACTAAAGTTAACTTATTCAAAGAACATAATTGTTCAAATTTAAATTTTCTAAATTTTTTTGAAAAATCTAATTTACCCCCTCCCCTATTGGGTTGCTATCTTTTTGAGAAATAATTGATATCAGAATAAGTGCTCTTATATTTTTATTGATCTAGTAGTCTTGAACTAAAGATTGTAGCAACTCTGGTTGGTCCCTCATTTGCTAAAGGACAATCAACTTCTAGACCACCACTTTCTAATGGTATAAATTATATATTTTGAAAAGCACACATGAGAATTTTTATTTAAGCATTAGATTATGATATATGGAGAGTTATAACTAATGAACCTCACATATCCATAATTTTAATCAATGAAGTGCCCTCTCCCAAACCAAAAAAGAATTGGGATGAGTTTGATAAAAAGATAGCTCACCTAAATGCAAAAATCATAAATATTCTTTAGTATTCTTTAGATGTTAATGAATTTAATATAATATCTACTTGTATTTATGCAAAAAAAAATTAGGACATATTGAAAATTACTTATGAAGGAACGAGCCAAGTTAAAGAGTCCAAAATTAATTTGCTTATTCATAAATATGAATTATTTAAAATGAAACAATATGAGTCAATTTTTGATATATTTTCTAAATTTATATATATTATAAATGTTTTAAATAATCTTGGCAAAACCTACACTAGCTAATAATGAGCTTATTTGCAAGATTCTTAGGTGCTTGGGAAGCTAAAATGACAATCATTTAAGAAGTGAGAGATCTAAGCAAACTATCCATAGAAAAACTCATTGATTCACTCATGACACATGAGTTAAACATGCACCAAAATGAGGAAGAAGAAGAATCAAAGAAGAGGACTATTGTATTCAAATTAACTGCCAAATCCAATGAAAGTGATGAGTCAAAGGATAAGAATGAAGAGGAAGAAGGTATTACAAATCCTTGCTTTATGGCTCATAATGATGAGATAAATATTAAAAATTATTCTAAATTTACTTTTGAAGAATTACTTGAAGCCTTTCATGAGCTTATGGATGATTTCAAAAGATAAGACTGAAAAATAAAAGCTTAAAAAGATCAAATCTATTTTTATCTAAAGAAAAGAATAAACTTTTGATAGAAAATGATAAACTTTTGAAAGAAAAAAAATCTTTGGTTAAAGAAAAAAAAAAATTAGATTTGAAAAATCTTTGGTATAAGAGAATGCTAAGTTAAGAAAAAAGATTGAAGTTTTGAAGTCTATGGTTGACAAATTTATATTTAGTACTCAAAGGCTTCAATTGATTTTGAACAATCAAAAGATTATTTTTGATAAGGCTGGAATTGATTTTAATCATTTGAGAAAATAAAAAATTATCAAAAATATATTTGCTAGAGCTTTTCATGAAAATTATTTTATTATTTGCTTTAAATATAACAAAGTAGGCCATAAAATTTTTAAATATAATATCAGTAAAATTGGTCATACTTTTGTTAAACAAATTTAGATTTCAAAAGAAATCATATACACTAACTCCCATGGACCCAAGAAAGTTAGAAAATGATCATTTTGCAGGTATGCCAAACATCCAATGCTTTAAAAGGAGTAATTTCTTAAAAAAATAAATGCTCAGGACTCAAAATGAATAGATGATAATGTTTGATAAAAGCTAAATCTTTTGACATCATACCATCATTCGTTGTTAAATTTATTTTTCTTAGCTAATTAATTTTGATGCTTCATATGTATGCATGATACTAGAATATATATTATGATGACCTTATTCTTTGCTTTAAAAGTATTGTTCATTACAAGCATATATTTTATCTTAAAATCTGCATGTTCTATTAATTGTTTATATCATGTTATTTTGATTGATAATTATATAAGAAAGTTGAATCATGATAAGCTTGGTTGTATAAGAAATTATTTATCTGTAAATCTCATAAGCTATTATTTTTTGCATATATAATTTTTTTTTAATCTATACCTTTTAACTTAATAAAGGTAAACATGCAGAAAAAAATAACTTTTTAAGAGTATACATGGAAATAGTAAATTTGCAAGGGCATGCATACAATTTCAGATATTTATAAATATGCATATATATAAAAAATAATTTATAAGGATATTTGGTGTACATGCAATTTTAGATAGTTGTAAGTGTATACATGCAAAAATACCTAATTATCTATTTAGTTTGCCCTTTGCTCTAACTAATTGATGCAAGTCATTTAATGTGCCCACAATGAGTATACACTGAAGATAGGCTCAAATTCATGGTATTTAATTGAAGAAATCAATTAGGGAGTATGTGTGAGGTGGATGCCATAGACAGCACCAATGTTATGGTCAAAGACTCATGGCTCAGATGGATCTCCACTCCTGCATAGATGTGATATTGTCCACTTCGGCCTCTGGTCCATGGCATGAAGTTTTACAATTTTGTCATTTAAAAAGCACCTCATAGAAGAAAGAATGTCCTATTTTGTATAAGTCAGACTCCTCCTTAACTGACAAATAAAGCGGGACTAAAAATGCCATCTTCCCACAATAGTATCATTATTTAGTGCAACCTTATAAGAACAATATGAGGGTTGCCTTGGTACAGATGTTCATTTTTCTCTTAAGTTTTGAACAATTAGTGTTTGGTTGGTGATTCGAATACACAAACATTCATGGCCCTAAAATGAAGAACTTTTGGTATGACTTCTTTTAAGGAACTTCTAATATGTCTAATGTTCTAAAAATTAAAAGAAAATCATTACAAAATTATATATGTAGTTTTCAACCACATTTGACCCAAAACCTAAAATTTTATCATGATACATCATTTGTAATTGCGAAAGGTCCTTTCTAAGAGTTGATCATCACTAAAATCCAATAGTTTTTCCAAGTTATGCCTCTCTTAAAATTGGAAGCAAATCAATACTAAATTACAATTACAACTTCTGAGCACTTTTTGACCCAAAAATAGTTGCAATTTCACCGAGAATTGTGAGATATCAGTCATAGATCTCCAAGGACTTTCTTCAATAAATCTAATATGATCTAAATTCAATTACTTTTGCAAAAAAATTCAAACCAAAAGAGTACTAGTTAAATGTAAAGTACAGTGCACTTCAACAATTCAATCTACCATATCTTAGAGTTACAATATTAAAATAAATTTTAATGTGATGATGATATAACTATTTAAATTGATCTTGTGCAATGCAAAAGTTATTTATTTCACTATTTTAAATAAAATTTAATAATTAAAATATGAAAATTTGATGTATCAAGAAATAATTAACTATTGTTTTATTAATGTAAATTTCACTTGTTTATATCCGGTTCTCACCCTCTATTATTGCTTTTGTCCCCCTCTCCCAATGATTTCCAAAGGCTCAACTCTCTCTCTCTCAAAATTATATCCTACGCCAGCATGCATCACATGGCCATCCATACCAACAATCACATATGCTTGTTACTGTACCAGCATGCTAAGTTGAGCGCTCGATGAATAGAGCAGATAGAAATGGGCAGTGATCATTTGAGGCATGCAGTATAGTATAATTTCTTCGCTCCGTCTCAGATTTGATCATGACACCTAATGGGGTTCAGTTTGGCTGCTCCTGTGAAAACGTGGGTACTTCCATCTTTGTTGTGAGGCAATCATGGCCTATGACATCAGATGCATATGTGAAGGAGAGAGAGGAGCGGCAATGACGGTAGGCTGAGGCTGGGGGACAGGACATCACGGGTAGATGAGAATTGCTGCTACCGACCTCCCTAGCCTTACCTTCTTCTAAGATTGATTGTTTTCTGGAAAATGTCCATTCTCCTTCCCAGGATCAAATGCTTGCATATGCCATCAAAGAATCATGGGATTGAAGGTACCAATTACTAAATTGACACAATTTTTTTTGTTGATATTGCAAAATCTAGAACCAAATTTTCATCAAAAAAAAAAAAAAATAGAACCACATTATTTATAGCTCTACCCCTAATATTCAAATTTCAATCTCGTGGATTTACTTTAAAAAATTAACTTTTTCAAATATATCTTTTTATCTAATTGATTTTTTAAAAATATCTCATCCAGCAATTTTGATTTCAATTCTGATTCTAATCATGAATCAAATATTTTAATACCGATTTTAATGCTGAATTCAGTCACGAACCAAACACACCTAGATATATAACAATTATGATTCATGTCTCCAATCCATTCCAATTCATATTTCAATCGCAAACCAAATGCACCATGAAGGGAGGTTACTCCATTTGATAGTCTAGCATCTACAGATCGTTTCTATAAATGAAAAACAATACCCAATAAACACTCACTGCAACACCACTGAACTATTTAGAAGGAAGAACATGCGTCACGATGTCACAAAAATTTTTCTTGCAAGATCTTATTTCTAAGGGGTGAAATAGGATTTCACAAAAACTTTTGGGGCACGTATTACCCACAAACTAGATAAAAACAGTGTACCAAACAGGCAAACTATAGATGCCCCTCTTCAGCCACATTTTTCTATGCCTCCAATTATTTCTCAAACCTTTTTAACCTGGACAAAACTATTCCCCAACAAAAGTCCACAGCAAATCCAAATCATGTTTTGTACTCCCATCACACGCTAGGAAGAGGGATGGCTGTTATGATGCAGCTGGCATGTGATAGCAGGCGCTTTGTTGTTCCACTTATGCTAGGGACAAAAACAAATGAGCTATTGGTGCTTCATGGTCATATGATTTGTCCTTGCTGTGCATGCCAATGTTACTTCTACAAACCGGTTTCCTCCCTTCCTCTCTCTCTCTCTCTCTCCATTGCCTAGGTGAACATAAAGGGTGAGAGCTGGGTTGATGACACAAAAAAAATCATTGAATTTAATTCTCTTTGCAGTCTTTTTTTTATATGAACAAGAGAAAAAAAGAATATAGAAGAAAAATAAAATTGAAAATCTTTGATTATCCAATAGATATGAATTTAAAAATGTGTAGACCATAATCAGTAAAGTAGATTTAAAACTTATATTAGTCTTTGTTTGTCCATCATTTGATTTTTTTTTTCTTTGGTAGATAACTGTTAATTGATGCTTAGCCCTTAGTATTTATCCTTATTTACTGCCATTACAAGGGTTAGCATCAATAATCAATAATCAAGATCTATCAAAGAAAAAATAAAAGTTCAAATGACAGACAAAAAACGACCAATATAAATTTTAAATTTACTTTGCTGATTATGATCTTCTCAATACCATCTATTTTTATGTCTACCTTATGTGTAAATTTAAGATCTCTAAAATATCTGAATTTTTTATTTCTAAATATTTCAAACTGTCGATCTAAATAATAGCATAAATTTTCAGTTCCGGTGAACACCCCTCATTTGTTCTGAAATGCTTGAATCTTTTATCAAAGATTGACCATTTAAAAGTTAACCCATATATATATATATATATATATATATATATATATATATATATATATATATATATATATATATATATATATATATATATATATATATATAATGAAAGGGAATAATACAAAGAAAAATGGAAGTATAGGATATGAAGCAAATATTAGTAAGATTATAGACAAGGATCAATCGTAAATTCGGTATGCTAATTCTTCATATACTCCTAGTCTCATCAATCAATCACCACGCAAGGTTCGAGCATAAGTTGTTCGTCTCTTATTAAATCCAAGTTAATTACAACAAGTCCCCACAAGGGAAAACTATCTTCTCATTTTTAATTTGACGTTTTATAGGAACGTTGATCAGAAAGGTTGAACACAGAATATTTAGTATCAAAACAGAACATTTCACTCTGCTTCTCCAAGAACCAATCCAAAATCCAAATCTGTAAAGCATCTTGTCGGCAAGTCCAATACATAAATCCTTGATTATGTCTGGATTTGTCACCAGCCCAAAATCCCACAACCTAAATACCAACGTGGTATAAGTCTACCATAACCAGTCTTCCTTTACCCTCTTGAGAACTTTACCAGCTCCTCAGACTTCCTTTAAGTCAGTGGGCCAGGCAGAGTTTAACTCATAACCAGAAGGAAACATTTTGAAAGTGATCACCACCATCAACTCTGTTAATCCAATTGCTCTGAAAGAGGCCCTTCCTACCATACCATTGCACTCAAAGATCAGAACCAACATTGTCAGCATCATATCAATCATCATGCCTTTGAATACTGAAGGATGGAGTTTTGGAGCAGGTGCACACAAAAGACTAGGACCACTTCCATCACAAGACAAAAAGGGTTAGTCAACAGGGATATGAAACATCCCTCCCAATACCTCTGGGTGCTTCAAGTGGCTTTCTTTGATGTCTTAATACACCGTTGACGTAGCTCCCATGTACTCATTGCTCCTATTGCAATGTCACAATTCATGCCTCATAAGGTCCACTCTCGCGCATTGATCCATCCGCACGCGCAAGGCATTATCTCAAGCAATCAATTACCCTCTAAGACAGGGAATGCTCCATTATCTCAATCATCATCACCAATACGTAGATATCCAGGTACTCACCACTACTTGCATACTGTGGTCATGTTAGACCCTGTATCACACTTTGTATAACAGTCAACTGGCATAACAAGAGAGAAATAAAAGGAGGAGATCTGCAGAGGAAAGAAAACTCAAACCACAAGAAACCAACTTCACACTCGATAAACCATATAACATGGTCATTGCATGACCAAAAGCAACATTGACACAGCTCCTGGCTTTCATAAAAATCAGAATAAAGCATTCCCCAGTCTCTGTCAAGGCAAAGCCAGCTAGCAATAACTGCATACCAATACATGAAACCACTAGAGACTGTTAACCTGCAGTCTCTATGACTAACAAATAGGGTAGAACTAACATGCTTCTTATATTCTTCGAACTCAAAAGATGATTTTTGAAATAGCAAGGTCACACAGAAAACACCATCAAGGGGAAAACAAACCTAGATACAAAAGATTCATTTTGGAGTAGCAATGTCATGCAGAAAGCAGCATCAGGAAAGCAACCAAGATAATTAAACTACTATATTACAAATTGCCATTTAACTGATAAAAGTGGTATTTAACGATGTCAATAATAGAAAACCAATAAGAAGTGCATTACTGCCAAATATTTCGACCAGAAAGTGTATGGCTAATTCTTGGTCAAAAAAAATGTGGCATCAGGATCACCAGGCTCAAAAAGATGTTCAAATGGCCACGTCAATCATATTGACAAACAGGCCATGCAAAGCACTCCAAAACTGGCTTTTCCCTTGAAGGAAATGCAACTTGCACCACATGAGTTTTGATCCCTTTCCTCTTGCTCACAATTTGATTTCCACCATCTTGCACCAGCACTGTCAAATGATTCGTACACATACAAGGCACCCAGCCTTGTGGGCACAAACTTGGGCTGTTTTCGGTCGCTCATCTTGAAGGTGACATGGTAGAAGATGAGAAATCAGGTTATAACTTCTTGAGTATGCCTGACAGATTAGTATGCTAATGCTTAACTCAAGTTTAACAACTAACTCATAACACATTTGCAATGAAGAAGTCTTTGGCCATTTCAAAACTTGAATTTATAATTAGGAAGAATTTGGTTGCACGGTAAACCATGATAAGGTACTTTAGATGGTTAAGGCCATGTGATTGAACACCTTGAAAAAGTTTAAATAATAAATCTCTCTCTCTCTCTCTCATGTTCATACTCGTAATGTAATCAACCATCTAAAAACATCAGAATCGTGAAACTTCAAAAATAATTAAATGAAAGAAAAAAGACAAACATGATTATACTGAGGAATTGGTGCCTTGGCACAAAAATAAATAAATAAATAAAAAGAAAAAGAAAAGAGAGAAGAAAAAGCTCCTCTCGATCCTTTTGTCCATCTGTCATTAAAAAACATACACTTCCATAGGGAAATGCTAAACTTGGGGTGAGGTTAATCAGGTAAGCATGCAATGACTTAGGTGCGTTGAGTTTAAGTATAGGAAGCTAAGCTCATTTTCCGGGCAAAACTAAGCTCACTTGACGTTCTATTCTCTACCTCAGTCAAATCATTTTGGCTTGGCTCAGCTATATGTCCAGTTAGGTTGTGTAATTATGGGCAGTGTGTTTTGTCAAGCCATTTTTTGGTAGCAGTAAACTAAAATACTTGAAGACCTACATATTTTTATCTGTAAAGAGATTAGTAATGGTCATCAACTAAGCAGAAAACACACACACAAAAAAAAAACAAAGAAAGAAAAAACAGCATAACTCTCATACAATTGTTGTTTTATTGAAAGCATATAAAGAATTGTGACAATGTGTTGAAAAAGACCTAAGAACTTTTGGAGCCTTCTTGAGATGCTTTGAATATGCGAAATGCAGCGATGCACATGGTTATGTTACCAATAACCGTTAGCGCAGCCTGAAGAGCCACCAATATCTACAAAAAAACATAATGTTTTCATGTGACCATGCGTATTAAACTTAAAATGCCAACAATCACATAGAAAAAGGATAAAAGAGATGATTATCCAAAAACCCAATCTACCTTTAAAGTGCTGATTAGTGCAATATTAGATGAAATCCTTTGGAGATTAGGACCTATTACTTCTCTTGCCATTTTCTTGATTTAATCAATGTTTGCTGTAATACACAATTAAAATATTTAATATTTGAGTATTTTTTTTTGCATTTAAAAGTTTCTATTTTGACCTAGAACCAAAAATCTGAAACTTTTACTAAAGTTGAAAACTTTGACCTTTTATTCTAAAGGAATCTAGAGTTTTAAGTATTTTTGTTGAACTTAAATGAGGAATAGTTCATTATTTACATGTAATTTTAAAAATCACTGGAAATAAAAAAAAATTAAAAGAGGCATTTATCTAAACAAGCGTGTCTTGAAAGTGGTCCATCTTTTTCTTAGTAGTCTGCTTGCAGAATCTGAGGGTTAAACTGATCCACCATAGTAACTGACCGACCTCAACCAACCAACCTACCTGAACACCTAGGGGAAAGTGAGCTACTTAAATGAATCAATTTTCTTAACCAATAAATCTGGGCTAAGGAGAGCAAGCTATTGAGGAAAATGGAAATGCGCATGGGCTTCTGAGGAGGAGGTTCAGGAAGGAAATCTTGGGAAAGGATTTATGGTTTGTTTGGAGTAACCTTCCCATGCATTCGAATCTCAAGGTTTGCTTGGTTTTTCTAGTGACTATCAATATTATTTGCTGCTTTGAAAGTCCACACCATAAGGTCATTTGTAAAACCTAGGGATTTCTTTGCAAGGCTTTCTATCGTGCATTATGTTTTTAACTTTGTATTATTTTTGAACCTATGCCATGATACTCAATTTCCAAAGCCAAGGGTTCATTTTGAAATTTTAATCTACAATCATATTCAATTTAAAAACCATTCTAAATCTTGAAATATGCAATTAGTTGCAAATAGAACTGCACATCCTCTGGCCGGGTCTAGGCATGGTATCGAGAGTTCAGGTCCTAGCTCAAACCCAGCTGGCCTAACCTCAAGTCCGGCAAACCCAACCGAAGCTAGGGCCAATCCCTAGAACCAAGGCCAGAGATTGATCCTGCCCCAGCCAAACAAGGAGCTAGGGCATGCCCCTGGCTATGATTGAGAGAAGGGAAAAGTGGGCATGGGACATGATGACCCATGGATGAGGTGCTGACAGCAAGGAGAAGAGAGGGTGGATGGAGTGAGAGGAGGATACCAGCATGTTGGGTTTAGACAAATGACAAATGAGCAAGTTGGGCAGGTCAGATTTGGATTAAGCCAACCCAAATTAGACACCTAAAAGAAATACTTGCACATAAGTCATTGTAGGATTTGGTATGGTGCTTCCAAGCCTTGAGAGGCTACGGGAGGAGCTAGGGTGTTGGCTCCAAGAGACTAGAATAAGTGGAGTCCTAGGGCTAAGATAGGAGTTGTCCTATGGTGAAGGTGGTGTGTAGCCATGCACGGACTTGAGATTCAAGTGTGAAGACCTTGAGGAGGCTTGGTAGGTGCTCCGGAGACCTGGGACATAAGATAGAGCAAAGGACCAAAGCTAGGAGAAGAATTAGCCAAGATAAGGGACTGATACACAAGCGAGCTGGCTTTGATACGCAGTCGAGCCAGCTCGGGCTAAGACTGAGCCGACTCGGGGCGCAGTCGAGCTGGCTGTCTCAGGCAGATAGAAGACAGAGTTCGGACGAGACGCAGTCGAGCCAACTCAACTGCTAACAGAGCCAGCTCGACTATGGCGAACAGAACTGAACGGAATTTTCTATTTGGGGTCTTAAGGCCTAATCCAATAAGATCTTAAGGTGGCTAACTCATGTATGGGTCGGATTTAGATCCAGGGAATGAGAGCATGGGAGACATGGGTGTACATGGGCTCGGTGAGTGCTTTCATGTATTGGGTTTAGCTATGGAAGTTTTTGGTTGGACCTAATAGCTATGTATAAATATATAGGATATATTAGGATTTCAAAAATGTGAAATCAATACAGATCTTTTCTTCCTCAAACTCTCTTCTCTCTTTTCTCTCTGGTTCCAACGCCAAGTCCTAGGTGCCGCCATCAACTTTTGCTCTTCTTCGTATTTCTAGATTAATACCCAAGTTTGCGCAAGAGATAGGATCTACGACTATGGTTCCGAGCAGACGTAGGCATAAGAATTGGTATCAAAGCAGTACCGATTGTTCAAACAAGTGGTATCAGAGCCTGGTTGAGCATGAAGGAGGAAGAAGATTAAGGTTCAGCAGAGATCAGCAGCGAGGTTCAAACCTAAGATTTTCCTCAGGCTTCATAAGGAAGAAAGTGATCTAAGGGCTACTGTCCACCGTCCCTAGTCAAGATAAGTTTTTCATATCTACCTATTGGCTGTTTTTGATTTGGTTTGATCATGGAGAACAGCGAGTTGAAGGTAGAATTTGAGAAGTTTGATGGAAAGGATAGTTTCACGATGTGAAACGTTAGGATGGAGGATCTGCTGATTCAGATGAGGCTAGATTCGGCTTTGGAGGATAGGCCGGAAGAGATGACAGACAAAGAGTGAAAGTTCTTAGAAAAAAGGGCATATGCCACGATTAGGGCTTGTCTAACAGATGAGGTGCTATATAGCATGTTGGAGGAGAAGACACCCAAGGATTTGTGGTCGAGGTTACATCAGTTGTACATGAAAAAAAAATGTGCAACAAGTTGATGCTGAAGAAGCAACTGTATAATCTTCGGATGCAGGAAGGCGAGAATGTTGCGGAACATATTCAGCGATTCGACCGAATGAGCATGGACTTGCTCAACATTGGGGTGGAGCTTGAAGAGGACAAGAGTTTATTGCTACTATGTTCGCTACCCGGAAGCTTCGATCCGTTGGTAACTATATTGCTGTATGGTAAGGAGACACTGGTGTACGAGGAGATCGTATCAGTGCTAAGATCCAACGAGTAGTGAGAACGAATGACGAAGAGGGAGGTCTTCCAGGAGGATCTCGTAGTGTCAGAGAGGCCTAGGCAAGGAAAGATAAAAGGGTCAGCGATAGCAAGGGGTCTAAGAAGTGCTTCAAATGTGGTGAAGCAGGGCACTTTAAGCAAAAGTGTCCACTTTGGAAAAAATGCAAGGAGAAAAGTCAGATTCCATCATTTCAGTCGCTGAAAATGAAGAGTCGGATAAGCTCTTGATGGTTTCGGAGGAGCCTGCGGGGTGTAGTGTATCCGAGACAATTTCGAAGAGGTCCACAGAGTGTGGAGGGTCCCAAAGTGCAGCTACGGTGACTGAGGTGTAACGGCAGGCCCAGTAGTGCAACGTTGGATGATTAGCCTCGAGGGACTCGGTTATAAAGTCAGCTTCTGCGGCATCGAGGAAACTTCGATTTTAGGTAGAGCATCGGACAAAGGTGGCTTCACCAGTAGAGAGAGTTTTAACACGTGTTCAAAGCAGAGGAGTGCAGGAGAACCAATATTCTAGCACCAACGTCGGAGATGCATAGTTCTAGGTAAAGCAGCACGTGCGAGTGAACAAGCGAAGTTGTGAGGAGACCGTGTCAAGGTATGCAGCGGGTGCCAGCATAGGATTGCTGCAGATTCTCCATGAAAGTCCAGGATAAATGATGCAACTGCCAAGTAGAAAGGTGCCTACAACTCCAGGGATGGTGCATAAGTGCAAACCAAGATCTTCAGCAGTGGAAGCGGTCATCCCAAAGACCTCAAAGGAAGCTCAACAGCTGAAGAAAGATGGCAGTGGCAAGATGTGCACAAGTAGCTGTCGGGGCATATGCATCGACAACGGGATCGTGCAGAGGAACATTGCCAGGTGTGCCAAGATTTGAGCACACCAAGGTAGAGATTGTAAGATTTGGTGTGATGCTCCCAACCCTTGGAAGGCCATGAGAGGAGCCAAGATGTTGGCTCCAGAAGACTAGGACACGTGGAGTCCTAGGGCTAGGACAGGAGTTGTCTCATGATGAAGGCGGTGTGTAGCCCTGTACGGACTTGAGGTTCAAGTGTGAGGACCTTAAGGGGGCGACCTGAGACACAAGGTAAAGCAAAGGACCAAAGCCAAGAAAAGAATCAGCCAAGACAAGGAGCTGATACACAGGCAGACTGGCTCTGATACGCAATCGAACCAGCTCAGGCTGAAATCAAGCTGGCTCGGGACACAGTCGAGCCAGCTGGTTTAAGCAGACAGAAGACAGGATTCAGACGAGACGCAGTCGAGCCAGCTCGGCTACTGATAGAGCCAGCTCGATGGTGGCGAATAGAACTGGATGGGGTTTTCTGTTTGGGGTCTTAAGGCTGGATCCAATAAGGTCTTAAGGTGGCTAACTCATGTATGGATCGGGTTTAGATCCAGGGTATGAGAGCATGGAAGACATGAGTGTACATGGGCTTGGTGAGTGCTTTCATGTATTGAGTTTAGCCAGAGGAATTTTTGGTCGGGCCTAACAGCTATGTATAAATACATAGGATGTATTAAGGTTTCAAAAACGTGGAATCAATCCAGATCTTTTCTCCCTCAAATTCTCTTCTCTCTTCTCTCTGGTTCCAACGCCAAGCCCTAGATGCCGCCATCAACTTTTGCTCTTTTTTATATTTCTGGATTAACATCTAGGTTCGCGCAAGAGATCGGATCTACGACTGTATTTCCAAGTAGGCGTAGGCATAATAATTGGTATCAAAGCAATACCGATTGTTCCAATAGTCATCAATGGTAATATCGCAAAATGGGACTCCACATACATCTCATGCATATGGGAATTATCAATTAATCACCTTCATTATATGATTTCAAAAATAGAATAAACTCATCAAAATTTGACTTAAAATTCAGAGTTATTTTCTTAGCATGATATATGTAACTTGTCTCTAGGTTTGGAAATGGGCCCAAACCAAGCTAACTTTAGGTCAAGTTGACAAGGCTCAATCATGGTCAGAGAGAGTTCAAGCTTGGGTTGTAGAATCCAGACAAAAATGCATCCAAACCATAGCCCAGCCTAAAGCCCAACCCAGCTCCACTTGCCCCCAAATATTTTAAGCCCCCATCCTTCCACCTCTATATGCCTCTCTCCCCTTCTCCCTTCCTCCCAATCTCTCTCCGCTCTCTCCATTGCTCTCCTCTCCCACCTCTTTCTTTCGCCTCCCTCCCAACACCCCCTCTTTCGCAACTTCTCTCCTCTCTCTTGATCACCTCTCTCTCTAGACTCTCCTCTCCCTATCTCTCACTCAATCTTCTTCCTCTCTTGCTCTAGAACTCTCCACCTCTCTATAATCTATCTCACTCGAACTTTATCTCCTCCCCCACTCTCTCTTAATCTCTTTCATCTCTCTAAGCTCTATCTCTCTCCTTTCTCCTTTGTCTTGGTGTCTCTCCTCCCTCTTCTCTCTCTCTCACACACTCTCATTTTGCACAATCCATAGGAAGCTAGGCAAAAGGCAATGTGGCTCGTAGTGGTGACCATTTCAATTTTTTGGTAAAGGGGTTTAGGGTTTGGGATTCAGGCTAGGCCAAGCCTTTTGGCTTGTCAAGCTCAACGAGCTTGATTAAGTTAAGCCCATCTAGACTTCGATCTAGGCTCAAGTTGGGTTCAAGCTAGAGCGGTAAAACTCTTTAGCACTAGACCCAACCAAAATCACATATCCAGAATCACATCCCAAAGACAATTGGTGGAATTTAAATGGAAAGAAAAGGGTGTTACTTCAACAATTAGAGCTTATTATGAATAGGATTATCAAATTTCATAGTACCACAAAGATAAACAAGATGAAGGACAGATGAAATAAATAGCAGAGAATAAGTAGAAGAGAATTTTAAGTGAAGAGTTAATGGTAGAAAGAGAGCAGCTTAGCTTTATTGCTAGATGATGTTATCTATTTATAGAGCCTGTTTATTTAATGTTACCTAAACACTTGACACGGCTTCCAAGTGTCTAAGAGTCCACAGGTGTTTGCTATAGCAACCTCCAAAAATCTAGGCACAGGGACACAGCACGCAAACATAGATATATACATACATACATACATGGTTTACATTCTTGTGTTTACATATGTATATCTGTTGTGTGCATCTTTTGATGCTTATTCAAAAAACAATGAGAAAGTTAAAAATTAAATTTAACAAATAAATTAATGGAATGGTAACAAGATTGCAAGTTGTTTAATTTATTTTGAGTTCCATTTAAGATATGTTAATATGCTTAGAATGAAAACTAAATATATTAATATTTAAAACATTATGGCATTTTGCTTAAACCGCTTATATAAATGTCATAATTTAATATTTAAAATATAATGACACATTGCTTAAAATATGCATAAAACTTGAGTAGGTACCTTAACTACAACAAGAAAGTCTCTCCCTTTCCCCCCTTCTCCTCTCGTCCCCCGCACTTACTCTCAAGTCCCTTTGTCACCACCCTTGATGCTCCCACCGGCCTCGCCACCTCCGAGAGGCTACAACCACTTCTTTCGTCTTGAACTTTACCGATGAATACCTCTCATCTTCCCTTTCTCTTTCCTACCATGCCTTGTTCTCAAGTCTTTCATCACTGCCCTCGATGCCGCCTTCAATCCTTGTCACCTTTGGGAGGTCCATGATCACCTTCTCCACAAACTTCATCGCAGTGCACTCTTCCTCTGCCGTGGCCCACCCCCTTCCTCCTCCCCTTCACCTTATCTGTCCTCCTTAAGGCTTGTGCCACCACCCACTCCCTCCCCATGGGCACACAGGTCCACACACAGGCTCTCTCCACCAGCGACTTCGACCCCTTTCATCCAAAATACACTCATCTCCTTGCACGTTAAGTGCTACGACCTAGCATCCAATTGTAAGCCCTCTAACAGGATGTTTTCCAAAGATGCCTTTCTTTTCTTCAAACTCTCCTCCAAACACAAGAAGTGATCTTTCTTGTAAGTCAGTTACCGCAACTAAAGTTGAAAAGCAAATTGAGTAGCAGCTTCGACCACAGCGATCCAAACAACCCCCAAGGTATCCAGCATTAAAACAATATCCCCTACATGACACTTCAACAAAAAAAGTCAAATACTTTTCTAATGTCAACGGAACATTTCAAAGTGGAGTGCCTCACCATGTCATATCATGTCTTGCCATGTCCAAGTGTCTAAAAATGTCAACACTTCTAGAAAGCTTCAAAATGGAGTGTCCAACTAACATGCAAACCTCAAACAAGGAAAAGTGATGGCATAAATTTACAACTAATGAGTGCCTCATAAGGTACATAGTATTAGTGTTTGCCATGCCGCTCCAAACCATCTGGCTCGAGGTGTATCATATCGTACCAAATCGGTATCAGTATGACAACACTATTCAGATCATTACAGGCCATGTATCGATATGTACCAACCTATACTGAGACATACCTAAACATATTAAGATGAATCAGGATGCTTACCAACCTATACTACCTAGTTTCAGTCAATATCATGATAAAAAGTGAGAAAAATAGCTCAAAAGCTGTATAGGTATGTGGTACAAGCCATATCGAACCAATCCGTACCACAACTAAATCAAAAATATACTAGTATTGTACTCGGTACTGAGATTGTGGATCTTAGTACATACTATATATTAGGGGTAAATAGCTCCCACCGAAGTCCAATCGGATGTTCGACCTTGGTACGATACTGTCTGAAGTAGTAACAGTTAGGCCTGAACTTCAGCTAAGCTGCTTCTCCATCACAGTCTAGTTTTGGAAGATCCTGTTGGAGACGTGCTGAACTTCAGCCAGACAAACTTGAGTGGTGAAAAGAATTGCCATTCGACTGATCCTGATCCCTAGCTCGAGATAGACGGCAGGCCCCCCATCAAATATCGAATCTCAGCACAGCCCGACCTTATTTGGTGGCTGACCTTGAAGGCGGCCGAATTTCTTCACTACGGATGATAGATCTCACTAGTTTCACATCAAGAAACCCGGCCATCCAAACTCCTCCCCAGCTGAATTCTTCTCCAGCCGAGTTCCTTTGCTCCACCTTAGGGATTGTAGATCTTGGCAGCTCTACACCAAGGACTTCGGATGGACGAATTCAAGTCAGTAAGAGGACTTCGTCATCAGCATAAGCCCGATCTTCTACCCATAACAAGCAACAGTCACTTGAAAAGCAACGAATCTCCATATTCGCCCATCCTAGTTTCAAGTCAATCTCGAATCTCCGCCATCCCGGCCGAAATTCTTTAAGAAAACTTGGCTACAATCCTTATTGAAGAACATGCCATTCCTTTCTAACCTCCAATCTGAATGCCCACACCCGCTCTCGACCGACCTTGAACGTGGCCGAGTTCGTAAAAGCTGTAAAAGACAACTCCAACAAGAGCCGAACCCAGAACCCAGTTGCAAACTCACCATCATCCATGCAAAGGCTGACCTTCAAAGTTTGATCAATCCGACTTCCAACAAATGAAATCTAACTGCCAGCAAGTCGCGACAAACGACAGCCCACTCTCCGTAACAAACTCCACGTGGCCTAAATGACCTTCTAACATTCTGCTATGATTGTCACCATCATTCTATTACGGATTCCATCTATATAAGGGACCCTCCAGATACGTTATTACTCTCTAAGCTCTTCTCTCTACTCTAATTCCTCCTGAGTATTCCATTCTTGTTGGCCAGAGAACTAACTCGACCGTCGAAGAGTCCTGCCGGAGCCAACTCCGGCCAAGACTTCACCTTGCAGGTCTCATCGACGACCTCGTCTTCTCCGACTCCAGCGAACTCCAGCGTTCGTCCATTTTCTGCACCAATAGGATTTGCGCTAGAGGAAGGGACTCTAAGTCCTTGTTCTTAAAGAATTACCCAGTCGAGCTCATCTTTTTCTTCTCTTCTTCTGCTTTTTCCACTAATCTTTTATTGTACTAGCAAGATGCCACCCAAGAAGGCTCCTTCCCGGCAATCCATCGCCTCAGCCGCTAGATCTAATCCAAAACTGATAGATCCATCCGTTTCGGCTTCCTTGTTTGCACCTCAACCTCTACCAGCAGCAGTGGTGGATATAGAACAATTCAACCTGCTGATGCAGTAGGTTAGGAGCCTCACAGAAGCAGTGCAGGCCATGCAGCAGGCTCCGGCACCAATACCGCCAAAGAAACCATCACCGGAGCACCGAGATCCGGTATTAGGAAGATCCACCTGGGTAAGTTGGCCAATCACCCCTGGAAAGGGAAAGCAGAGAGCAGAGAGCCCCAATTCCGAGCATGACTCCACCCCCGGAAGGTCTCTACCCCCATTCAGCCAACCGTACTTCGAGATTCATGATCAAGATGATATTCCTGATCAAAAGCTTTAAATGAACCGGCAAATTGAGGAACTCTGTCATACTACCCCCGTTTGCAATGACGACATCTGCACCGACCCTTCATTCTCCATCCAGATCATGCAGGAATCCGTCCCGCCGAACTTCAAACTCTCTCAATTTGAGAGTGACGATGGAACCTCAGACCCCATCAACCATCTCGAAGCCTTTAGGACTATGATGCTGCTCCATGGCAAGCCTGACGCCATTCTATGCCAAGCCTTCCCCTTCACCTTGAAGGAAGCAGCAAGGAATTAGTATTCGAGCATCAAATCGGATACCATCTACTCTTTTGATCAGCTGAGCTATTAGTTTGTGGCTCATTTCATCAGCAACCAGCATCAGAGATGAGATTCAGACTCCCTCATCAACATTAAGCAGAAGGGGAGTCCATCTAAACTTATGTCAGCCATTTTAATGCTGTTGCTTTAGAGATCCGAAACCTAGACCAATCGATTACTATGGCTGCACTGAAGGGCAGCCTCCAGAAGAATAATTCTCCTTCCTGAAGAAGAGGTATCCTCAAGACTTCGCCGACATGCTAGCTCGGATTGAGGGCTACGCCCGAGCTGAAGAAGCTTTCAAACTCAAAGACGAAGAAGCCACGAAAGAGTGACAGGCAGGAGAATCTAGCAAGCCCTTTCTTGAAGAGAAATCGAGTGAAGCTCGGCCGCGCTCTAGAACTCCAGAGCGCAAACGAGTCCGAACTCCACCTTGATCTCATCGACCAAAAAGTCCAGACCAAAGGATGCAGCGGAACTCCCCTTCTAGAAGATTTCACAACTACTCTCCTCTCAACGCTTCAAAGATCCAAATGCTGATGGAAATCAAAAAGCAACTACTAAGACCAGAAAAGATGCGGTCTCATCCAAGCAAGCGCAATCCCAACAAGTACTACATGTATCATCGTGACCACGGTCACGATACCGAGGAATGCATCCAGCTCCAAGACGAGATCGAGAAGCTAATCAGAAGAGGCCGACTAGATCGATTCCACCGACGTCAACCAAAAAGGAGGAAAGATCGACTGAGAGCCCTGCCCAACCAAAGCCACCTAGGACGGATGAACCGCAAGGAGATTGACCTCCCCTTGGAATTATCAACACGATCGCTGGGAGACATCGACAAGAGGAGGCCGACGGATCAACGGGGGGAGCGAAGAAGCAGAGGACCGGGGAATCCATTGCTTTCACTAAAGAAGATGCACAAGGGGTTCAATTTTCGCATAATGACGCGGTTGTAGTTACTTTGAATATTGCTGATTAGATGTATACCGCATTTTGATTGATAATGAAAGCTCTACTGATGTTTTGTTTTACGATGCTTTTTCTAAAATGTCCGTACCTGATAGTCGATTGGGACCTACGAATTTTCCATTAGTGGGATTCACCGGTGATGCTGTACTAGTCGAGGGAATAATTACATTACCAATCATGGCAGGTTGGTACCCAAAGCAATTCGGAGCTCAAGTTGATTTTCTAGTGGTAAAAGCTCCCTTCGCCTACAATGCAATCCTCGACTAATTTGGTTTAAATGCACTTTGGGCTGTGGTCTCAACTTACTATTTGAAGATGAAGTTTCCGACAAAACATGAAGTCAGAGAGGTCAAAGGAGATCAAGCTCTGGTGCATCATTGCTATACAATCGCTATGCGAGGAAGGCAACCAGAATCCTATCCCATGGATGGATTGGATGCCTGTGATGATCTGACTGAAGAACGGGGGAACCAATTGACAATCTCGTTGCAGTCTCTTTAAATGATGAAAATGAAGACCATACTGTTCAGATCGATTTCAACTCGGGAGAAGAAGTCAGAAAGTAGCTCGTCGTCTTTTTACGAAGAAATGTAGATGTCTTTGCTTGGATTCCTATAGATATGCTGGAATTATTGCTGAAGTAATGGAACATCGTCTGGGTGTAGACCCCAAGCGCCGACCCATGAAGCGGAAGAAGCATAGCTTTACACCCAAGCGGCAAAAGGCAATTGTGGATGAGGTTGACAAGCTTCTCAAGGCTAAGTTTATCCAAAAAGTTTCTTACCCAGATTGGATTGCCAATGTGGTTCCATTCAAAAAGGCAAACGGCAAGTGGAGGATGTATATAGACTTCACATATTTGAACAAAACCTATCCAAAGGACAGCTACCCTCAGCCTAGAATTGATCAACTGGTTGATGCAACCTCGGGCCATGAGCTCCTCACTTTCATGGATGCCTTTTCCAGCTACAACCAAATCCGAATAGCACCAGAAGATGAGGAAAAAACTACTTTTATTACTGACCGTAGTCTTTATTGTTATAGAATTATGCCCTTTGGACTCAAAAATGCAAGTGCAACGTACCAGCACCTGGTGAACAAGATCTTCAAGAAGTAGATCGACTGCAATATGGAGGTCTATATAGATGACATACTTGTTAAGAGCCAATCTTCAATGAATCACATTGCCAACCTTAAGGAGATATTCAATGTGCTTCGAAAGTACAAAATGAAGCTGAATCCAATCAAATGCGCTTTCGGAGTAACTTCGAAAAAATTCTTGAGATTCATGGTGTCGAGACGCGGCATCGAAGCAAATCTAAAAAGATTCGAGCCATCCAAGAAATGACAGCCCCAAAGACGATAAAAGAAGTGCAGCGCCCGACGAAAAAGATTATAGCTTTGAATCGCTTCATTTTGAGGTCGATGGAACGTTGCATGTCCTTCTTTCAAGTACTGAAGCAGCCAAAGAACTTCTGCTGAACTCCTGAATGTTAGCATGCATTTGAAGAGTTAAAATACTATCTCAACTCACCTCCCCTCCTTGCCAAGCCCGAACCTAGCAAAGAGTTGTTCCTGTACTTGGCGATATCTTCCACAGCCATTGGAGTCGTTCTAATCAGGTAAGAGGAGAAAGTTTAGAAGCCGATCTACTATATAAACTGGGTTCTGAGGGATGCAGAAATAAGGTATACTAAATTAGAAAAGCTAACTTATTCTTTATTGATTGTAGCAAGGAAGCTCAGACCCTATTTCTAAGGGCACATAGTGACACTCCTCACAGATCAACCAATGAAAGCTGTTTTTCACTGGCCAAATACTTCTGGGAGAATAGCAAAATGGCAATTGAACTCACAAAGTTTGACATCAAGTTCCAATCTCGACCGTCTATCAAAGCTTAGATACTGGCCAACTTTGTAGTAGAATGCACTATCCTAAATGAAGCCGAGCCTAAACAGCAAGAGATCGGCATTTCTAGCCTACAGTCGAGCCATCCAAAGACGATAAAAGAAGTGCAGCGCCCGACGAAAAAGATTATAGCTTTGAATCGCTTCATTTTGAGGTCGATGGAACGTTGCATGTCCTTCTTTCAAGTACTGAAGCAGCCAAAGAACTTCTGCTGAACTCCTGAATGTTAGCATGCATTTGAAGAGTTAAAATACTATCTCAACTCACCTCCCCTCCTTGCCAAGCCCGAACCTAGCAAAGAGTTGTTCCTGTACTTGGCGATATCTTCCACAGCCATTGGAGTCGTTCTAATCAGGTAAGAGGAGAAAGTTTAGAAGCCGATCTACTATATAAACTGGGTTCTGAGGGATGCAGAAATAAGGTATACTAAATTAGAAAAGCTAACTTATTCTTTATTGATTGTAGCAAGGAAGCTCAGACCCTATTTCTAAGGGCACATAGTGACACTCCTCACAGATCAACCAATGAAAGCTGTTTTTCACTGGCCAAATACTTCTGGGAGAATAGCAAAATGGCAATTGAACTCACAAAGTTTGACATCAAGTTCCAATCTCGACCGTCTATCAAAGCTTAGATACTGGCCAACTTTGTAGTAGAATGCACTATCCTAAATGAAGCCGAGCCTAAACAGCAAGAGATCGGCATTTCTAGCCTACAGTCGAGCCATCCAAAGACGATAAAAGAAGTGCAGCGCCCGACGAAAAAGATTATAGCTTTGAATCGCTTCATTTTGAGGTCGATGGAACGTTGCATGTCCTTCTTTCAAGTACTGAAGCAGCCAAAGAACTTCTGCTGAACTCCTGAATGTTAGCATGCATTTGAAGAGTTAAAATACTATCTCAACTCACCTCCCCTCCTTGCCAAGCCCGAACCTAGCAAAGAGTTGTTCCTGTACTTGGCGATATCTTCCACAGCCATTGGAGTCGTTCTAATCAGGTAAGAGGAGAAAGTTTAGAAGCCGATCTACTATATAAACTGGGTTCTGAGGGATGCAGAAATAAGGTATACTAAATTAGAAAAGCTAACTTATTCTTTATTGATTGTAGCAAGGAAGCTCAGACCCTATTTCTAAGGGCACATAGTGACACTCCTCACAGATCAACCAATGAAAGCTGTTTTTCACTGGCCAAATACTTCTGGGAGAATAGCAAAATGGCAATTGAACTCACAAAGTTTGACATCAAGTTCCAATCTCGACCGTCTATCAAAGCTTAGATACTGGCCAACTTTGTAGTAGAATGCACTATCCTAAATGAAGCCGAGCCTAAACAGCAAGAGATCGGCATTTCTAGCCTACAGTCGAGCTCCTCTGAAGAGAAAGCAGACCTTCCTGAAGACTTCTGGGCCTTGTATATTGATGGTTCGTCTAATGCATCTGAAGCAGGCGCAAGCTTGATTCTAATTAATCCAGAAGGAGTTGTAGCTGAATATGCGCTGCGCTTTGAGTTTCCTACAACTAACAATGGAGCGGAATATGAAGCCTTGATTGCAGAATTAAGAATAGATAAAGAATTGGAGACAAATCATGTGAAGGTTTATAGCGATTCTTAATTGATGATGGGATAGGTTGATGGCAACTATGAAGCCCGAGAGGAAAGTATGAAAAAGTACTTGGACAAGATAAGAAGCTTAACCTCGGCCCTTAATAGTTTCGATATTCAACAGATACCCAGAACAGAAAATGCAAGGGCCGACCTTTTGTCCAAGTTAGCTACTCTGGCCCTTGATGAATTACCGAAGGAGGTTTTCTTTGAAGTTCTCCATCATCTGAGTTCAGAGGAGTCCTAGACCATAATGCAAGTAGATCCTGAGCCCAGCTGGATTGATCCATTGATCCTTTATCTCAATGATGGTATTCTCCCCAGAGATCTAAAGAAGCTCAAAAATTAAGGAATCAGGCCTCCCGTTATGTTTTGTATGAGGACAAACTGTATAAGAGATCTTACTCGCCACTTCTCATGTGTCTTCGACCGTCTGAAGCTGATTATGCCCTGAGGAAAGTTCATGAAGGAATATATAAAAACCATCTCGGAGTCAGATCATTGTCTTACAAACTGCTCCATCAAGGATACTACTGGCCGACCATGCAGCAGGATGCAACTAAGGAAATGTGACCAGTGTCAGAAGAATGCCAATATTTAAAGGCAACCATCTTCCCAACTCACACCCTTAAGTGCTCCAGGGCCATTTGCACAATAGGGAATGGATATACTTGGGTCATTTCTCATTACATCTAGACAGCGAAAATTTCTTCTGATGGCGGTGGACTACTTCACCAAGTGGGTTGAGGCTGAACCCCTAGCAAAAATCACTGAGACCAAGATGCAAAACTTCATCTAGAAGTTAATAGTGTGCAGAATCGGCCTACCTTGGACTTTAATTACAGATAATGAGCATCAGTTTGCAAGGGCAAAGTTTGCTGAGTTCTATGAAGTTTTGAATATCTTCCATTATTTCACATCTATGGCCCATCCTCAAGTCAATAGTAAAACCGAAGTGACCAATAGAACTCTGCTGCAAGAAATAAAGGCCAGGCTTGAGCGAGCCAAAGGAACATGGATGGACGAACTTTATCATGTGCTTTGGACTTCAGAACCATCAAGAGGTTATCAACTAGAGAGACTCCATTTGCCCTAGCATTCAGGACCAAAGCGGTCATACTAATTGAACTTGGACTTCCATCGGCATGAGTTGAGGCCTTCGATGAATGGAATAATTCATAAGATCTCATGGCAAATCTTGATCTATTCGAGAAAAAATGAGAGAAGATCCAAATTCGGATGGCAGCTTACAGATAGAAAGTGGCTCGATATTATAACTCCAGGATCCGAAGTAAAATCTTCAAAATTGAAAATCTGGTACTGCGACGAGCAGACATCTCACAGCCACAAAATCAGGGCAAGCTCGCTTCAAACTGAAAAGACCCTTATGAGATCATAGAAATCATCTGACCGATAACTTATTATCTGAAAAATCTTGGAGAGGCAACACTCCCGCAACCCTGAAACTCCGAGAATTTACGAATGTATTATCAATTACCTCACTTCAATAATTTTTTTTTATTTTAACATTCTTGTTTTTGGTATAAATTGAATGATGGTAGAAAATTATTCAACCAAACTTCATTCTTAAATGAAGTAGAAAGCCTCTGATTCTTAAACAAGAGGTTAATCTCGTCTTAAAGTGGGTGAAGACCTCCAGTTCTTAAACAATAGGTAATGGAGAGAGACCCTTTCAACGATCCTTTTGCATCCCGGCAACCCTGTTAGAAACAAGAGAACCTCATCCTAACAAGGATAATCACCAATTATTACGAGGGATTGAAGGCCTTCAGTTCTTAAATAGGAGGTAACGGAGAGGCCCTCTCAACGGCCCTTTTGCACCCCGACAATCTTGTTAGGAACAAGAGGAGAACCTCATCCTAACAAGGGTAATAGCCAACCACGTCAGGAATAGGAGGTGGACGTCGTCCTGACGTGGATGAAGACCCTTACGAGAGATTGAAGGCCTCCGATTCTTAAACAGGAGATAACGGGGAGAGCCCCTCTCAATGGCCCTTTCGCGACCCGACAATCTTGTTAGGAACAGAAGAACCTTGTCTTAACAAGGATGAAAGCCGACCTCATCAGGAATAGGACCTCATCCTGGTGTGGGAGAAGACCATCGTGGAGGCTACAAAAACCCCGGATTCCAAACTGGAAGGCTAAACGAGTTTGGAAGATCCTTACCCATAAACAAAAAAGACACACCTACAAGATGTCGGGTTGGGATTATCATTCCAAAAGAACATCAACATCAGACACAGCACTGGAGCAAGAAGTTTCATGAATATTAATCCAAAATGAGACACAAAGATGGTCGAAAGAGGTATGATTTCATTGATATTAAAGTTCGGTACAAGAAGTCTCCAGGACCAATTAAAAAAAAACAAGAAGAAAGAAAGAGAATAAGACGAAGTCCTATTCGAACTTCGGGCTATCCACCCCAGTCATTATAAGGGAATGCTTCAAATCATTAACTTTGTCTTCAAGTTCTTTCCTCGCCTCTATACTTTCACCGAGCAGCTTCCGAAACCTTCTTATATCTTCTCAGCCTCTCCCAGTCTTTTCTGCAGAACCTTGGATTTGGCCTCAGCATCCTTCACTGCATTCTCATTATAAGCTATTTGAATTTTAAGTTAAAGGAGCTCAGCCTTACTCTTTTCGTAGATCCCCGAAAGATCCCCCTAGGTTCTCTTCAGAGATGCGACTTCTTCTGGATCCCTGCTTGGACCAACCTGGGCCTTGTCAGCCAACTGCTTTTGAAGCCGCATCCCCTCAGCATTTGCCATTTTGAGCTTCTTCTTGAGATCATCGATTTGTCCTCACCAATCAATCTAGTAGGTCTCATACGCCATCTCAACGTCATGTAGCTGCTTTTGGAGATCGGAGAACTTCTTCGACTAGTCCCAGCCATATTCTGCCTAACTTTGAGCCCAGGTCGAGCCCCTCTCCAACTGATTGATCTTTTCTCTCGCTCCACGAAGCTTGACCTCAAGAGAACAAATACTAACAGTTGAAGTCCAGGCTTTTTTGCTAGCAAGTTTTCGTGCCCATTCAAGCTCCTCAGACAAATGATACTTTTTGGCACCATACTCTTTAAAGAATTGCTTGGATGACCGGCGCAAGTTGATCTAAATAGCGGCTTTGGCATAATTTTTTTTGGATTTTTTGAGTTTGTCTTCAGTCTTTTCCAACTTCTTCTTGACTTGACGAACTTTTCTCAAATTTTTGATATGAGCCTTCAAGGAGATACCCTGAGGTAGAGATTCCGCTTCAACTAGAGACTACGCTTAATGTATAAACGTATCACAACACGAAGGTATGGCAAAAAGGAAATTCATTTTCATTAACTAAAGTGTTTGAGTACAAGAAAGGTAAAAAAAAAAAGAAAAGTACAATTATCAAAAATCTCCGACCTTCGGAGGAGGGACAGCGGATGAGCTCGACGCATCCTCGATAGTCTCCAACTCACTAGCAGATTCGAAGGTTGCAGCAACGGGCTCGGCAGATGGAAGATCGACATCAGCAACTGGAAGCTTCGCCTCATCGTTAGAAGAACCCTCTATCAAAAAGCCGAGGTCCAACTTCAGAAATTTCTCCATGATCCTCTTTTGGCAGAACTCGAACCCCTTGAGGAAGGCCTCCTGAGCGAAAGCTACTTTAATATCCTCCATTGCCTTCGATGATTTGAAGGACTCAACGGCCTGCTCCCTCTCCACACCGACCTCAGCTTCGGCCTTCTTCCTCTTGTTCTTTGCCAAAATCAAGGCAGCTTTCAGCCCCGCCAATGCTTGCTCTTCTTTCTGGAGTGCCTCCTGAAGACGCCCAACCTCAGCAGAGTGGGCCTCCCTCAAGCGCTCGATCTCGGCTTTAGCACTCTTGACCTCTGCTTGGGCCTCCTGGATGGCCTTTGAAGCCTCAGTTTTGCGGAGGTTCATCGCCTCCGCATGAGTGAACAAATGATGCCCCAGCTGCAAATGGCAAGCTACGAGTTATAACTTGTGAGGCTTGTTTATAACCAACCAAATGCAGAAGAAAAAGTTGATTACCTCGAGGAAGGCCGCGTAAGAGTCCCTTATCCTCTCCCCATCATCTGTCCGGAGCATCCTTTCAATGATGTGTGGAAGGACGCAGCCCTCCATTAAAGGCTGGACGACCTCCCAGTCATCCAAGGAGCCTTGATCTGGACCCGAGTTATCGCCGCCAGATTATCCAACCTTCTTCCAAACCTTCTTGGCGGCAGCTCTCTTCTTTCTCTTCTCCACAACTATCCCCTAATTAGGGGGCACGGAGGCGGTGGCTTCATTGGGTGAGGTTGAGCTCGGCACCACTATAGCGACCTCTAGAGTGGGAGTGGCCGGGCTTAGGTCTGCGACCCTCGCCCGCTTTGACGATTCCCCCAAAGAACCACTCTTTCTCTTGAGGGCTTTAATCCCTTTGGTCAACCGATTCAGTTCCTCTGAAGTCATCTCTGCAGTAGTAAAAAAGTCGAGGTTAAAAGAAAAGACAAAAAAGCAGTTAATAAGACATGAATATATACCTGCCAGATTGAAAGGACTTAGGCCGAGGTTAAACAAGGTCTGATCATCTAATAATTTGGATAGCGGAGGAGCCTTGTAATTCCTCAATGTGTTAGCAGAGTCAAGGTCCTCCCTTTCTAACCCTAGAGCTCTGTGGATCGAATCTCTTAACTAACCCCAAAAAGGAAGCTCTAATCTAAAGACGGACAAGAAACAAAAAAAAAAAAATTCTTCCAATTATGAATTAAGGGGTGCCTTTGAGCAACCCCTTCTTGCCAAACTGGGAGGATAGGTACCACTAGTCTTTGGCAGAAGGATGTCGCTTAAAGATAAAAAAGGTTCGAAACAAAGAGATTGTGGGATGGACTTTAGTCGAAAGACAGAGGGCTAAGAATCCTATGATGAACCTAAAGGAGTTCGGGATCATTGATTCAAGAGATATATCTAAGAAACGAAAAAAGGCTACGATAAAAGGAGGAATCAGAAATCGCAACCTGACACGAAGAGCTTTGGAGTATAAGCAGAAGCGATCCGAGGGAGAAGCACAAGCTCGCTCGCTCGATCCGGGAAGTTCTAGATCATATTTCGAAGGGACCCCATACTGGATTCTAATAATGGAAAGGTCTTCAGAGAAAAGGGAGCAAAAGATGGTATCAGGAACAAAGACTGGACGAGGTACTTCTACAAGTTCGGCTTCCTCCCTAAGATTAGGATTTAAAGGGCTCAGGTTGGCCGAACTTCCAGAATTGGTGGACCAGGATATCTCAGAGGTTATTTGGATCAAATAAAATCAGAAAAAACTCCCTAAAATCAGGGTAAATCGGCGGATAAACTTAAAGAAGTTTTTGAGGAATAGGAAGGAAAAAAAATAGTAAGAAAATGGAAAAGAATGGTTAGAATGCTGACCTAAGATAGACAAAGAACTCGATGACGCTATAGAAATAGTGAAGGAAGAGTAAAGGAGACACCAAGGACCAAAGAAATCATAGAAGAGGATGGAATAGGATGCTCGGGCTCGAAGGTGAAAGATGGAGAGCTGAAACACGATGACTGGGAGCAGAGACGATGAAAACCAGAGAGCAAGCGAAGAGGAAGAAGAGTCGAGATAGGAGAGAGGAAAGAAGAGGTTTAATAGTCGAGAAAGGTCAGAAGCGGTTATGGTTGCAAATCACTTGCGCCCAAATCTCGTATGCCACGTGTCCCATCCATCATGACTGCAGCTAACACCTGATAGTACATTTATGGCATCATACATGGAGCTACCTGCTGGGGAGGATTTCAAAGACAGATCGTTTCAGGTCATCCAATGCAAAAGAAACTTTGGCACCAGTTCAAAAATGCCAAAACTTTCCATCTCCCAAAGACGGAAGTCAGAAAGGACTTCGATAGTCACAGAACTCTGATACTTCCTTTATTCGAACTTCGGACTCGAAAGTAGAGGGATAAGTATTAGAGGTAAAATAGCTTTCGCCGAAGTCCAATCAGATGTTTGACCTTGGTATGGTGCTGTCTGAAGTAGTAACAGTTGGACCCGAACTTCAGCTAAGCTACTTCTCCATCACAGTCTAGTTCTAGAAGATCCTGTTGGACATGTGCTGAACTTCGGCCAGACGAACTTGAGTGGTGAAAGAAGTTGCCATTCGACTGAACCTAATCCTTGATTCGAGATAGACGACAGACCCCACATCAAGTATCGAATCCCAGCACCGCCCGACCTTGTTTGGTGGCCGACCTTAAAGATGGCCGAATTCCTTCGCTACAGATGATAGATCTCACCAATTTCACATCAGAAAACCCGGTCAGCCGAACTCCTTCCCAGCCGAATTCCTTCCCATCTGAATTCTTCTTTAGCCAAGTTCCTTTGCTCCACCTTAGGAATTACAGATCTTGGTAGCTCTGCACCAAGGACTTCAGATGGATGAACTCAAATCATTAAGAAGAATTCGTCATCAGCATAAGCCCAATCTTCCACCCATAACAAGCAGTGGTCACTTGAGAAGCAACAAATCTCCATATTCGCCATCCTAATTTCAAGTCAATCTTGGATCTCCGCCATCCCGGCCGACTTCTTTCAAAAAGCTTGGCCGCAGTCCACATTGAAGAACCAGCCGTTCCTTTCTAACCTCCAGTCTGAATGCCCACATCCGCTCTCGGCCGATCTTGAAGGCAGTCGAATTCCTAAAAACTATCAAAGACAGTGCCAATAGGAGCCGAACCCAAAACCCAGTTATGAACTCGCCATCATCCATGCAAAGGTCGACCTTCGAAGCTCGATCAGTTCGACTTCCAACAAATGAAATCCAACCACCAGCAAATCGCGACAAACAACCCACTCTCCGTAACAAACTTCACGTGGCCTGAACGGCCTTCTGCATTCTATTATGGCTGTCACCATCATTCTGCTATGGGCTCCGTCTATATAAGGAACCCTCTAGATACGTTATTTCTCTCTAAACTCTTCTCTCTACTCTAATTCCTCCCGAGTACTCCATTCTTGTTGGTCAGAGAACTAACTTGACCGTCAGAAGGTCCTGTCGGAGCCAACTCTGGTCGGGACTTCACCTTGCAGATCTCGTCGACGGCCTCGTCTTCTCTGACTCCAGCGAACTCCAGCGTCCGTCCATTTTCTGCACCAACACTATATATAATCCAATTGACATAAACTTCTACATAGAACTTGGTTACAATCAATTACATATTACAATGAATCAACACAAATATCCAATATATCTTGTAGAATATTCTCTAGTACTTTTATGATCCACTGTATAATATAGTCTTCACAATATTTTTAAATCTTCTAACTAATCATAACTATAATATGAATGCTAATAATGCTAAAATTAATAGGAGAGATATATGGTTCATATAGTAAGATGAAAATTGAAAACAAAACCTTGCATGGGCCTATAATTTTGAACTATGCTAACATGACGGAGAGAGAGAGAGAGAGAGAGAGAGAGAGAGAGAGAGAGAGAGAGAGAGAGAACTGTAATCTGCAATTTGTGTGTATATATGCATATCTTTGTGTCCTCCTAAACATCTACCTTTACATGCAAATATTAAGAAAGCATTGTGTATGAACAATATGTAATCTTACCTCCAAAGACTCTGAGTTATAAAAGAAATGCCATGTGCATGCACACAATGCTCCACCAAGAAGAGGAACCTGCAGATAGAAATTGAGAGATAGATCATTGAAACTAAATTTTCAACACAAAAGTTCTAATTAGAAAATTTCCTAAGCTACAAAACTTTGTGACTCATATTGAAACTCTTACTATAAGCAATAATGGATCATCATATAGCAATAAGGTTTAAAAAATAGAACTAAAATATGCTTTTGTTACATATGCAAACGAAAAAATACTATGAAGAAAGATATATGAAGAAAAAAATCATATAGGTATAGCCAATTGGAAGATCGAGACCCAAAATCAAATTGCTTCTAAAAGAAAATACAATCTCATGTAGCTCATTCGAGGATACAACCAAAGCAAATTAAAATATTAAAAAGAGAAAGAAAAGGACCAAGATGCACAAACAGACCATATCCCTCAATCATAAGGGCTAATTTTATGCCCAATATTCGAGATATAACACAGCCATGCTGCCGTGGGATACTATCCACAATACCACAAAGCCAACAACAATAACCTATACAAAAATCCAACTCGTATGAAACATAATCTCCCATCAATTAACAAGTTGCCAGCATAGAGCCTCTAAACCCAAAGTTCAAATGTACATAATTCTATAATTTTTTCATAAAATCATCAATTACATCAATAATCAACTAACAAACTAAAATTTTGCTAAGAAAAACAAGTTCCGAGCTGGATCATTCCCCACTCTTAGCAATCTTATCGTCTGAGAAGTTAGAAAATAAGATATCTGAGCTATACAGCTCAGTAAGTATACCTTGTACCATCTTACTGGATCAAGAACAAGTTTCTAGATGAATCAATGCATTATTTAGAAAAAATAACAATTATTGCAAAATAAAATATTTCATGGTATCATATGATAAAGCAAATCATGCATGCATAGATCATAAAGATTTCATAAATTTGGTTTCAACTTTCAAGTGTATAGGATAAACAAAGTCAAAAAATCATGTTACTATTTAGCTAGGTTATAGATCAAAATGTTACTCTTCGACTAAAAGCTAAGTGACAAGGCCATAATCATGATTTATAATTCGTATGCCAACTTTGTACCTGTTGGCGGGGCCTTAATTCATAATTATAGTCCATATGCTAACTTTACACCTACTGGCAAAGCCTTAATTCATAGCCATAGTGTGTATGCCAACTTTATACCCACTAGTAGGGCCTTAATCCATAACCACGTTCCACGTACCTAGCTATCTAAAAACCTTTAGCCATTTTTTTAAATCAAATTTGCTTAAATTGTATTTTCTTAAAATATGTTTTCTTGAAAAACACTAAATGGTTTTATAGAGTTCATAGTCCATGAAGAATCATTAACAGTGAAACAATCATACAGTCAGTCTTTTCATGAAAAAAATGCAAATTTCATAAATATAGAATTTATAGTTCATAAACAAGTCATTACTATTAAAATATTCATGACAATTATTCATTTCAGAATAAAACATGACTTTCATAAAACTTATGCTCGATCCTTAATTTTAACAAAAATATAAAATCATCCATATTGCATATCATTTACATTTTTTATAAAATCTTAAGCATTGAAAAAAGCACAGTAGTCCAAAAACTAGTAAGGAATATAAAGATACTTACCTCTTTTTGCCTTAAACCTCAAAGTTCAACTATGCAAATCAATTAAACTTATTCAAATAATCCGAAGCCCAATTAAATTCATACTCAATAACTTTAATAGTACTAAAATTTTTAGGAGAGAAAAAGGAATGGTTGGCCAAGTGATGGTGCCTGGTGGCTCTAGTGGATCAAATCTAAGTGACCCGATCAATGAGTCATGAAGTAGGAACTTGATCAAGGCCAAGATTGTTTGATAGGGATCATTAACAGTGAGTTCAAGCATACTCAATAAGGGCTGGGGGAGATGGGTTCCACATGCTGGCTTGGTACCAAAGCAGTTTAGGACCTCTTCACTAGGATCAACTTGGATCCATAAGAAAAGAAACATGCGACCCTCTAGTAGGGTCCATGAATCAAAAAGAAAGAGAAAGAGAGCATAGAGAAAAACAAGAGGATGGGTCTTCTTCTTTCTCTCTCTATTTTTTTTCTTCTTTTTACTTGGCAAAATAAGGGAAGAAGGGAGGGTGGATGGGTGGCTTCGATGATGGTCATGGTGGTGGTCAATGACAGAGGATCGGCTGTTAGATGTATGCCCTAGAAGCCGATTGACTGTCACTTATAATACACTTCTAAGAGCAATTTTGTAATTTTGACTATAAATTAATAAAAAAATTATTTTCTATCATAGTGTATATTTAAAAGTGTCTGTGATACATCCTTTGAGTTAATTGTAATAACAATTCATATTTTCAAGAGTTGAAAATTTAAGACATGAATTTTTATAATTAACTCATAATTGCTCCCGACCATAGGATCATCATGAGAATGGTGATCGATCCGGAAGGTTGGTGTACGATCGCTTTATTAAGATAGACGTGTCTTGAGTCTACGGTGTGGAAACACCGGAGCGAAAGTACAAATACTCGTTAAAGAACGAGAGCACTGAGCGTGACCACCTCGAGTAGTCATAAGGAAGTCTACCTTCTCGTCAATGACTGACCCGATGCTATAGTGGTGTGTATGGTTCTTTGATCTGAGGTGCATCGACAGTTCACCTTGAGAGTGTTATAGTTTGACTACACCATAACTCGGTTTCCTAGCCATTCGGAACCCTGAGATGTATGTTGGCTATAGCATGTTCATAGTAGAAATTGGATTCCACCAATAAGGGATCTAATCTACCTCGATAGATGAGAAACAACCCTATGATAATCATGAGATTGAGTCCATAAGCCCATGACCATGGCAGTGTGAATATGATAGAAAGAGTTTCTATTAGGTTTTCACATTGGAGTCAAATTGAATGATTAATTCATATGACGGACATTGGATTTGACGAGTTCACCTTAATCCTAATCCTATCGAGGCTCAAGATAGAAGAACCCAATCACATAGGTAACTGCACCAAGAGATTCATTTTCAGTTCTGATGGGTTGCCACCATATACTACTAGGTGTCACTGGTGGATTTTGGGAGCAACTAAAATGATTTTGATGATCAATCATTCTAATTGTATAAATCAAAAAAGTTCTAGTCCATCGAAAGATGTTTCGATGATATCGATGATGAAGATCGCGACATGTCTCATTACCATACAGAACTGAACCTAACTGGATCACACAAACAAAGGTTTGGATCTGGATGTCATCAATTGAGCTAATCCAATTCGATTAATTTGGATTAGATTCAATCAGGTTCAAGATAATCATGCTAACACACGATTGAGCCTGACTTTCTCCTTACGTAATCTTTTTGATTCATCGCAATTGAGTTAAATTTGATTTGACTCGTTCTTGTATCTTGAATGGGTTTATTTTCATCTGATTGGAACCTATCCTAATCAGATTAATTATAGAAATTAAATCCATTCATAGTGCAAATGGACTAGGAAAAAAAGTTGACCTGTTTGAGAGAATTGAGGGTCACCTGATCAGATGCTTCTAGAAAATTCTCTAGAAATCATTTTGATCTGATTTTTGGATATGTGATAGGGCACGAGTCATACATTGGATGTACCAAATTTCGTGATTTTTGGAGGTGCCTAGACTGAGTTATGATAGAGTTTGATTTAGATCAAACTCTTGAGGGAAGAGTCCTAGGCGCAGTGGACTCTTCCTTATCTACTCATGTCGCCCACTTTTTGAATCAATTTTGATGACAAAACCAGATGGGATCTGGTGGTTTTTTCATGGAGAATAATCCCTAGAGTCCCTTTGATCAAATAATAAGTGATTTGGTCAAAGAAGAACTCTAGATGGCGTTGGGTTTGAGAAACCTTTCTCACACCATTGTGAAGCATCGCACAAAATATATTTTCCATGCCCAAAGGAGCCATCTGATATCCCACGCCCCCTCTATCCTCTCTCTCTCCCTCTCTTCTACAAGCCTAAAAAGTTAGGCACAAATCTGAGTTGAAGGTCCAAGGTTTTTGACACAAGATTCAGGATCTACGCGACGGTGTTCGTAAGACGGACAAGCAGCCTTCTCAAATTGTTTTGAAGGTTCTTCATATCAGATCCAAATCTGATCTTTGGAGAAAAGATTCACGAAGAGAAGACATCCAGATCCTGCCCAAGTGGACACTGATAAAGGCCAGGCGCGTGCGTGGCTCATTCCAGAACCTCAAGACAGATCAAGATCATCGTAGGGTAATTTGATTATCCAAAGCAAAGGTATAAAATTAAATTAGATTTAATTTTATTTTTGATTTTCAATATCAGATCTTTAGGATCAGATCCGAGATGTCTCAGATCTGATTAGGATTGTAGAAAAAATATTTGAAATATTCCTTCAGATCCAATCAGATCTGAGCGATCCTGTGCAAGAAAAATAGGATTTTTTCTTCAACTGATATCAGAGCTGCATTGGCAGTTCATCATATCTATTTTAGATTTGATTTAATTTTTATTTATGATCTGATATTGAAGGATTTCAAATATCACATTAGATGTGATTAGATCCGAAATCAAAAAATTAAAAATTTTATGATTTAGATCTATAATGTATGAGATGCATGACTAGACTAGGAATAGAATAGTTCTATGTGTAGTCTAGTATAATCATATTGTTAAATTGATTAAATCTGATTTTAGATCTAATTTATTTCTATTTTTTTGATATTATAATTATTGTAATCAGATCTAAAAAATAAAAATATAAATTTTTATTTTTATTTTATTCATATGAGATATGAAAGATGCATGCTTAGACTAGTTATAAAATAGTTCTATAAAATGTCTAGAATAGTTTTGTTTGATGTGATCAAATTTAAATTCTATTTTTCAAATATTATATGTGATATATTACATCTGAAAGCATGCATGTTTCATTTAGTTATGATACATGAGATGTATGCAAAATATGTATAAGTTAGATCATTAATTGTATATGCAATATATGATTTAGATCTAACTAGTTTTGTAGTAGAAATTATATTTCTGATTAAGACATTCCCCTTGGCCGTTTGGTCATAAGAACAAAGTAGGATTTAAAGGCCCTCTCCTTCCATTCGATGGGGTGTTCTTATGATGTATAGGGGTGTTGCACATTCATTCTTAATCAGAAATCAAAACTTATTTTTCTGCAAAACCTTAGATCCTGAAACCCTAAGATTTTATTATATGTTTTGTTCATGAACCCAAAACTTAATTAAGAATTAAGATTATGAAATTAATTAGGTCTAAAAATTATGAATTTTCAGATCTAAGACATTCATAAAATTGGGTTCGGACTTGGGTAGCTCAATTAGGTCTAGTGGTTGATCAAACCGAATCAAGAGTCGGTTAGGTGGGATCAAAGAAAGCTTAGATTTGACCAGCTTAATAGGATTAAGTCTGGGTCAAGATCGAATCACATTGAGACGTGACTCGATCAAGTCAAGACCTAATTTGGCTTCACGATTCGAGCCTAGATTATAGGCTAACCTAATTGATTTTGATTCGACAATTTGGTGTCTAAGATAAGTCTGGCAGATACGACCGACTGATTTTTAATTGGAAGCTACTCGATCTGAATGCGTTCTTATCGAGTTAATGACATATCCCTTTCACCAGTCTCACTTATCTGACCATTTGTGTCGATCCAGTTCTGATTCGAGGTGGCTAACAATTCAAGCCAACCCATGCCACTAAGTCATAATTGTTATGACTAGATCAAGTTTAAAGAGACCTAAATTAAATCTTCCTAAGAAAATATTAAGTCTAAGGTCTTCCACCATTGTAGATGTGCGGGCCCTTTCTGGGGTTGATTGTTCTCGGCTGGATACAGTGATTCAATTGCACCGAAAAGATGTAACCATGTCTATTAAGCATTGGATGCTACGGGTTGGAGGATGGGTTGGGCTCAATATTCCGAATATGATGGACCCAATCAGGAATCCAATTCGTGCAAATGGTGGATCTAACTTAACTAAGGAGTTGATCAATATTTTGGACACGATGAGATTCATGAATTAGAGACCAAGTTTTGGGTGCACCATGATTAGAAAATCATTGGACAAGAGTTGTTCACTCATCGGTTGACCCATCACCAATAACTATTAGGTGAGGTGATGAGCCAGTCGGTGGAACCACACCATCCACTAGAAATCAATAATCGCGGAGATTTTTGCATCTCTGCCAAGAGAGTGTAGAGATTCGAGAAAATAATGAAAGCCTAATTTGTTTAAAAATAAAACTCCTAAATAAATTGATTAAGTCTAATTACAAAATCTAACTAGAAACTTTGACTCTCTACATGAAGATGTCTGCGTCCAACCCACTAGCCCGCATCCTGGACACCCATAGACTGACCGAACCCAATTATAAAGATTGGCTGCGGAACTTCAAAATTGTTTTAGGTTCCGAGAAGTTGACTCATGTGTTGGAACAGGATCCTCCCATCTTACCAGCCTGTCCATCTGCTGATCAGAGAGCGTCTCTTGAGAAGTGGATGGATGAAGATAATAAAGCTAGGTATTACATGTTGGGCTCGATATCTGATGAGCTCTAGCACCAACATGAAGATATTAAGACTAGCCGCCAAATGTTGGCTCACCTGCAAGAGTTGTTTGGTGAACAGACTCGTGCAGCCAAATATCAAGTCACTAAGAGACTATTTAAGGCTCAAATGCGTGATGGACAGTCAGTCCAAAATCACTATTCATCATAAACTATTTAAGGCTCAAATGTCCGATGATGATCAAGGACTTAGAAGAGCTTGAAAAGTTCGGTGTGAAGTTAAATCAAGATCTGCAGATTGATATAATTCTGCAGTCCTTGACTGATGCATATGGGTAGTTCATCATGAACTACCATATGCATAAACTTCAGAATACCTTAGCTGAGCTCATGAACATGCTGGTTACTGCTGAGCTTTCTATGAAAGGTTCTAAAGGCTCAGTACTTACTGTAGAGCAGACTTCTTCCAAGAGAAAGTCTTTTGAAAAGAAAAATCTGTGAAAAAACAAAAAATGGATGGTGGGAAGGAGGCAGAGCCGAAGAAGAAGGCCGACAAGAAAAAATGTTTCCATTGTAATATTGACGACCATTGGGAGCGGAACTGCCCTTTGTACCTGGCCAGCCTAAAGAACAAGGAGGCAGGTCCTTCTTGAGGTATGCTCGTTATAGAATCTAACCTTATAGTTTCTTTTGCATCCAGTTAGATGCTTGACTCTGGTTCTAGTGCTCACTGATGCACTTCTATGCAAGGTCTTGAAGATAGCAGGAGGCTGAGGGATAGTGAGATGATCCTATGTGTCGGAAATGGAGCAAAAGTTGCTACAGTGGCCGTGGGAACCTACTCTCTGCGATTACCGTTAGGATTAGATTTAGTTCTTAGAGACTGTTTTTATGTATCTGCAGCAAGCAGGAATTTGATTTCTATTTTATGTTAAGCACAGGAAGGCTATATAATTAGTTTTCTCAAGGACCATTATAATATTCTTTATGAAAGAAATAAAATTGCAAGTAGTTACCTTCTAAATGATCTCTATCAGTTATATATTGATGTTTCTATTTTCAATATCGAGCAAAACGTGAATGCCATAGGATCAAAATGACCTAGGGATAGTCTAAGCGATAGGTATTTGTGGCACCTTAGGCTAGGCCATATAATGGAAGACAAGGTTAACAAATTGGAAAAATCTGGGCTATTGAGTTCGTTGACTTCCGAGTCATATCTAATTTATGAATCATGCCTTCATGGCAAAATGACCAAGCTCCTTTTTGTAGGATATGGAGAAAGGGCCACAAACCTACTTGCCCTAGTACATAATGATGTATGCGGCCCATTTGATGTGCCGGCCAGAGGCAATTATGTCTACTTCATCATCTTTACCGATGATGTCTCAGTACGGATATGTGTATTTGATGCGACATAAGTCTAAAACTTTTGAAAAGTTCAAGAAATTCAGACTCGAAGTAGAAAAGCAAATAGGAAAACCCATTAAGATTCTTCGATCAGATCGAGGAGGTGAATACCTTAGTCGAAAATTCCTGAACTATCTTAAGGACAATAGCATAGTCTCTCAATGGACTCTATCTGGAACGCCTCAACTCAACGGAATTTCGAAACGGAGAAACCGGACCCTATTAGATATGGTCCGATCCATGAAGATTCATGGACCTTCCTAAGTTTCTTTGGGGACAGCCTGATGACTGTTATATATTTACTGAATAGGATTCCCTCTAAGACCGTTCCAACCACACCGTATGAGATATGGCATGGTAAGAAACTAAGTCTGAGTCATCTCAGAATTTGGAATTGTTCGGCCCAAGTCAAGAGACAACAGGTGGACAAATTAGAGTCTAGATCCTTTAGAGCTCGATTTATTGGATATCCTAAAGAGTCATTAGGATATTATTTCTATCTCCCGGAAGATCACAATGTGATTGAGTCGACAAGCCATTTTTCTTGAAAAACAATTTATTCAAGATGGTGGCATCAGAAGATAGATTAGGCTCGAGGAAAAAGTCTCCCAAGAGCCACGAGCCAAGGAACCTATGAAACCTAATCAGATTGAGCCAATCCAATCACTACCTCGTCCACCTCGTAGATCAAAAAGGATTTTCTGCCCTCCTGAAAGGTACTTAAGTACTATTTCAGAGGACGTAGAGAAAATATTCCTCACGGAAAATGGGTTCATGGTGATGATCCCAAAACTTATGACGAGACGATATCAGATATTGACTCCAAGAAATGGTTAGAGGCAATAAAGTCAGAGATTGACTCAATACACTCGAACCAAGTCTGGACCTTGGTAGATCCACCTGAAGGTATAGTACCTATTGGGTGTAAATGGATCTTCAAGAGAAAGATAGGTGCCGATGGGAATGTAAAGACATTCAAAGCAAGGCTCGTAGCGAAAGGATATAGTCAGCGTGAAGGCATTGACTATCAGGATACTTTTTCGCCAGTAGCCATGCTCAAATCCATCCGCACATTGCTTATTGTTGCAACCTATTTCGATTATAAAATATGGCAGATGGACATGAAAACGCATTCTTAAATGAATATCTTAAGGAACATATCTATATGGAACGGCCACTAAGATTCACATCCAATGATAATGATCACAAAGTATGCAAGCTGCAAAGGTCCATATATGGACTTAAGCATCTCGGAGTTGGAATGCTCGTTTTAATGATGTAATCAAATCGTTTGGATTCATTAAGAACGAGGAGCCCTATGTTTTCAAAAAAGTCTGTGGGAGCGCTGTTATCTTCCTCGTACTATACGTGGATGACATCCTCCTAATTAGGAATGATATTCCCATATTAATTACAGTTAAAATATGGTTGTCTAAGGAATTCTCTGTGAAAGATCCAAGAGGCATTTTTTATTCTGAAAATTAAGGTCTATAGGGATAGACTAAATAGGATGGTAGGTCTCTCAGAAAATGTACATAAAAGAGCTGCTGAAGAAGTTTAGCATGGAAAACTCAAAGAAGAGATTGGTGCCCTTTCAGACATGGCATTCATCCATCCAAGAAGATGTATCCCAACACACCTGAGGAGATTGAACGCATGAGCAAGATCCCTTATGCTTCAACAATAGGGAGCCTCATGTACGCCATGCTATGTACATGACCTGATATTGCTATGCTGTGAGTGTCACGAGCAGGTATCAGTTGAATCCAAGCGAAGAGCACTGAACTTCTGTGAAATGTATCCTTAAGTACTTGAGAAGGACTAAGGATATATTTCTAGTTTTTGGTAACGGAGAACTCCAGATCCAGGGGTATACAGACTCAGATTTTATGTCCGACATAAATGATCGAAAGTCGATATCTGAAAGTCTATTTATTTGTAATGGTGGAGCTGTCAATTGGAAGAGTTCCAAGCAGACAGTAATAGCAGACTCCACCATGGAAGCAGAGTACATCGCTGCATCGAAAGCAGCAGAGGAGGCGTTCTAATACAAGAAGTTCGCCACAAAGCTCGGAGTGATGCCATCCCTCTGTACTACGACAATAATGGCGCCATAGCCCTAGCTAAGGAGCCGAGATCTCAATAGAAATCCAAACACATCGAGCGGCAATACCACCTCATCCACGATTACCTCGAGAAGAGATACGTCGAGGTCAAGAGAGTCGACACTGCAGACAATGCAACTGACCCATTGACAAATCCATTGAGCCAACCGAAGATCGAAGCCCATCTTAAGAAGATGGAACTTAAATTTGTAGCCAATTGGCTTTAGGTCAAGTTGAAGTTTATTAGATGTGTGCCCTAAAAGCCAGATTGGCTATCACTTGTAATACAATTCTAAGGACAATTTTGTAATTTTAACTATAAATTAATAAAAATATTATTTTTTATCATAGTGTGTATTTAAAAGTATCTGTGATACATGCTTTAAGTTAATTGTAATGACAATTCATATTTTGAAGAGTTGAAAATTTAAGACATGAATTTTCATAATTAACTCATAAACTACTTCCGACCGTAGGATCATCACGAGGATGGTGATCGATTCGGAAGGTTGGTATACGATCGATTTTTTAGGATAGACGTGTCTTGAGTTTACGGCGTAAAGACATCGGAGCGAAAGTACAGATACTCGTTAAAGAATGAGGGTACTGAGCGTGACCACCTCGAGTAGTCATAAGGAAGTCTACCTTCTCGTCGATGACTGACTTGATGCTGCAATGGTGTGTATGGTTCTTTGACCTGAGGTGCATCAACAGTTCACCTTGAGGGTGTTATAGTTTAACTACATCATAACTCGGTTTCCTGGCCATTCAGAATCCTAAGGTGTATGTTGGCTATAGCATGTTCATTGTAGGAATTAAATTCCACCAATAGGAAATCTATCTCGGTAGATGAGAAGTAGCCCTATGATAATCATGAGATTGAGTTCATAAGCCCATGGCCATGGCAGTATGAATATGATAGTTTCTATTAGATTTTCACATTGGACTCGAATCGAATAATTAATTCATATGACGAACATTGGGTTTGATGAGTTCACCTTAACCCTAATCCTGCGAGGCTCAAGATAGAAGAACCCAATCACACAGGTAACTGCACTGAGAGGTTCGTTTTCAGTTCTGATGGGTTGCCACCATATAATGCTAGATGTCACTGGTAGATTTTGGGAGCAATTAAAATAATTTTGATGATCAATCATTCTAATTGTATGAATCAAAAAAGTTCTGGTCTATCGAAAGGTATTTCAATGATGTCGATGATGAAGATCGCGACATGTCTCATTATCATAGGAACTGAATCTAACTAGATCACACAAATAAGGATTTGGATCTGGATGTCATCAATTGAGCTAACCCAGTTCAATTGACTTAGATTAGATCCAATCAGGTTCAAGGTAATCGTGCTAGCACACGATTGAGCCTGACTTTCTCCTTACGTAATCTTTCTGATTCGTCGCAATTGAGTCAAATTTGATTTGACTCATTCTTGTATCTTGAATGGATTCATTTTCATCTGACTGGAACCTATCCAGGTCAGATTAATTGTAGAAATTAAATCCATTCATAGTGCAAATGGACTAGGATCAAAAGTTGACCTGTTTGAGAGAATTGAGGATCACCTGATCAGATGCTTCTAGAAAATTCTCTAAAAATCATTTTGATCTGATTTTTGGATATGTGATAGGGCACGAGTCATACATTGGGTGTACCAAATCTCGTGAATTTTGGAGGTTCCTAGACTGAGTTATGACAGAGTTTGATTTGGATCAAACTCTTGAGGGAAGAGTCCTAAGCGCAGTGGACTCTTCCTTATCTACTCATGTCGCCCACTTTTTGAATCAATTTTGGTGACAAAACCAGATGGGATCTACTGGTTTTTTCGTGGAGAATAATCCCTAGAGTCCCTTTGATCAAATAATAAGTGATTTGGTCAAAGGACTCTAGATGGCATTGGGTTTGAGAAACCTTTCTCACGCTATTGTGAAGCATCGCACAAAATATATTTTCCACGCCCAAAGGAGCCAGCTCTCTGATATCCCACACCCCCTCTATCCTCTCTCTCCCTCTCTTCTACAAGCTTAAAAAGTTAGGCACAAATCTGAGTTGAAGGTCCAAGATTTTTAGCATAAGATTCAGGATCCATGCGACGGTGTTCGTGAGACGGACAAGCAGCCTTCTCAAATTGTTTTGAAGATTCTTCATATCAGATCCAAATCTGATCTTTGGAGGAAAGATTCGCAAAGAGAAGACGTCCAGATCCTGCCCGAGTGGACACCGATAGAGGCCAAGCGCATGCGTGGCTCCTTCCAAAACCTCAGGACAGATCGGGATCATCGTAGGATAATTTGATTACCCAAAGCAAAGGTATGAAATTAAATTAGATTTAATTTTATTTTTGATTTTCAATATCAGATCTTTAGGATCAGATCCGAGATGTCTCAGATCTGATTAGGATCGTAGAAAAAAATATTTGAAATATTCCTTCAGATCCAATCAGATCTGAACGATTTTGTGCAAGGAAAACAGGATTTTTCCTTCATCGACAGCACAAGGGTTAGGCAGCACAGCTGGAGATCCAATAGGGCACAAACTGAGATGGTGACCGATGGTCGATGAAAAGGAAACAAAATGGAATAAAAATATAGGAGATGGTAAAGTCCAAAAACCACCATGGAGAAAGCCAGTGATAGCGACGGTCGTAACAGCCAAGGGATCAGCCTCTGGTAAGATCAGAAACAATAGTGGCGCCACCAATGGCCGATAGTGGGAGCAAGAAAATAGGATAATAGGGAACTTGCAAGGGGTCAAACATGGACAGTTTCCATGGGCAATTTTTGACAAATTTCTTGGTAGTGATGAGTTCCAACAGGAAAAAATAAATAGAAGGAAGATCAAGCTATTACCTATCTTCAGCAAGCATTGTGACCTCATTTTGATGGTGAACACGAGGACTCTAGGCGGATAGTGCTCAAGGAGGGAAAAGGGGCAGCAGTGGTTGGGACTCATTGATGGTGGAGGATCTCAAAGGGATGGGGAAGATCTATTTATAGAGGAGCCCTAGGGTTCCAATGGCCCTAAGTTTCCAACTCCCAACCGGAGTCATCGAGAGAGAAGAAAGGAAGGAAGACTCCTGATGGAATTCTTCCGCCCATCATGCGTGGGGCGCACCTAGCTTTGAATGGGCTAAGCTAAACCTTGGTCAGGCTGCTCAAGTGGACCGAGCCGTGATTGGGCTGTCATATCCAACAAATTTCATGTGCAAGCTAAGCAATATGTGGCATATGAAGATTACTTTTTGTAGAAAACAAGCCGATTTTAAATTTCCTACTTTGCTTTCTGCCTAATAGCACATATAGGGACAAAGATCAAAAGTACAAGCTTACCCTTATCTAAGAAAGCACACCAGCAAAAATTTTTATCAGAAAGGACAAACTTTCTTCTTATAGACTTATTATATTAGCCTTAGTCTCCATAATAATAAGGATAATGTAGAAACTAATTTGATTGAAAAGTAAAATATTTGGAAGAGAGAAACACAAACAGGCATCAAGCTTCTTATTCTGACCAATGTATCACAAGAGGAGGGAAATGCCACCTATTCTACATTTATGAATGGTCTGTTGATGTATTAAGAATCAATTCCTTTATTTGTAAGATAAAATCTTGCTTAATGATGTTTGCAGGAAAGTGCAAACGATACATACTGTTTTTCAATTACACATTAGATATGACTCACCACCCCCATATTACCTTGTCTCTGCCTGGTGTCAAGTCATTAATTCATTTTGATTCCTTCTGATCCCTTAAAACATATATATATATATATATATATATATATATATATATATATATATATATATATATATATATATATATATATATATATCTTTTGTTCACCCTTAATTTCTTGATATGCAAAAGCTTATGGATTTTGGATTTTATGTTCCCTTTGGAAGAACTTGAGTTCCTGCTCAACCCTTCTCTATAAAACATGTAAATATGTGAGAAAAGCTTCAATACATTAGATGCAATTCCTTTGCCAAACCATACAAAGTAATCCTTCTAAGTGTCAATAACATAAAAATGCATCAAAACTTATCTTGTAAAACCTCTAATTTTCAAGATGCTGTCTGCCGACAATATAAGATTACCTTCTTTTGTGTTTCAGACAAGCCACAGAATCCAAACACATTAGTCCAGCTGCTTTAGGAACTGTGGGATCTGGCAATAGGATTTACCACTCAATGTACTTTGACCCAAGAAGTCCCTATCCAACAACTTAATCTTTACTTTCAACGTCAAACATACATACATCATCTATGTTTGTATATGTTTTGCCAGACACATAAATGCATGAAACCACATTTATGGAATGAGCATACACATGCCACAAACATGAATATACACACACACACACACACAATCCATCTATCTATCTCTCTCTCTCTCTCTCTATATATATATATATATATATATGTAGACACGGACACGCACAAACACAAGTATATACGTAAAAGCAAGCTTAACCCTAACCCAAAGTGTCAGGCAGAAATTTACTTGAGGGAGCACAAAACAACAAATGATTAACAAATAAAAAAATTCTTATTTGGTAACCACAATTTGCAAAAAAATGTTCAGTAGACCATATCGTATTAAAATATTGCTTTTATGAAACTCGTTAGATCATGGAGAAACATTTTCAGTTGACAATTCATTCACTAAGGATATGTTACAACGATCACTAACATGCTTATTCTCAAGAAAAAAGTTGCTGGCATTTTCAAATTGGCTAGTGAAATATTAGCAAAAACGTTTTAGACATCATGCATGATAGGGTTTCAACATTATGCTATCATGAACTACAACAACAAAATTAGTTCAATATGTTTTTATTTAAATATTGTCAATACTTATGATCTTCTTTTAGGAAGCAAAAAACAAAAAAAAAAAAAAAAAAAAGAGGGGAGGTGGTGGGTGGGGGCGTAGATAGTGTAAAATGGGAAAGATAGGGCTCTTGTCATGGAGAAATTTTAGGATTGAGTTTAGGAGAAATTTTAAGAATTTTGATACATAAAAGCAGCTATAGTTGGTTATCTTTGAAAAGTAGTTTGAGGATTGTTGGTGCAGAATCTGGTTGACGCCAGATCGAGCTAGAGCTGAGGAAGAAGAGGTCGCCGCCGATGGTGACCTATAAAACAAAATCCCGTCCGGAGTCAGTGGTGGTGGCTCCGGCAGGATCCTCCGATGATCAAGTCAGCTCTTCTGGCCAACAGAAATGGAGTGCTCAGGCAAGAATTCAGCAGAATTTTGGGAAAGAGAAGAGAGCTTAGAAAAAACGTATCCGGAGGGTCCCATTTTATATATGGAACTTGATTGATAGTGACGGCCATATCGTCCGGTAGTAGGCCGCTCGGGGTCACGTGAGGTTCGGTACGGAGAGGAAGGTGTCGTCAGACTAATAGTGACAGTCATAACCGTCCGGTAGTGGGTCGCTCGGGGCCGCATGGGGTTTGCTACGGATAGGGATGTCATCAGACTGATAGCGACCATTCGTCGAGATTTAATAGCTGTAGTTCGGAGGAAGCAGGCGTTGGTTGGTGAAGAACTTTGACATATATCCATTCCAGAGGAGTTTGGACTCCTAAAGGGGATACGGCTGAAGGAGAAATCTGGAAAGAGTTCGGCTCCCGGAGGAATCCAACTGAAGGTGAGGTCTGGAAGGAGTTCGACTCCTGGAGGAATCCGACTGAAGGAGAGATCCGGAAGGAGTTCGGCTCCTAAAGAAATCCGACTGAAGGAGAAATCCAGAAGGAGTTCGGCTTCTGGAGGAGTCCTCTTGAAGAAGAAGTTCGAAAGGGGTTTGGCTCCTAGAGGAATCCGACTGAAGGAGAAATTCGGAAGAAGTTCGGCTTCTGAAGGAACTCAACTGAAGGAGAAGTCCGGAAGGAGTTCAGCTCTTGGAGGAACTCGACTGAAGAAGTCTGGAAGGAGTTCGGCTCCTGTAGAAATCCAACTGAAGGAGAAGTCCGGAAGGAGTTCGGCTCCTGGAGGAACTTAACTGAAGGAGAAGTCCGGAAGGAGTTCGGCTCCTGAAGGAATCCGACTGAAGAAGAAATCCGGAAGGAGTTCGACTCCTGAAGGAGTCCACTTGAAAAAGAAGTCCAAAAGGGATTCGGCTCTTGGATGAATCCGACTGAAGGAGAAATTCGGAAGGAGTTCGGCTCCTGGATGAATCCGACTGAAGGAGAAGTCCGGAAGGAGTTTGGCTCCTATAGAAATCCAACTGAAGGAGAAATCTGGAAGGAATTCGACTGAAGTCCGAAAGGAGTTCAACCGCTGGAGGGTTCGGTTGGGGTTCGACCGTTGGAGGGTTCGGCTGGGGTTCGACCGTTGGAGGAGTTTGGCTTGGGTTTGACCGTTGGAAGAGTTCGGCTACTGGAGGAGTTCGGCTGGGGCTTGGCCGCTAGAGGGAGAATTCCCAATCGAAGCTCTTCCATGATTACAAGTTGCATTAGTCTAAGTATCAGACTGGACTTCGACGGAAGCGGAATTTATCCCCAACAATAATCCCCCCACTCTCGAGTTCGAAATTCGAAGGAAGGGAGTACAAAAAGGGCAACTGTCGAAGTCCTTTTTCGAGTCCCGCATCCGCTGAGGTTGAAGCTCGGGGAGATCTCATCTTCTACTGAAGTTGAAGCTCGGGGGATCTTATCTCCAACCGAGGTTGAAGGAGATCTTATCTCCTGTTGGCGTAGACGTTGAAGCTCAGGGGAGATCTTATTTCCAGCCGAGGTTGAAGGAGATCTTATCTCCTGTTGACGTAGAAGCTCGAAGGAGATCTTATCTCCAACCGAGGTTGAAAGGAGATCTTATCTTCTGATGGCGTAGACGTTGAAGCTCGGAAGAGATCTTATCTCTAGCCAAGGTTGAAGCAGATCTTATCTCCTATTAACGTAGAAGCTTGGGAGGGATCTTATCTCCAGCCGAGGTTGAAGGAGATCTTATCTCCTATTGGCATAGACGTTGAAGCTCGGGGGAGATCTTATCTCCAGCCGAGGTTGAAGGAAATCTTATCTCCTGATGGCGTAGACGTTGAAGTTTGGAGGAGATCTTATCTCTAGCCGAGGTTAAAGGAGATCTTATCTCCTGTTGACGTAGAAGCTCGGGAGAGATCTTTATCTTCAACCGAAGTTGAAGGAGATCTTATCTCTGTTGGCGTAGACGTTGAAGCTCGGGGGAAATCTTATCTCCAGCCGAGGTTGAAGATCTTATCTCTCTGTTGGCGTAGACGTTGAAGCTCGGAGAAGATCTTATCTCCAGCCGAGGTTGAAGAAGATCTTATCTCCTGTTGACGTAGAAGCTCGGGAGAGATCTTACCTCCAGTCGAGGTTGAAGAAGATCTTATCTCCTGTTGGCATAAATGTTGAAGCTCGGAAAAGATCTTATCTCCAGTCGAGGTTGAAGAAGATTTTATCTCCTGTTGATGTAGAAGCTCGGAAGAGATCTTATCTCCAATCGAGATTAAAGAAGATCTTATCTCCTGTTGGCGTAGACGTTGAAGCTCGGGAGAAATCTTATCTCCAGCCAAGGTTGAAGAAGATCTTATCTCCTGGTGGCATAGACGTTGAAGCTCGAGGAAGATCTTATCTCCAACCGAGGTTGAAGGAGATCTTATCTCCTATTGACGTAGAAGCTCGAGGAAGATCTTATCTCCAACCGAGGTTGAAAGAGATCTTATCTCCTATTGACGTAGAAGCTCGGAGGAGATCTTATCTCCAACCAAGGTTGAAGGAGATCTTATCTCCTAGTGGCGGAGATGTCGATCTTTATCTCCTGGTGGCGTAGATGTTGAAGCTCGAAAAAAATCTTATCTCCAGTCAAGGTTGAAGGAGATCTTATCTCCTGTTGACGTTGAAGCTCGGAAGAGATCTTATCTCCAGCCGAGGTTGAAGGAGATCTTATCTCCTGTTGGCGTAGATATTGAAGCTCGGAGGAGATTTTATCTCCAACCGAGGTTGAAGGAGATCTTATCTTCTGTTGACGTAGAAGTTCGGAGGAAATCTTATCTCCAGCCGAGGTTGAAGATCTTATCTCCTATTGGCGTAGATGTTGAAACTTGGAGGAGATCTTATCTCTTATTGACGTAGAAGCTCGAGGGAAATCTTATCTCCAGCCAAGGTTGAAGGCCTTCGACTTCCTCATGTTAGGATGAGGTTGTCCTCCTGTTCCTAACGTGGCCATTATTGATTACTTCTTTCCTATCATCATATAGTTTTTGCAACAAGAAATAATAATATTGAAATGGAGGAGTTTTGTTGAAGAAAAATTACTGATTGTACATCCTCAGATTTTCTGAGTTCTAAGGTTATAGGAGCGTTGTTCCTTCGAGCTCCTTCAGGCGATAAGTTCCGAGCCAGACGATCTCCTCTGTTTCATATTGGCCTTCCCAATTCGGAACAAGCTTCCTCTGGCTTTGAGGCTGAGAGATGGCAGTTCGCCGAAGCACTAAGTTCTCCAGAGATAGTGTTAATGATGCCGAGAGACGGCCGATCTCCTTGTTGTTCCTCCCTCATTGGTGGTTCTGGCTGCGGCAGCGCCCTTGGCCGATCTTCTCTTACTTCAGACCGGTGTCTGAGGAATTGACCCAGCTGGCCTCTCCTGATAAGCTCCTCGATTTCGTCTTGACGCTGAATGCATTCTTCAGTATCGTGGTCGTGGTCACGATGATAGAGGCAGTACTTATTTCGATTACGTTTGTTTGGGAGAGATCGTAATTCTTCTGATCTTGGTAGCTGATTCTTAATTTCCATCAGAACTTGAGCTTTAGCATCATTAAGGATGCATAGTTGTGGAACCTTCCAGGAGGAGAACTTCGCGCCCTTCTATCGGGGCTTCTTTGATGACGAGCTCGAGGGAGGGTTCGGGTTCGCTCATGCTCGGAAGGGGTCCGTGAGCATGGCCGAACTTCATTCAGCCCTCTATCAGCGGCGGATCTATGCCGCTCTCCTACAGCTTCCTCATCCTTCAACTTGAAGGTTTCTTCCACTCGGACATATCCCTCAGTCCGAGCTAGCAGATCGGTAAAGTTCCTAGAATACTTCTCCGGGAAGAATAATAAATCATTCTTCTGAAGGCCGCCCTTGAGTGCGGCCATTGCAACAGACTGGTCTAGATTTCGGACCTCCAACGTAGTAGCATTAAACCAGATGACATAAGCTCAGATAGATTTTCCCTTCTTCTGTTTGATATTTATCAGGAAATTCGAAGCTCGGCGGGGATGCCGACTGCTAACAAAATGAGCCACAAACTGATGGCTCATCTGGTCAAAGGAGAAGATCGTACCCAGCTTCAACGCCGAGTACCAATTTCTTACTGCTTCAAGGTAGATGGAAAAGCTTGACATAATATGGCGTCTGGTGCGCCATGGAATAGCATCATGGTCCGGAAGACTTCCAGGTGATCGACCGGATCAGAGGTTCCGTCGTAGCTTTCAAATTGGAGAAGCTTGAAGTTCGACGGAACGAACTCTTGCATAATTCAGAAAGAAAAAGAGGAATCGGTGCAGACGTCGTCATGGTGAACCGAGACGACGTGGCAGAGTCCCTCAATCCGTCGGTCCATCTTCCACAGTTTCTGATCGAGGATGTCATCTCGATCACAGATTTTGGAAGGCTTCCGACTGTGGATGGAGAAGGTCCCTTCCGAAGAAGAATCATAATCCGAGCAAAGATCCTCTGCTCTCTGTTTCTCCTTTGCAGAGGCGACGGGTATGCTAGCCCAAATGCTCCTCCTTGGGACCGATTTCTGACATCCCGATGGCAGATTTTCAGGCGGAACCGCCATCGGAGGCTGCCGCATGGCCTACACCATTTCGATGAGGCCCTGAACCCGCTACATTAGCAGATTAAACTGCTCCGAATCTACCACGACCATCGGTGGAGGTTGAAGCGCCTGCGATGAAGCAAGGACAGATGGATCTGGCAGTAGAAGTGGTAAATCTCCGAGTAGTCGCCCTCTTTGGAGGCATTTTTCAGGATTGAGGGAGAGGATAGAGATGAATCTTGAAGAAGAAAATCCACAAGACCGACTGAGCACTCCTTTAAGAACAAGGGTACCTCAAAAACAGAGGGCCCTTCCTCTAACGCGAATCCTGTTGATGCAGAATCTGGTTGACGCTGGATCGAACTGGAGCTGAGGAAGAAGAGGTCACCGCCGGCGGTGACCTGCAAAACAAAATTCCATTCGGAGTCGGTGGTGGTAGCTCCGGCAGGACCCTCCGACGATCAAGTCAGCTCTTCTGGCCAATAGAAATGAAGTGCTCAAGCAAGAATTCAGCAAAATTTTGGAAAGGAGAAGAGAGCTTAGAGAAAACGTATCAAGAGGATCCCTTTTTATAGACGGAGCTTGATTGATAGTGACGGCCATACCGTCCGATAGTGGGTCACTCGAGGCTACGTAGGATTCGATACGGAGAGGAAGGTGTCGTCAAACTGATAGTGGCAGCCATAACCATCCGGTAGTGGACCACTCGGGACTGCATGGGATTTGCTACGGAGAGAGGGATGTCGTCAAACTGATAGCGATCGTTCGTCGAGATTTAATAGCCATAGTTCGAAGGAAGCAAACGTTGGTTGGTGAAGAACTTTGATATATATTCATTCTAGAGGAGTTTGGACTCCTAAAGAAGATACGGCTGAAAGAGGAATCCGGAAGGAGTTCGGCTCCTGGAGAAATCCGACTGAAGGAGGAAACCGAAAGGAGTTCGGCTCCTGGAGGTGTCCGCTTGAAGGAGGAATCCAGAAGGGGTTCGGCTCCTGAAGGAATCCGACTGAAGGAGAAGTCCGGAAGAAGTTCGGCTCCTAGAGAAATCCGATTGAAGGAGAAGTCCGGAAGGAGTTCGGCTCCTGAAGGAACTTGACTGAAAGAGAAGTCCGAAAAGAGTTCGACTCCTGAAGGAATCCGACTGAAGAAGAAGTCCGAAAGGAGTTCGGCTCCTGGAGGAGTCCGCTTGAAGAAGTCCGAAAGGGGTTCGACTCCTGGAGGAATCCGACTGAAGAAGAAATCCGGAAGGAGTTCGGCTCTTGGAGGAACTCGACTGAAAGAGAAGTCCGGAAGGAGTTCGGCTCCCGTAGAAATCCGACTAAAGAAGAAATCTGGAAGGAGTTCGGCCGTTGGAGGGTTCAGCTGGGGTTCGGCCATTGGAGGAGTTCGACTGGGGCTCGACCGTTGGAGGGAGAATTTCCAATCAAAGCTCTTCCATGATTACAAGTTGCATTAGGCTAAGCATCAAACTGGACTTCAGCGGGAGCGGGGTTTATCCCCAACAAGGATGATTAGGAGAAAGTTAATTACCGCTATAATCTCATTTGAATCAGAATTCAGTGGGGAGGGGAGGGGTTTATCTCTCTCCCCCCCCCCAATCGAGGCTTCTTCTAAATCCATCAATGTATCCTCTCAAAGCACCATGCTACTCATCAAAGCAATTAAGTTGTAAGAAGCAATCACAACTGATGAAAATGTTTTCTCCTTGTCCTTCAAATAGAAAAGAATTTTCTTAAACATGCTATGCATGCTAAAGATGACATATGATACCCGGCACCGAGATTGTGAACCTAGCCAATGATGATCAAATCAAATATCAAGGTAAACCCCATAACAGTACTTTCCATTGAGGTAGGCTAAACCAATACTAAGACCCATACCAGTCAGCCACCAATTTGGTATGGTACCAGTTTAATACCGTACTAGTACGGTATGGGCATGCCAGTTCAAAAAAGGCATGGGATTTTTTGGTTTTTTTAATTTCTTTTAGGGTTTCATGAAACCTAATCCTTTTTTTTTGTTGTTTTCTAAATGATTTTAAGTCTATTTTGATGTTTTCTAATTTTTCTATCACTGATGCTTCTTGATGTTTGTGAGTAATTTTTCTACATCAACATGGCATTGCTTGAAATAAATCAAACGAGATGCCCTACATGAATCCTAAGTTTTAGAAGGTGGAAGCCAACGATGGTGATGATGGGTTTGTGAAGAGTGTCATAACCTATAAGGTTGATTTAATGGTAACACCAATATCCGCAATCTTATCAAATGAAATAAACTCAAATCAATTAGTGAAATATAAAACATTAAATGATATGATCGATTGCATATATTTAAAGTATAATATACATACCAAGATCTAGAATCTCATCAAGTACGATGTGGCTTGTAGGTATCCAGATCATTTGCATAATCAGGAGGCATATCAATCCACCCCTCTAATCAAGCAGCATTGCATTCCTATATGCTCATCCATTGCCTATTACACCCTACAAACCTTCCCAATGTCCATCAATATGAGATCGATATAATGTATAGCACATGAAATCAAGAAAATATATGGCCCTCACTCCAAAATCTCCCTGGCGGCCTGCCTTATACTATAGCCAATTATCAGTGAGGACCTGCATGATATTTTCCTATCCTATCGAGTCAATCATCTCATCCATCAACCTAAAGATGTACATGGCATCATGCACTTGATCGGAAGCATCAACTGACTTCTCAAAAAAGTCTGTGTCATAGTATGTTAGAAAGTTGATGATGCTCCATCTAGTAGGACCAACCCAACTATTACATATCACCATCAATCCATAACTAGGCTACTTGCTTTGGGATGATGCAATCTACTTTGTAGCTCCTTATTGTTGTCAAGAAGCTCATTGTAGAAGTTCTTTGGTTCTAGAAGATCCACACATTCGCTAGTATGTGTTGTCTAGAGCCGGCAGCCTGTATGGAGAAAATGGCAAACCAATGGTATGTGTTGTCTGCTACATTCACTGGGATGTGGCTGAAGTAGAACCAAGATCCAATTTCTCATTACATATCCTTCTTATCCTTCTTGAACACACTGTCAACCCTCTGCTACTTTGAATCCCTACTAGGAAAAGCGTGTAAATTTAAATCATGGATGGTGGCTCCTGGTGAAATCTCTCTGAAGAATTTCTTTCTGTTGCCAAAAGCCTCTAGCATAAATGCAATACAACCACCGCCTTCACTGTCGGCCTCTCTAATTGAGGTCCTTCTGAATTTTGACTCTTCCCTACTGATCACAGAATCAGAGTCCGCGTTATAATATAACAATCCAAATTGAGCTATATGTCTGACCACCTCATCCTGCTACCGCTAATCATCCAAGCTCATTTGAATGGTAGTGTGGATCTGTGCCTCCTCAAAGTGAAGGCCTCATTTGACTACTTAAAGTGATAGAAAGATGGCTTTACTACTCGGTGGTCCACCTCCGCCTTGTTGACAATTAGCAAATTACTTCTTCATTGACCGCCGAACCTCCTATGGATATTTTCAATATATAGATACATTAGGAAAACTACCAGCCCACTGTTACTTCAACCTGATTACCCCTCCTTTCTTAAACTCTATGTTGCACCAATTTCATCTCCAATGCTACCAATCCAAGAGAATTTGCCCATGGTCCTAACCAATGTCACGCTTTGGATCCCTTTTCCTCGATAGTCTACAAATTTAACAACCACGTCAGTTTATTAATTATTTAAAAATAATAAAAATTTATTATCATAAAAAATACTTCTTACTTCATAAAATACTTCTGAATTATGTAATACATAGTTTTAATTTTTCATATTTTTATGTTTGTTTAGAGTTTTTAATAATTTTTCAATTAAACATAATTTTAAATACCATAAATTTAGAGAAATATGTTTTCCACTTCAAAAAATACTTCTGAATTATCTAACATGCAGTACTATTTTTTCATATTTTTATATTATTATAATTTTTAATAATATTTTAAATTAAAAATAATTTTTAAATCTAAAAATTTAAAAAAAAATTAATTTGAGCTCAGATCTATGTAGAACTCTACCATGGATGCTACATATATTTTTATAAGCCTATGGGCATGCATTAAAAACCACTTATTTCTCAATTTTATTTAAATTTGGACCTAGGCCCCCATGCACATGCTTGCATCCAAACTTGAATGTATGAATACCAAATATAGGTTGAGAATAGCTTACACGCCCCTAAACAACATTCTAATTTTATAGTTATATTCTGAATTTTATTTTATTTTTAATTTTTTAATCCAAAAATATATATTTTTTAAATTAAAAAATTATAGGTTTAACAAAAATTAAATATTTTAGTCTTATTATGTAGATCATCCATAGATCTACAACATATCATGAAATCATCCTAACATCAAAAATTTTGGTATGACCACCCCTATTTTTTTGATTATTTGCCAATTTTCGACCTCAAGAAAGAAAAAATAAAGAACATGAGCAAGGGATGGTGGGATAATCTTGAATCTAATGTTTTCTTGTTAAAATACACATTTTGGAGGATTGAGTGGGTTTGGTGTCATTTTTGAAAGAAGAGAGTGAGAAGCAATGAGCTTCTTATAGCCCCTCTCTTCTATTGTTCGAGTGGAGAGGCCGGTTCATCCATCCAAACCGGTGTGAGCTAATTGGTTCGGGCCAGTTCCGCTTCAAACTGCTCGGCTCAAAGCAGTTCGCACCGGTTCAATGCCCCATTTTAACCGCTCGAACTATGTTATTTTTCAATGCACCTACTATCAAATTTTGGTTTCTCAAACTTCTTTTGACCAATGATAAGACGTAATTTTCATAAAGTGTAAAACAACAAAATGTTGTTTAACCAAGTAATATTTCTCTCAAGGAGAGTTTAAGCATCATGGGGCATTTGGTATGGGGTGATCCACCCAAGATCAAGGGTGATGTGAGTAGAGGTGATGAGATCACCATGTTTGGTTGTACCATGGTAATCCTATGTGGCAGTGATTTCAAATCACCCTCGAATTCAGTGATAGGATACCCACCCTCGAAATCGGAAATTCAAGATCACCCCCAAGCAGTGATCATGGACTGAAATATAAGAACAAAAAAATCCATCATTCTAGCAAAAAAAATTGGTATATCAATATACCATTAATATATTATATCGGTATTATATATATATGATATTATATTATATTTAATATTATATATTATATTTATGATATATATTACATTATAATATATTATTAATCATATTATTGTCATATTATGATTCCACGATAATTTTAAATTAGAATAAAAAACACTTATCATACTTTATATTTATATAATAAAAATATTTAATATATTACTTCTATTTACCTTATTTTTTTAATCAAAATAAATAATATATTATAAGTAAAAATAAAAATATTAATTCTATAATAACAATTAATATATTTTTATAGGATTAATAATTTATAGGACTAATGAATAATTTTTTATAGAATCTATTAATTATTAATATATTAATAAATATAGTAATATCTTATTTATAATATATTACATATGATTAATAGATATATTTTTATCGAATATATGAACTGTTTTGGTACTATATAATCAGTGATCTTAGATTCCTATAGAATACCAAACAGATTACTCTTGGATACCTAAGAATCTTTAATCACTAGACCATGGCCTACCAAATGCAATGATCTTAGATCATTAGTGATCATATCAGGATTCAGATCACTGATGATTTTAGATCACTGTGGTGATCCCCTTTGGATCACCAAACACTACGTTTGTGAAATCCTGATCATGGTATTAAACCTAGACCAAATGTCTAAGACCTTCTTGATAAAGAGGGAAATTTATTCCCCTCACAGCTCAACATGATAACAATAACCTTAAAGCAGCATACTGCAATGCATGTCACATAGGCACCTACCATGCAAAGCCTGGCCATGCACAAGACAGGTATGTGCTTAGGTACCAACTGAACCTGGCCCATACTAGCTTGACACAATTGGCATGAACAGGCACTGATGGACACCAGGTTGGAAGACTTCTAAAGCTTTTTCTCTTTCCTGTTGTCCTTTCAAAAGAGATGGAAATAAGAAGCTTGCTCCTAAGAGCAGCTAAGCTGTAGAGAAGTGCCTATTCAATTATCACAATGTCAAGCTAGATTGACATCAAATACAACCCTGGGACTCAGTAATAGCCCATTCTTTGTTTCCATTTTCTTAAAAGAAAATTTGGTTTTATCATATTTTTAAAAAAAAATAAAATTTAGGGAATGTACAAATTATGTTTGAGGATTTTAGTTGATTTAATCATCACTTGAGTTGGAAATGGATGTTCTATGGGAGGAATCGCTCCTATCTGAAATCCTTAGAAGGCAAAATCACAATAGATCCAAAAAATAAATGATAAATGACATCCGCAATCTGTAAGGGTTAGCTTTTTGATATGTTGTTGAGTAAAAGCCATTCAAAGAACCTATTAACAAGAATTTAAAATTCATCCTCACATTAGGTTTGTAAAATTATTTTTTCAAGTAAGAAATATTTAAAATTGTGGAAAAAACTTTTTCTAAGAAAAAAATGTAATGACATCTACAAACCCACTTGAAACTTATGTGGGATTAAGACAAGGGTGTAAAACATGTATTCAGTAAGACACTTGTGTTATTAGTGTTGTTAAGGGATAATCTAGTGCTTATGCTATGATAAATCAATATGCAAGGATGGCTTGTAAACTTTTCAAAACATTGGGTTTAAAATTATATAATGTGTATTCTAATCATCTACTATCATTTTTTCCATGCTAATGCATAAGGGTGTAAACTGTAATACTACACTAATTACCTTATAAATAGTACGTTGCAAACTGTGTAGCATGCAAAAGTCTTTTTCTTATTGCAGGTTGCATTTTCCTGGTGTCAATTATTAATTTTTTGCACAAAACAATAGCTAAGTTCACTATTTATAAGTTTACACTAGTTTAATTTAATTTTTTAAAAAAAAAAGATATATCTCCCCATGCCCATATGGGCCAGAGCAATTGTCTGGATGCCCACAACATGCATATATGCCAAGCACTAGCATGGCATGGCATGTTATACATACCAAGCTAGTGCTAGTTTGGCATGGTACTAGTGGGACACTTAAATTCTTGTTTATAACAATAGCTAAGATCATATGCCACCTCAAATAGTTTCATAAAAATCAAGGAAGGATTCGTACATAACAATTATCTCTTTCATATATCTCTAACTAACTACTTTTGTCCACTTAATCTATTCATCTCAAAAAAAAGTCATCTTTGGTTATGAATGAAATAAACTTGTTAATAAACATGCAAATGATATAGAAACTCCAAAGTCATGACTATAGGTAGGCATAGGTGATATCTCATGAACTTGCAACAAAATTTCATACAACTGGTCACAATATTATAAACCAATACATCATGCGTACATAATGCTTGATCCTTATTTAGTATTGCCAAGACCAGCAATTGATGTTCTACAGGATTCTCATTACTATGAGTTTGATGAGAATAACTACCATCCTACCAAGAGTTTCACCACTCACATCACTTCAAAAAAGCACTTGAAGTACTAGGAAACTAACAAGAGTCACTAGCCCTCAACAATCCCACCATCTTGAAGAAATCCTTCAATTCATCACTAAGTCAATTTTTGATCTTTTGAAATCACTATATAGATTAATAATAGAATATATCAGCTCCACTAGACAAATGTAACAAATCATCTAATAGTGATTTTGTCAAGAAATATTCACCATGCATCAACTGCGTGAAATTATAGAATTCTCTACAGCTTAGTAATCCATGCCTCCATCCTCTAAAGACTTAACATGTCTCTTTGGGGTCATAAGTTGGTAAAGAAATTCAAGATGGGAATCACATGGAAGACCATATAAAATGAGATCAAGCATGACATGTCTCGAAAATAGCTCCAACATTATAAAAGAAAAAAAAAGGGTGTCCTGATGCACAAGGGTCCCACAACCATGGAGTATGGGGAGGGTTAGATGTACGCAGCCTTAGTCCCACGTATTGGGAGGCTATTTCCATGTCTCAGACCCATGACACCTATATTACAAAAGAGCAATCTTTACATTATGCCAAGGCCCACCCTCTTCGATATTATGCAAATATAAACCTCACAACCACTCCATTCCTTCAAAATTTGTATGAACCATTGCCATATCTTTCGGCACTTCCACAGATTGTAGAACAATTAAACATGCTTCAGCCCCGTTTAGGATTTTAAAGTACATTCTATCAATAGATGGCAAGCTTCTCCAAACATGATTAAATCTTATCCAAGGTTCGCCATCTTGGTACCAGACCCCATACCGGTGAAATCCAACTATAGTGTTAGTATGCAGTATAGTATGGTATGCCCATGTCAATATAGAACGGTTCGGCGTACTGGTATGGTACGGTATTCCCCATACCATCCAATATGGGGCGGTATGGTGAACCATGATCTTATCTCCACAACTTATGCAATCCAACATAAAAGTTCAGATGATGGACCTTACCTTTTAGGAGTGGGTTTGGGAGTAAATCCAACTATGGGTGTAAAGAGGCAAATATCTATTAAAAAAAAAGGATACAAATATATATATATATATATATATATATATATATATATATATATATATATATATATATATATATAATAAGATAAGATAGAGCTTAGTACTGAGTGTGGGATCAAGCTTCCAACAGAGATTCTTTTCTCAAAGAAGGAAACAAAAAGGTTTCCAAAGAGATTCTAATGTTTGTACAAAAGTTTTTGCCTATTAAGTGATGAACATACTTTACTTATCCACCATATGTAGAAAGAAAAACATACTTTACTTGCCTATTAAGTTTTTGCCTCTCCTCCGGCCCTTCACTTAAAAAAATATTCAGAAAAAAATGAGTTGGAGCCTCTATTTCATTTTGAAATAAGGGCTCCACCACTGTTATGCCATGGCCGAAGGAGAGGGGCTCGAAAGACCTCCCCCCTCCCTCTCCCTCTCTCGCTTCCTTTCTCTCTCTTCCGCTCTTTCTTTCCCCCTCCCCCCTCCCTTAACTAAGGAGAGGAATCGTGCCAGTCCAACCCCGATATAGCTTGATACACCCTAGACTGGATGGTTCAAGATAGTACTACGAACCATGCTCTCCATATCACTGGCTTAAAAAATTGGCTATGAAGTAATTAAGCATGATTGAAGCTAATGCTTAGAAAATCTTAATAAAAAGAAAATTTTACCCCATGACAAATGACATGTATTGAGATGCATTACAAAAATCAAGAATATTTCCAAGAAAAAATCTAGTATGTTGATGCCCATGATAAAGTGAGGTATTTTCTATCTAAATATGAACCATCCCCTGCTTGTTATCCTTTCACATGACTTGCTTCTCACAAACTTTTCTTTGCCTCTTTGCAAGGTGTTTCAAACATCATTAAGTTCTTGAAAAGACTTTTTTTTTCCCTTTATTCTCATTCCCTTCCCTTCCAAGAAACAAGTGTTTACACCACATCTCAATAATATAGCAAGCAAACGGAAACAAGCATTGTATGGATGAAGTTTGATAAAATCAAAGCAGGTAAGAATCACGTGACTCTTGCTAAGATTGGATAGAGTTTGGCCGTGAAATCACACATGGGTGGAGACCTAAGCCGAATAGGTAGAATCTGGTCATAAGGCAGAAAAGTACACTGAAAGATTAGTCCTAAGTCATTGTCTGGTAGAAGACCGAGGCAATCTTACCGGTCTCAAATTTCCAAGAACAGAAGACTATATTGCAGTTTAAGAGGAGACAACCAGCACAGGCTATGTCAAGATAAGTTAAAGGCCAATAAGATATGGCTATGGGTCCAACAGTTATAACATGGTCATGCTTGTGTATACATGTGCAATGGAAAAATAGTTTGCCAAAACCACTAGGAGTGGAGATCAGATGTGAGAAACAACCATCAAAATGGATAGTTATAATATTTATAAGAAGTAATTATTAGTATAAATAAATGGAATTGTACTCTATAAGAGATCTTTCGACAATTAATCCAATCAGTTTATCTTTATCTTTACATTTATCTTATTCATTTATCCTAAAAGTATGCATAACTTAGCTTCTAACTAGCTCAATGCTACATCCCTACCGTAGCCCAATCTACATCATTCTACATTAGCTTAGCAACATAGTCCCCATCCATTTCCATCTTCGAATGATAGTGTGAAAATGGAAAAAGTCCTTGAAGGTCATAACACATAAATCCATGCTATTCTCTATCCTCCATTCTAACACACCTTGCTCGCTAGCCCAACATTAGTAACATGCCAACGAACACATCTAGACCTCACCTAATCAAACTTAATGGGCCGCCCTCTGTCTCAACCAACCAAGCTCTTAGGAGATCCCGAGTTTCTTGGCTCGCCTGAAATGGAGCGGAAAAGATGGAAATAAGCTTTCTGGAATATCCGATAGGACAATATGTAGTCATCATCACATTGTCTCCGATGAGATGCTGCAGAGTCATCTTCATGCCGTTTCTGATAGAACAACTACATAGATGTCATCATACCACTATCAAAGAAATCCAAGAAGATAGCTGCAGAGAAATTGCCATAGTAGGACCACTTTTGGAGTAGTATGCAATATCTTCAACTCTCACCACAGGGCAGTTTGAAAGACTTGTTTCCATAGTTGAAAGATGATTTATGAATGACTTGTTTCCATAGTTGAAAGATGATTCACAAAGCCACAGTGCGTTTCAATGATTCCTATTATGGCTACAACCGAGTCCATCCTTGTGATGGGTGAATTGACTTATTGGCCAACACGTGAAAGTACTGCATTGCATGAGGAACCAGAGCTGTGGAGATCCGGATCACCAGGTGACAACAGCTGAATATACCTTGGAGACCTTGGAATCGAAGTATCGTGGAAGTTATGTCAACAAAGTTGCATCAAGGGGTATTTTCGTTAGTACCTAGCCAAAACCAAAGAATGCCATTCATGGAGAAGCTCAAAGAAACACCGATAGAAGAGAAAGGTTTCAGAAGAGATACAAGCAAATTGCCAAAAGCAAATACTTTGGTAAAAGAGCAACCTTCCATAAGTGGATCAAAAATATAATGGCGAAACTTTTATTATGCAAGCATTGAGGAGGTAGTAATGAACATCCTATCAGTCTTGTGATCCTCGACCAACAAGATATGGAAAGCATTGTTTACACATCTCAACAATATAGCTAGCAGCCAAAGGCAAGCACCACATGGATGAAGTTTGAATTGAAGCGAGTGAGAATCACATGACTCTTGCTAAGACAAAACAGAGTTCGATTATGAAATCACATATGGATGGAGTCCCAGGTCAAACAGATAAAATTTGATCATGAGGTAGGAAACTAGATCCAAAGATTAAGTCTTGATCTGTTGTCTAGTAGAAAACCGAGACAATTATACCAGTCTCAAATTTCTAAGAACAGAAGACTACATTGTAGGCTGAGTAAGGGGAGACAGCCAACACGGATAAGCTAAAGATCAATGAGGCATGGCTATAGTCCAGTAGTTACAAAATGATTGTGTTTGTGAACATGCATGGTAGGAAAATGGTTGACATCAGCCATCAGTACTGCTAGGAGTGGAAACCAATATAAGAAAAACCATAAGAGTGGACAGTTATAACTTTTAAGGGTGTTATCAAGGTTTTACATACCGATACCGGACATCATGCCAGTTGCTGATCGGTATGGTACGGTATTGATCCGTACCATACCATACTAATCCATATTAACAATAAAAAATTCAAAAAAATCCATCCAACAGCCAAAAAAATCATGCTGAACTGAACTAAACCAGCCTGTACCGGCCTGTACCAGTCCATACCCTACCAAACCAGGCAATTTCCTATTGCTTTTATTTTTTCTCCGGATCCTGATTTTCACATGCGAACCGGGCCGATTGGGTGCCAATTCAGTTTGAAACGCCCCGAACCAGGAGGTTCGAGTCAGTTCCGTAAATCATGGGTGTTACTATGTATTAGCATCAAGGTTTTAGGTTCCAGCAGGATGGGTTACATTCCGATGGGATGGGAAGCATCCCGATTGTCCTGTCCTATTCTTGTGAGACAACGGGACCGAAAAGGGTCCGAGTCTCCAAAACCCATCCACATGGAGAGAGAAGAAGAAAGCGGAAAGAAGGAAATTGAATCTTGAGCTTCTTGATGTTAAGTTCTTTTGCCATTCTGAGTCCCGCAATGAGGGCTTCATATTTGGCTCTATTGTTGGAAGCTTTGAAATTGAATCTCAGAGCATGTTCAGTGACAGCTCCTTCTGGACTAGCCAAAATTAGACAAGCTCCACTTCCTTGGGCATTGAAAGCTCCATCCATATGCAAAAGCCAAAAAGATTCCTCAGTAGTTTCTCCCTAGATTTTCGGGATCAAATCTTCTTCGGGTATTGAACATTCTACCACAAAATCGATCAATACTTGAGCTTTCATTGAAGGTTTAGGCCAACAATAAATATCAAATTCACTAAGTTCGATGGCTCATTTGGCCAATCGATCGGATGTGTTAGGTCATTGAAGGACCAATCTCAATGGTTGGTCTATCAAGACAATAATAGAATGAGCTTGGAAATATGGTCGAAGCCATTTGGCTGTTGTTACCAGAGAATAGATCATTTTTTTAGTTCTAGAATATCAAGTTTCCGCATCTCGCAATAATTTGCTAGTGTATTAGATAGATTTGTGCATCCCTGCATTATCTCGGACTAGAACCAAGCTGACAGCATTAGGTGAAATGGATAAATATATGAATAGATCCTCACCTTCGACTGATTTCGATAGTAATGGGACTGAACCAAGGTATGTCTTGAGTTTGTCAAAAGCGGATTGACATTCCTCTGACCACCTAAAATCTTTGATTTGCTTCAAAGTTTTAAAAAATGGAAGGCATTTTTCAGCTGACCTAGATATAAATCTACTAAGTGATGCCACTTGTCCAGTAAGCCGTTACACCTCTTTCAAGGAGCTTGGGGGCTTCATTTCAAGTAGCGCCTGAATTTTCTTGGGATTGGCCTCTATCCCTCTTTGGATTACAAGAAAACCAAGAAATTTTCCGCTCGTCACCCCAAAAGTGCACTTGTTGGGGTTAAACTTCATCTGATATTTGCGGAGCTTCTCGAATGCCTCTTCCAGATCGATAATATGCCGATCTTCCTCTGTGCTTTTAACCAACATGTTGTCAACATGTACCTCCATATTGCGATCAATTTGGTGCTTAAAGATCTTGTTGACCAAACACTGGTAAGTGACACCTGCATTTTTCAAACCAAAAGGCATCATTTTATAATAGTACAAACCTTTGTCAGTGACAAAAACTGTATTCTCTTCATCTTCGGAAGCCATTCTGATTTGATGGTAGCCAGAAAATGCACCCATAAAGCTTAACAACTTGTGCCCTGAGGTTACATCGACCAATTGATCAATTTTTGGTAGAGAGAAGCTATCCTTGAGGCAAGCTTTGTTAAAATCAGTAAAATCAATGCAAATCCTTCATTTTCCATCTGCCTTTTTGACCATCACGACATTGGCTATCCAGTTTGGGTATTGCGCTTCTCTAATAAATCTTGCCTTCATAAGCTTATCGACTTCCTCATCTATTGCATTTTATCTTTCTGGAGCAAAGCTTCTTTTCTTTTATTTCATCGATCAATATTTAGGGTCGATATTCAGCTTATGCACGATGACGTCAGCAAGAATTCCAGGCATATCTGAAGCTGACCAAGCAAATACATCGACATTTTGCCGAAGAAAAGATAATAGTTTTTCTTTGAGGCCAATATTCAGCCGAGCTCCAATCTGAATGATTTTCTCAGGATACTCTCCCAACGTAACTATGATGAGTGACTCTATCGATTCACCTCGGCTTTCTCCATCCTCACTTTCAAGCTCCTAGTCGGGATTTCGATTGGTGGGTTTCTGATTGGCTCCTTCATTTGTGAAGCTATCAGAAAACATTACCTGGCCATCATTTGATCTCCACGCATTTCTTTGATGCCAAATTTAGTCGAAAATCGGACCAACAAATGGTAAGTTGAGACTACCGCCTTAAGAGCGTTGAGCCTAGGTTGGCCAAGATGGATGGTATTGTATGCGGAAGATATCTTGACGACCAAAAACATAAGTTGTACAGTTGACTAATAGGGTTCTTTTCCAGCAGTGACTGGCAGCGTGATTTCCCCCTCAACTACTACCGAATCGCCTAAGAATCCAATCAGTAGACCGCCAACCTGTCTCAATTTATTTAGCACATTTATTTTTAAGAGAGCATCATAAAATAATACGTCTGTCGAGCTTCCATTATCTACTAAAATCTTTTTTAATCATAATTTGCTATTATCATGGAAATGACAACAGCATCATTATAAGGTGTCTGAACCCCTGTACATCATCATTAGAAAAGGATACAACATTTTCAGGGCACTATTTTTTAGGAGGACTCCTAGATGCTCTCCGAAGGTCACTGCCTTCTGAGATCATATTGATGACTCCAGCAATCGATCGGTTGTGCTCAGCAACGTCATCAGACTTCTGGCGTGGCTCCAGAGCTTGATTTACTCGATCTCTAACATACTTGCCAAGATAACCTCGGCGAATTAAAGCCTCCATCTCATCCTTGAGTTGACGGCATTCCTCAGTGTCATGCCTATGGTCCCGATGAAAGAGGCAGAATTTGTTCTTGTCTCACTTAGTAGTAGGGGCCTTCATGGGATTAGGACGACGGAGATATCTTTAATTCTCTATCTCCATCAGGATCTGTGATCAAGGGGCAGACAGAGAAGCATAGCTATCAAATTTCTAAGAGGAGCTCCGAGACCTCAGATTTTTCTGAGGTGGTTCACTGCTGCTCCCCTGGTTCCCGTGTTCTTCCCCATAGGGTTGCTTCTTTCCTTCTTCATTTTTCTTCTCTTTCTTGCTCAACTTTTCTTCCTCCTCTGCATGGGCTTTTGAATTTGGTTAACATTTTCTCATAGTTCTCCAAAAAGTTCTTGTTGAGGAAGAAGACCAGACGATAGCTCCCGAGTCTCCACTTCAAAGCCGACATAGCGATAGACTCATTGAAGTCTTTTACTTCCTGAATGACTGCATTAAAACGGGCCATGTACTCACGAAGGGATTCATCCTCTTATTGCACCATGGAGAAGAGGCTATCCGAATACTTTGAGTAAAGATGATTGCTTCCAAAATAGGCCACGAAGAATCTGCTCAACTGATCAAAAGATGAAATGGACCTTAGGTGGAGTCCAGAAAACCACACTCTCGCAGACTTCTTAAGAGTGATGGAGAAGACCATGCAGAGAAGGGCATCAGACGCTCCTTGAAGCCTTATTACATCTCTATACCCCTCAAGATGGTCTTGAGGGTCTGTGGAACCATCTTATGACTCCAGCATAGGCATTTTGAACTGGGAGGGAACCGATTCATTTAAAATTTTAGTAGAGAATGGAGATGTGAGGTACAAGTCCTTATTCTGAGAAGGTTTTTCAAGCTGTACCTCCTTCAGTCTTTTTTTAAGATCTTGAAGCTTCTGCACAAGACCTGCCTCCCACAACAACTTTTTATTGTAGAGGGTCAATTCAGCTTCACTGGATTGTTCTTTTTGACCAAGAAGATGCTCTTGATGGAATTCTTGAGGAACTGGAAGATGGCTAGTTCGCGATGCAGTTTCTTGGAGAACAGATTCTTATCATCGCTTTGTTGTTTATTGGAGCTATTGCATGGCGTTGGTAAGGACCTGGACCTACTACACCAAAAGATTGAATTGCTGTGGGTCAATCGTCGCCAGAGGATGGGACTAGACCATCTTTGGAGGAGCTCTTAGAGAAGATGGAGCCGGGTTCTGCATTTTCTTCACCATTTCGACAAAATTGGGTGAAATACCCTTCCTCTAACACTAATCTATTGATGCAAGGCTTCAGATTCTTGGAGAAGACTCGTGCGAGAGAGCTGATTTTGAGTTTGGTCGACGTAGATCATGGACCAACCTACAAGAAAAGTTTCAAGAACCGATGGGGTACCCTCCGATTTAGAATCCTCCGATACTTAAGTCAACTGAGGCCTTGTGAATAGATAGTGGAAATGAAAAGTAAGAAGGCCGTGAGAGAGGGTTTGAGTAGAAAGGATAGTTCGATCTTCCTTCAGTAGAGTGTCGACTCTGTGAATCTTATGCTTATCTCTGGAAAGGTACCCTACCTTTTTATTTATAGAAGAATTTGCTTAGATCTTAAGAAAAGTTTGTTAGGCTGTTAGTTTGTTATAACAAAATGGCCAGCTAGATTGTAGCTATTAGCCATTTACCTTGACGGTAATTAGCTGTAATACGGCTGGAGGAGAGCCTTGATTTGATTGAGGAACGACCAGCGCTCAATCAATTTTTGGATCATGTCGAGGTCGGTGTTTTACCGATCTCGCTAGTATGGCAAGGTCGGTGTTTTACCAATCTCGGCGTAATGAAGCTAATGGCAGGAATAAATTGATCTCGTGCTCACTCAAGTGAATTACTATTGTTGAGGTCGGTATAAATCCGATCTCCTATAAAAAACTTAACTGTCGCTAGCTTTCAGAATGGTAAAGTACTGGTCTAATTCTGTACGGTCAATCTGAGGTTGATTTAAGACCGACCTTAATTTATAGTGAGTTAAGGCATCGTTGAGAGCGGTGATTTGCCGATTTGGATGTGATGGTCGTCGATGTATTGCCGATCTGGTCCGAACATTTAAACCAATATGCCAGGCCACGATACAGATTAATTTAAGCTCCATATTGATATTTTGCTAATCTGAGATTGATACTTATCGATTTTTAGCAGTCATCTGAAATGATGGCTTCTCTGATGATGCCACGTGGCTAGTGATGATTGTCTGTACCAATATTAACTAAAATCACTTTAATGGTCAAGATGTTGGAGCTGGCCATTCTTCTCTTGTTCATATTCATAAAGAGTATTGTGAATGACTGCAAGTGGAGATCGTGTACCACTGAGAACCAACTTTTGAGTTGTCTAAACTCCCTTTACTTCACAAATTAAAAAAATTAAAAAAAAAAAGGAGGAAAAGGAAGAACGAAGAAGAAGAAAAGAAAGACAACCTTTTGACATAATGGTCATAGACAAACTTCAGCTAGAAGTAGAAGTCTATTGGAAAGTCTGTTGGAGAGGAGTATCCAGTGATCATCCCATCCTTTAAATGGAATATTAACAGCAAAATCCAAATTGGCATATCTAAACAGTTGGATATGTCCAGGGACTGCGTTCAATCAACAGAATAAGTGAGGTTTATCCTTACCACTGTGATTTACAGGGTTTATATATGCACCGGAAATAATTTTTAAAAAGAAAAACTTTGGCAGATAACTAACAATTAGTCAACTCAAAAGGAAGATAAGATATAAATCCCTTATCGAATGCCATCCAATTCTCAGAAACGAAGTAACAAAATATATAGCAAGGTCGAATCTTTCGCGTACCATCCCCCAGGAGAGACCTTTCCAAGTTCGCAAACTGGATTTCTCTCCATATTCCCAAACCAACGCCATGGCCGTGATCCTTCCACGAAGAGAACAAGCAAATACTATATAAACCGTACCAAAGAGGCAAAAAGGAGAGGGACGGAAGAAAGGGGAGTGAGAATGGAGGAGCTGAGTTACCATTCAATGACGCTGGACACGTGTATGGCCCAGGTGGGCAGGGAGAGCGCGTTCGCGGGCTCCTGCAGTACAGTGAGAGCCACCGGAGGGCCGAAAGGGAGAGCTTGGGCAGAGGCCACAAGGGCGAGGCCGGCGCCACCGGCCAGCAGGGCAGCTGAGGCAAACCTTCGGCCACTCGCTGGTTTCGGTAAGGGTCGCCGAGAAGAAGAAGGCGAGAGCCGAGGAGGAGGAGAAGGGAGATGGGAGAAGATGGAGCGGGAGTAACACGCTGCCGCTGCCGCTGTCGCCATAGGTCGCAGGGGAGATTGGAAAGTGAAGCATTGGAGCGGACAGCATTGGAGCGTACTACGCTTTAGCCAGAATGGAAAAAAAGAATATCATTTTTTCGATGAGGAAAAAAAAAATCTTTATTGAGACGGTAACTATAAACCAGCCCTCTCGGGGTGGCATGCCACTTTCTGTATCGGTAAGAAATAATGAAAAAAAAATTATTTTTGAAGCTAATTATCATAATTTATAAAAAAATAATAGGCAAACCAGAACTTTTTTAGTTATAATATTTAGTTAATTATTTAAAATAAATTTTGTACAAATTTATAACTATTTTTGCCGAAAAAGATATCGTTTTTACAGCATGATGCGTTTAGTATCTGACACCTTTGCCTCTGTGCAAAAGTAAGAGATGGATGGTACAAATTTGATATATACATAAATCATCGTATAAGTTGGGCCAAAAACAAATCTGAACCACAGCACCCAACTCTTTCCATATGGTACTAGGAAACTCACGAGACCCAATGAATCTAATAGCGTACATTGCCACCACTGAGTTGTGGAAGCCTCTAATTTGGCAATTTTGGCTCCAATTCCTCTGCATCTTCGAATCCGAGGAAACAAAGGATCTTAGAGGGGTGCTAGAGGATTTATTTAAAATATAAATATATATATATATATATATATATATATAAAGATAGATTAGATTTCAATTGATGAAAGTTTAGTCTATATTCGATCAAATCTTCAACCATTCGATCCACGTGCATTTTGAAATATGCATCTAAAAAAATGCATCAATCAAGAAAAAATAAAAATAGGAGCGTGTGTACCTAAAAAAAATTTAGAAAAAAAAACATACCTACTGTCTGAAAAAAAAAAATCAGAAAAAATTTTTTTAAAAATCTAAAAAATAAAAAAATTAGAAAAAAAATGCCCCGAAGGCATCTATATTTAAAATGTAAGCACCTTTTTATTTTTTTATTTACTTTTTTATTTTCTATATTTTTTTTAATTCAAAAAAGAAGCTTAGAAAGGGGAAAAAAATTTTCTATAGCTTTTTTTTTTTTTTTTCAGGCACCCTGCTAAAAAAACTTTTTTTTTTCAGGTGTAGCATGTGCCTATTTTTTTTTTAGGTATATCTTTTCAGACGCGTATGCTCAGATGCGCATGGATCTAATGGTCAAAGATCCGATCGGATATGGATTAAGGTCCGATCGATCGAAGTTCAATCCAAATATATATATATATATATATAATCATATCTCCAATCCAAGATTACAAGTTAGAAATTGTGACAATCATCGTATATTCATGAAAAACTATATGAACAAACATATAAGATGTTTCATGACAATATCATAAAACAACAATGAGATAAATAATTAATAAATTAACAATCAAATTTAATTTAAATCACTAAATTAAATATCTTATAAAATAATATTCTAAAGTCTTACATCAATTTTTTTAATAAATTCTAATTTAAAATAAAAATTTTTAATTCTACTTCTAATGGCTCTCTCATTATGAATCCCTAAATCAAAGTAGTTCTTTGAATCCATAAAAATAGTAAAAATATAGAGTAATGAGCTAGACAACACGGTAAGCAATAATCACTTAATTAAATAAATTAAGCAATAATAATATATTAAAAATAAGCAACTAGAATATATTAATTCAAAATATATAGCACTAATTAAAATAAGATCGATACAAATTAAATCTTCTCAAATTTTAATTTTTATTTATAAATTATTTTTTTTCAAAACTTGTAGTTCATCTCAATAGCCATGAATTCAATTAAAGTGCCACTGTAAAATCATCAATGGTAAGATATCAAAGTACCAAGCATAATCCCAATTGACAGAGTATCGAAATACCGATGCACAACTCCCACTACTATAATATCGAAGTATTAGTGTACAATCTCCACTAATGATGGATTTGATCATCTATAAGAATATTGTCTACCATCCTAAAGTTGTTAAAATCACTAATCATAAATTTCATGGTCCCCTCATTGTCTCTACTATGGGCATCTTCTAAGGCAATCCAAAGTTCCTTATTGGTTTCATATTTCATATAGGTTTCATATATAGGTCATCTAAAAGGCAACTAAGGATTAAAAAACTTATAATGAAATTTAATTTCTTCAAGTGATTTATTGATTTTAGGAGTGTCTGAAGAATCAGATGATCTAGAAGAGGATCTTGATCTAGATAAAGATGAGGAAATATCATAAGGTTGCCTTTTTCTAATGGTAGTGATTAGGCTAAGTGTGATTAACTATATTTTCAATTGTTCGTACCACGTAAGGAACCCATGACCATTGAACTTTTTGGATTTTTAAGGGTCAAGGCTTCCTCAGCACCATGATGTGCAATATAGAATTACAAGAAAATTTGATTGATGAGAGTTTAAATAGATCTACAAATAGAATTTACTAACTATTAGGACTCTCGATTTTTAAAACAAAAACAAGAAACCAAAAAAAAATAATACTAGCAGTCAGCCTCCATTGTACAAAATAATAAGAGTGATGAATAATTCCAGTAACAATGATTTATCAATGTTCAAAAAAGCCAATCATATTTAAAATACTAGAATCTAGTATCTGAATAATGGAAATCAAAACATAGAGGTCGTATTTGCCTTAGAATGTTAAGAAGAATCCTTCTGAAAAGAGAGTTTTATCAAACGGAGAACTATTTTAAGTAATAGTTTTGATAAACTTCAAATTTATTTAAACTATATGATAAAGATAAGAAAAAAAAATTTGGCTTCTCAAGAGCCCGTAGATTTTAAGAAGCAAAATCAGAAAAGATCTAAGAGCTTCTCGACCCTCGTACTGGTGCCATAAAAAATTCTGCCCCAAGATACGACCAAGATACCCTCCCTTGGAACACAATCATAGAGAGAGCCGATAGTCCTTCTCTAATACTTGGCTACAAAAAAGAGAGAAAGAAAGTGATGAAAAGAGAGAGAGAGTTTGCATAGGATGGGACTCTCAAAGAAAAAGTAAAAGAAATTGCTGATTTTTGGATGCTCCATGGGTTAGGACTTGTGGTCTTTCATAAAATGTGAACAGATGTCTGCAGATGACTGTTTGATCGATAGACTCTGAAGGAAGGAGATTGATCAAAGCAAAAATACAGCTGTTTTGGATAAACAGTCATTTTACCATTTTATCGTAAAGAAAAGCAACCGATCAACAAAGAAATATGATAAAAATAAAATACGATAAAATAAAAAATAAAATAAAATATGATGAAGAAAGAAAAAAATAAGATAATTAAAATATCATCCCATGCCAGCACATATGTATGAAATATAAAATCCTCATCCTCCTAAGACCACTCAAGCAAAGGTGGGCAAGAAAAGATGATTTATAAATACAAAGATAATTTTGTCCTTTACCAATGTAGGACTAAAACTTTACAAATTTTAGAATATTTTGGAGGGAAAGCAAATTTTGAGTTTTCCTTCCAAAACTCTAACATCACTCCTACCAACAAAGTATCGAAGTACTAGCACAAAACCCTACTGATAGTGTATCAAAGTATCAATGTACAATTACTACAAGCAAGGTAACGAAGTACCAGAGGACAACCCCTATTGGCAGGGTATTAAAGTACCAACACACAATCCCCACTGGCAAGATATCGAAGCATAGTCAGGTTGCGAGTCAAAATCCATCTTAAATCAAATACTTTTCTCAAAAATATATTTTATATTATAATCTAAAAGGTTCATAAATCATGCAACATCAAAATCAATCGGACAATCCATATCAAATTCAATACCTACGATAATAAATCATTCAATATTTTGAAAAAAGTATATTTGGCCATTCAAAATATTATATATCAAATTCATAAATTATGATAATTCATTATAGAAAAATATTTTATAATTTACTGATAAATCTAAAAAAAGATGAAACATTACTTATCTTGCAAGAGAAACTAACCAACTAATCAAATTAATCCTTAGAGTCTTTGTCAGAGCCTATCACCATTGCATCAAGTCCTTCCTTGGGTCCGAGGTTTCAGATTTGCATCCTAATTTTGTTTAGCTATTGGAATAGACTGAATTTCTATTCTTTTTGGGCATTCGGCTATTTTGTGATGCTTCTGACCACAACCAAAGCTTGCACTAATATTTTAGTGATAATTCTTTTTATCATGAGTGTTGTCACATCTAGAATAGTGGATGCTATCAGTCAACTCAGAGTTATTACTTATTAATCTCTTATTTGCACTCTCGGTGTTTCTATTACTCTTTTCTTGAGATTCATTTGAACTATTTCTCTTATTTGATTCCTTTCACTTTTTGCATGTTCTGTATTAACTTTTCTTTCAATTATTCATGTTTTATTTACCACATCTGCATAAGTAGTTAATTCATATGGTACCACTTACTTTCTAACATTTATTCTTAGTTCCATCTCAAGTTTATGCATTGGGTTGTACTTATCCTCAACCAATCTCAGAATAAATTTGGCAAACTCTATAAATTTAGCTTCATATTCTATAATAATCATATTTCTTTATTTCAAATAAATAAGTTTCTACTCTTTCTGAGTCCTTATACTCTAAGAAAAATATTAATCATAAAATGCCTTTTGGAATCTCTTTTGGATGAGTTGTTTTCCATCTTATTCATATTTATGTTCTAATCTTTGTCATCAATTGAACATCTTATCTTATAACATATACGATCCACACAAGATCTTTTCGTCATCATGATATATCTTAATGGCAAATGCTTTCTCCATCTCCATAAGCTAATTTTCAACTTCTAAAGATTCCATAATCCCCTTGAAAACTGGTGGAGATAACTTCTTTAATTCTACAATATTACTTCATTGCTCCTGCTGCACTCTACATTATTATGGTGGTAGTGTTTATTGTTGCACTTGATGTTATTATAGTAACTGTTGTTGTAACTACTATTATAATAGCATCAAGGTGACTAATATCTGCATTAGTTGAGCTATAGTTGGTTCTTATTATTCTATTTGAGTATTCCTAGTAAAGGTGGCCTCATCGAATGAGGACTGCCACCATCCTGTTGGTTTGATGTCATTTTATTAGCATCTTAAGTAGCTCTTTTTATTCGACATGGAGGCACTTAATCGTACATAAACAATAGGCTGACAATCCAACTAATCCCGAAATTCTCTTTGAAAACCTAATATTCAAAATCATACTTTTATCAAAATTTAATTATAATTATTTTAAGAATAAAAATTCTAAATTTCAAAACCCTCACAAGACTAGCCAAGCGATAATGATTGACATATTCAATTGGTCAACTACAAATCAACAATCATACTAGGATGCTAAGATGCAATTAATTGTAAAATCTAGTATTGCTAAAAAGTAGCAACCCAAGAGAGCGGATGAATTATATTTCTCAAAAAATTTAAACAACCAGGACAAGTATGTACCCAAATTTTATGTTGCTATATGAAAGTGAGGTGAACACAATATGTAACAATAGAGTTAAACCGATGGATGATAAGAAAGAGAGTTTATTAAGATCCAATCACGAACACACAAAATTTATAGTAGTTCAGTGCTTAGCCCAACATCTACATCTACTTCCCAAGTCTTCCTATTTGAAAATTTTACTATAATTCTCTCAATTACAGTATGAATATTTTAATTGAGCTCACAATCAATCTAGCTGATTTTATACAAGCTAGCCAACCAAAATCTTCTTAACTAAGTCCTCCTCAACTAAGTCAAAATACAGCCATCCAATTATAGGCTTGGACTAGCCTAATTCTCCAAGTTTCTTTCACCAAGAAACTTGTTACAACACAGAGTATAATAATAAACAATTTAAAGCTCGGAAATAAAAACTCTTTGAAGTTTAAGAAAGTCAGTGGTAAATGCTCTTGAATGCAATGACTTCCCCCTTAATTACTTAAGAGAAATTTGAAGGAAGGCTTTGAAGAATTGCTTAGCTGATAGATCATATAAAGGATGCACTCAAGCTCTCTTTCTTCTAAAGATTTAAATGTTCAAATGTAAAATTGAATGCTCTTGAGGTTCTCCTTCCTTTTCTTTTTGCTTAGGTGCCTTTTTCTTTGCCTGGATATGCTTGAATATTCCTTGGATGTATTTCCTAATTAAATTTCTTGCTTAAATATATCTAAAAGCATTAGACCCTTTCTCTATTCGTTAGATTTATTTTGCAAAACTAGCCATTAGGTTGTTAGATACAGAAGAGTCGACTCATACTAATCAAGAGATGATACATCTTGATCAAAGGTTAACTCAACTTCTTTAGAGGTCGATTCATGATGCACTATCTTAGAATAACTCTCTATTTTTAGACTATGGTCATTCAGGGGTCAACACGACCACCATTGAAGTTCACTCGTCCAAAGCTGGAGTCGACTCATGAAGTACTAGGATCGATTAGGGAATAGGGCATTTTTCATTACTCTCTGTCTTCATCCTGAGATCAATTAGGAGTTAACTTATATCTTGCTAGGTTCAACTCGAGCTTTACTAGGGTTGGCTCGAGATTTACTATGGTCGACTCTTGAAAGATCCTATTTTTATAATTCTTTATCTAGCACCATAAGGCTATATTGCGATCGACTCAAGTTTTATTAGAGTCGACTCATGGACTATGCCAATCTTTTTTAGGCATGCTAGAGTTAGCTCAAATATTCTAGAGTCAACTCTTCTCTTTTATTCTTTGTTGAGAATTTTGGGAAACTTCATCTTTGACTTACTTTGAGAGGGGCTTATGCTTAATTATCTCTGTAACCTTTGAGCAATTATAGATTTCCTACAAATATACTCTCAAGCTTATATTAATACCAAATGTACTCAAATATTTTGGCATCATTAAAATCAATCCATGAGTCAATATCTAGTGGTGTTCGGCTTGGCAGGTGGAGGATTGGCATGTCTTTTGATAGCCATGGATTAGAATTCCTCTTCATTAAGATCGATCAAAATCATTGAAAAGTCTTTTCAAAGATCCAAAAAACCCTATGAGAGAGAAAAATATAAAGAGATATTTGCAAAGAGAAACTAAGGAAAGCAAGTGAAGAGATGGAAGAGAGAGAAATTCTCTCTCTCTTTTTCTTTTTCTTTTCCCTTTTCTTTCTTTCATTTTTTTGTCATGCTTTAAACTTTGTGCGGAGCCCTTTTAGGCCCAATTTCTAGTGACGGGGCCGGTCAAGAAGACCATACATGCATGCATGCATGCATGCATACATTCATGTATGTATTATGTATGTATGTATAGATACATATGTGTGTCTATATATATATATATATGGAGAGAGAGAGAGAGAGAGAGAGAGAGAGAGAGAGAGAGCACTAGACTTGGTTACAATCAAGTGGACCTCCAATCAAATCTGATCTAATTTAAATTGAATGATGGAGGTCCTATATCATCATCTAAGTCATTAAATATGATCTGCTACTTTTAAGTTGCTTACGTATCAAGAATCATGTGATTTAGAAACATCTAGCCTATGCGTCAAATGGTCAAAAAGTTAGATAAACTAAATAATATTAACTTATATATCTTTCACTTGATATATAGGCTAGGATTCTCCAAATCATATATTTTTTGGTATTTAAGTGTTTAACGATAGTTGATCACTTCCAAGAGCTCAGATCATCATTATAGCATCTTCATTATCTAACATAAATCTAATCAAATTTGACTGGAGATCTATTCAAATAAAGCTAAAGATGGCAATTAGTTTGGGTCAGATAGATGCAGGTTGGGCTAGAATATCCCAAATCTATACCTGACCTATTTATTAAATAAGTTAAGATTTAAAAGCTAAATATATCATGTTTAATAACTAAGTAATATGATCTAACCTGCTTAACCTATTTAACAAGCAGGTAACTTATTTAATATGTTAATTGTTAGCTTGTATAATCTATTAATGCATATAACCTATTTAACTTGCATAACTTATTTGTATAAAATATTATTAACCACTAAACTTGTTAACCTAATCAACATAGACAATAATGATTATTCACAACCATAAAGCTATAAAAGTAAATATCTACTTTATAAATAGAATTAATAGAAACGATAAAAGTGAAGTGGTGATTTGAGCTACTAAGAAGTCAAGAAAGGCAAGGTTTAGGTGGCATTAAGAAGTCACAACAATAGTACAAGACTAATATCACTAGGAATCATATCTTTCCAGCTAATGAATAATGAAACCACTATTAGCTAGATGTCCAAAAATATTCAACTTCAATGAATTACTAGATGGTCAACTGTTTATGTTATTGATCCAGCAAACTAATCAACTACGTCCTAGATATTTAGAAGGGGACCATGGCTTCAATCATTGCCTCCACTAATATAATTTGAAAGAGATATGAGATACCATATTACAATAATAGATGCCTTTGATAGTCCTCTGCAGCTATGATACCTAATATGTAAGCTCCATGGAGAGACCCAAAAATCAACACTTTCTACTTCCCTAGCTAAATATAAATGATCCATGGGAGCTGGTAACTCTCTTACAAGTCAGCTTCCTAACCAAGTCACAAGAATAGGACCCAAGGGAATCTAGGTCTATACCCCACCAAGAAACCTAATACTAAAGCGATAAAAGATCATAATTAAAAAAATTATTATGAAACTCATGTTGGAAATTCTCATAAGGTGGGCTTCCATTGATTATAGATCAATTTCTTATTTTTGATTTGTTATGAAAATACGGGCTAAGTTATCGTCTGAATGAATGATAAAGGAGCCCATATTATCTATGATCATATTATTTGAGTCCTAGTGTCTTGTCATGTGATGTAGCAGATATCGATGTAGGCCTAATTCGACTAATGGGTTTTATGATAGGTGGACCTATTAGAATTTACTAACTGGGCTAGGTCTCCACTCCACTTCTATATATATCCGTCTATACAAAAATACTAGGGCATTAAGATCTTTACGTTCATAAGATGGAACTCATCCTATTGAGAAGACATGTATAAATAGAAGAAGGAGAGAAAGATCTGTCCCACCTTGATTTCTTCTTTTATAGGATATTTCAACAATGATCATCAATGGCTACTCAAAATTTTCATGGTATGATTGATTGTTTATCATTATTGTTAATCTCTAAAGATTTATTCTTGAAATATTTTGTATTCTAATCTTCTGCATATGATCCATAGAAATTTATTTTTCTTCCTACAATTGGTATCAGAGTCTGAATTTTGTAGAGGATTAGGATCAAAATAAAGGAACTAATTTAATTGAATACAATCAATTAAAAAGAAGAAGAAGAAGAAGGGATAGATCTCTTTAAGGCCATCCTCGCTTCTCTTCCTCCCCCATCCATGCCGATGGAATTGGTTGTCAACATGGAAGAGGGAGTTCCGATAGTGACTAGGATCAGTTGATGGTGAGAGGCCGAAGATCTCCATTTGGATTTCCGCTCTCTTGGTCACCAGCAAATGGTGGCATCTAGCCCAAGGGAGGCATCGGGCCACCAATAGAAGGCTTTGACGGTTGCTGGTCGGGATTTGGAGGGGAAGAGCATTGGTTTTGGGCTTCTCCTTCATCGATCATCCATCAAATGGCCGCTCGGCTAGTTTGCCGGCATTTGGGATGATAAGAAAAGGCTAGCCATCAATGGTTCAGGACGACCAGTGCCTCGTCAAAAATTAATAGGGCAGTCAATCCTCAGCAACGGAGGGTGTAGGAGAGTCATCGAGAAAAAAAGGGAGGAGAATAAAGGATAAAAGGATTTCAGGTTTCTGGTTCTGACCCATAAACCCGAATCCATCAAGCATTAATCCATTTGCCCATTAATAACTGGGTGACTGAACTAGACCACATTGAGTTTCAATGTGGTTCAAGGGACTTTTGTAATTTAGCCCTTGATAAAGTATATGAATTCAATAAAGCTCCTTTTCTATATTGAATGAACTAGTTTAGGAAGTTTTGCAATTTAATCCCTAATAATGATCCTTATAAATTACATTTCAACCTCTATAATATTAAATATTCAATAAAGGCTATTTTAATAAGTGACTGAATCAGACTAGCCATTTTTTTAGGATTATTATAATTTAATCCCTGACAAAGTATATATTATCTAAAGATCCAATTACTCATAAAGAAATTTTTATATATAAGCCTCTGAAAAAGTATTTACTATATAAAGGTCTCTGTGATACAGGTTAGTCCCTAAAAAGACTTATTTCTAATTATAGCCCTTAGAAAATTAACTTTTAACTCCTGAGATGAGACTTTATTATAAATTGAAATACTTATGTTGCTGTTTAGTTCATGTTCTAAAGTTTATTACATAATTATGATATGATAATTATGTTATGATCCCTGTAATATATTTTAATTGCATAAAGATTCATAAATATGTCATTATAAATTTTGTACTCTCCCATTTGGTTTGAATAATGATATATTTTATAGGTTGATCTATGATTTAGAGGATTGTAAGTTTCAATGAATGGTGATCACCAAAGTGGCTCATTCTAATTGGTATTTCATGAGATCGAATATATTAATCTTTGATTGATTGTTTGTGTTGCCCAAGGATGGCTATCCAATAGGGGGTAAATTGGGTTTATAAAATTTTTGGCCAAATTTAACTCTACAGAAGTATATGCTTAACTTAATTTAATTCAATAAAATTAATTAGTATATGCAGTGGAATCAAGTGTGAATGAACTTAAGCAAGAGTTAATCTAAATTAGAAAGTAATTAGTAATTTAAAATATGCAAGATATGTAAAACAATAGGGAAGAAAACATAATATAAACGCATAAAGATTTTATAGTAGTTCGATGCAACCTCGCACCTACGTCCACTCTTCAAGCTTTTCTTGGAAATTTCACTATAATCCTAGATTATAGTATGTTTATTTTAATCTAGGATCACAAACAAATCTAGTTGATTTTGTCGGGCTTACCAACCACAACCCTACATCGATAGTTTTTCTGGATTCACTATCAACTCAGTTGATTTTACGGGCTCACCAACCAAAACCTATAAAGTTCAATTCTAGGCTTGGATGGGCTTAATCTCCAAGTTTCTTTTTTCTAAAGAAACTTATAAATAAACAAAAATTTAAAGTATTAAATTCAGCATAAGAAAGAAAATAAAAAAAAAAAATTTGGAGCTCGAAGAAGTGGTTGAATATGTGATCTTTCGAAGCTTCACTTCTCTTTAAATGATGCTGAAAGGTTGCTTGAGATATTGTGGAAGATAACTCTTGAATGCCCTCTAAAATCAAAGCTTAGTTCCTCTCTTTTTGTTCTTTTTTTGATGTGCAATAAAAATCTCTTAAATCCAAAATGATTTTTACTTTAAAATTTCTTAATCTTACATTCCAAATGTTTCTCTAACCTTTTATATGCTTGAAAGTGGCTTGAGAAGGAGTTTTGGCTGTTGGAAGGGCTGAAATAGTCGTTAGAGTAAAAAACTAGTCATTTGAAGAAGTGCAAAAAATTAGCCGTTATGATCACTGGATCAGCTTAGTTTTTGACTGGGTCGGCTCAGTTTTTGGCTGGATCGGCTCAGTCTCAGTGATGTAAAATTTCTATTTCTATCTTTTGTTGTCTTCTGAGACTGGGATGGCTACCTTTTTGACTGGGTTGGCCTAGTTGTCATTGGATCGGCTCAGTTGAAAACTAGGTCGGCTCAGTCTCCTGGATCATGAAAAATCTTGCTTTCTGTCCTTTCTATCTTTTGCTTCCACTGAGACTAGATCGGCTCAGTTTCAAACTAAGTCGGTCCAGTTTACGTGCCATGTATGCCAAAGACTGTTTTGATCCTTTCTTCTCTAAATTAATTTATAGGCTAGATTTACCTTTTTGCCTTGATTTAATCTTTGTTATAACCTCTTGAAAGGTGTAATTTGTGAGCTTGAAATTTGTGAGCTTTTGAGATATACAACTACACATCCTCACAAATAACATTAGTAATTTAACAATCTATACTCAAATTGCTTTTGTTATCATTAAAATCAATCTAAAATCAATAATCTTCCTCTTTTTGATGATAACAAAACTTTGAGTATATGCACAATAAAAATAGATGATATATTTCAATGCATTTTGCCAATATATATCATGAAGTATTAGATCAAATACATGAGTGCATACTTCATAAATATTCTCGATTAGTCTTTAATTCATTGCACATATTATAAATGAGTATTAATATTTCAAGCATCAAATTGATAAGTATCTTAATAATTAATTCATTAAGCATATACTCTATATTCCTCTCATTAATATTTCAAGCATTAAATTGATGAGCATCTTAATAATTAATTCATTAAGCATGTACTCAATATTCCTCTCTTCTTTTTTGACAGCATTAAAAAGCTCATGGAAAGATTGAATAAAAATCATCAAAATTAATATATATATAAGAATGTATCAAAATGAAAGATATATTAAATTTAGAAAAACAATTTAAAAGAATCTTGTTTCCTTTGAAAACTTGTCTTTTGATTTAAAATATTCTTAGAATATTTTTTTTCTTTTCAAAAATTGGCTTGAACTCAAATATTAAAGACTCTTTTTTTTTGAATGAGTATGATCTTTTTAATCAGATTTTCAAATATGCATTTTTAAACTTTAAAATGAATAAAACTTTTCAAAAGATATGATCATGAAATGAAGCATAATATATACTTTAATATTCAATCTTTCATTTTTTAAAAAAATTTTAGTTAATTAAGTTCAAAAAAGATATATATCAGAAATGCACCGAGCAAGTCAATGGTCATAATATGTAGTATCAAGGCAAATGGGAATCACCTATGTAAACTCATTTCTTAAGTAAAAAATTCTTGATACAAGTAACTTTATAAAAAATTCTCAATGCACATCAAAAATTCTGTATTATATTTAGATTTTTAAATAATTTTCAAAATTAAAAGTGTATATCAAATTCAATTCTTGGAGTAAGATTATATTTTAAATTTAATTTAACTCTAATTAATTATCAAGTTCATGCAAATCAACATATGAATAATATCTAAATTCATAAACAATTTTTGATAATAAAAATTAATTTGTTCATCTAATATCACTTCAAATTAAGTAAATTAAATTTAATAACCATATATAAGCATAATTAGAGAAAAACTATAAGGTACCTGATTGAGAGTCTAAAATCAATTAAAACAAAGCTCAAAATGAGAAAAATTTTAAGATAAATGACTGAAAATTTAAAATCAATATTAAAATTTATTAGTATTGGTAATCAAATTTAAATTAGTTAACTTAATTAATATCTCTCCTCTTGAATATTAGAAAATTCATTATATGATATTTTCTTCCCTTTTTTTATTATATATATTTTTATTTTTATAATTCTTATAGAATATATTTTAACATTTAAAATTATTCTTCTTCTTTTTTTTTAAAGTTAAGCATAATTAATTAATACCATATTAATCTTAATTAATATAAATTTAACTTTTATGCTTAGATTTTCAAATTTGATTGATACCAAGTTAGTAATCATTTTATCTTTAGTATTTTTTCTTCCTAACTTTTGCAAACAAAGCTATTTTAAAATTAAATAAAATTTTAAGAGAACCAGCATCAATTAAGTGAATTAAGTATTAAATTATGTATTCAATTTAAATAAACATAGCATTCACTCATGTAGAAACTAAATTTTTCAAAAATTTATTTTTCATTTACTTCATAAGATATTTACAATGATAACAATCCAGTAAAAATCCAAAAGTATACCATGTAGATGTACTTCTCAATTTTAATTAATAAGAACTTTAGGCTTCAAAAATTTGAATAATATAGTCTTGAAAATACTTCTCTTTATTTTGATATTAAAGTAAATCATTAAAACATGAATCACAAGAATTTATCTCAAACGTTATAATAACAAGAATATAGCCATAGAAATTCAGATTTGAGATAGTGCAACTATTCTTTTGCCTTGATACAAATTATGAAATCAATTATGATAATTTTTGAGAATTGCTTGTTTGTACTATTTGAAAGAAGTTTTTTTTGTTTTTTTTTTATTTTTTATGTTTGTTTCTTTGAGCTTTATAAATGTGAGATATATAGATCTTTTCAAAATTAAGAATTTGGATATATCATAAGATTTTTTTCTAAAAATATCTTTTTTCTTAAGTAGTATCAATCAATTTGAAGCATAAAGGTACCAATCTTGTAATTTATTCAAAATATAATATCAAAAATATATTCATGCAAATCAGATTATATTCAAGGATATTTCTTTCTTTTTATTAAAGATAAAGCAATAGAATATAAGATAATAATGATCTAGTTAATATCAATCGTTGAAGTTTTTGATCGAAAAAAGATGAATCAATTTAAATTTAGATCAAATTATCTTGATAGGTTAATTTGAATTGATATCATTAAATCATACAAAATAAATCATAGAGAGATATTCTATTTAAACTTAGGTCTTCCTTTTCTTAAAAAATATAATTTAATCAAGTTTTAGAAAAGATATAAAATTCTTGATTTTATCTTAAATGATATCATATAAGTTATGTAAAATTAGATTTGAGACAAAACATTCTTTTCTTTTTGTCAAAAGACAATATGATAGAATTCAAGATAGAAATAGACTTTTTGATATAAATTATGATACCAATTAAACTAAAATTTAGATTAAGCAATAATTTTGAATCAAAGATAATTTGCTTAGAAGTTTTCATGATATCAATAGAAGTGAAATTTAGATCAATTAATGATTTTCTTAAAAATTTGATACTACTTAAAGATTGAAGAAAAATCAATTTGAATTACTATTAACAATTCATTCCATCCTTTTTCTTAAAAAATATTAAATAATTTTTAAGTTTCAAAAATAGTTTATCTTTAATATTTTAATGATATTTTCTATGCCAAAAAATTTAATCTTTTTAATTTTCTCTTATTATTTTTTTAAATTTAATTAATCATTAATATCTTTTTCTTAGTTTTATAAAATGAGCACATATTGAATCAATTAAATGAGCATAGAAATCAAATGGTTAGATCAATAGTTCAAGGAGGTTTAATTCAAGAAAATTTGATCAATTTAGATAGAAATTAATATGCAAACAAGTTAGATATCAAAGATAATATTCAAATCAAATTTTAAAATTAAAAATTTGGTCAATTGGAGTAAGATAATCAAAAGTATCAAGAAAAAAAATCTAGATGTAGGCTATATATATATATTATTTCAGCTAGAAAAGTTTTGAATCATTAAGATAGAACTACGATGCAAAAATAATTTCTTAAACTAAGAAAAATGCTTGGAGCTTTAAAGATTCAAAAGGGATAGTGCTTTTCACTATTAAGAATTTTGAGTATCAAAATCAAGCATAAGATATGTTCAATTTTTCAAAAAACATCTTTTCCTTTTCTTTAAGAGGTATCAATCCATCAAGTTCAAAAGAGGTATATATTTTTAAAATTTATCTCAAATGGTATCATATCAAAATTATATCAATATAAAATAGATTTGAGGCATAATATTTAATTCTTTTACCAAAAGTAATGTAATAAAGTGCAAGACAAGAATGATCTATTTGACACCAATTATGAGAATAATGATACCAATTGCTTTAAAATTCAAATTAATTGATAATTTTCAAAAAAAAATTCTTGATACCAATTAAAGATTTAAAAAGAATATTTGTTAAATTTATTTCTCTATAATAATTAAATTCATTTGTCAGAGTTAAAATCTTTCAAGTATAGTTTGATACCAATTATTTTAGTTTTGAAATGATAAAGATGAATCGATTCAAATCAAATAGTTTTAAGGATTTTGAATGATGAATCAATTTGAATTGATATCAACAAAATAATCAGGCAAATCATATAGAAATTTTTAGTTATTCTTCAAAATGATCATCTCATCCTTTTTTCAAGAAATATCAAGCAATTAGGTTCAGAAAAAATATATATTTTTGAATTTATCTCAAACTATATTATATCAAAAGATATAGCTATGCAAAATTAGATTTGAAACAAAGATATTCTTCTCTTTTTGCCAAAAGATAAATCAATCAAATACATAGCAAATAGTAAACTGTTTGATATCAATTACATAAAACTAAAGTTTATTTAAATATTTAACTTTAAAGATAAATGACAATAGTCTTGAAATATTTTGCTTGATATCAACTTCAAAAGATTCAGGAAGAATATTTTTCTAATTCAATTTTCAAAATCAATCAATTAGAATAAAATAAGAATATTCATTAATAAATTTTTTTTTAAGATCAAAGAGTCAATCAAATCGATGATCAAGAAATATATTCAAGTAAATTTAGGAGATTAAAAATCAATCAATTGGGGGTTATAAAATCAAACAAATCTAGTATGATCAAATCAAGAAGAATCTAGATAATAGTTCTACAGGATTTGGTTCAACTTAGAAAATTTCAAATTCTTAAAATAAAATTAAGATGCAATGCAAATTAATACTTGAGTTTCATGAATAGATATTTTATCTTTAAGTACTTAGATCATGCAAAGTTTTTAAAAAAATTTAATATTTAAACATCTTATGGGGGGATACCAAAAATCAATTTCACTTTAATGTTTTGCAATCAAATAGATTTATAGATAATTAAACTTCTTTTAGTTTAAGTTTCTCAATAGCAAAATTGATATGGAGAGGCTTAAAAATATCATGCTAAATTTTAAGATAAATTCAATTCATATCATAACATGATACTTAAGATAAAACTAAGATGCAATACAAATTAATACTTGAGTTTCATATCTTTAAGTACTTAGATCATGCAAAGTTTTTTTAAAAAATTAATATTTAAGCATCTTATGGGGGGATACCAAAAATGAGTTTCACTTTAATGTTTTGCAATCAAATAGATTTATAGATAATTAAACTTCTTTTAGTTTAAGTTTCTCAATAGCAAAATTGATATGGAGAGGCTTAAAAATATCATGCTAAATTTTAAGATAAATTTAATTCATATCATAACATGATACTTAAGATAAAACTAAGATGCAATGCAAATTAATACTTGAGTTTCATGAATAGATATTTTATCTTTAAGTACTTAGATCATGCAAAGTTTTTAAAAAATTTTAATATTTAAGCATTTTATGGGGAGATACCAAAAATGAGTTTCACTTTAATGTTTTGCAATCAAATAGATTTATAGATAATTAAACTTCTTTTAGTTTAAGTTTCTCAATAGCAAAATTGATATGGAGAGGCTTAAAAATATCATGCTAAATTTTAAGATAAATTCAATTCATATCATAACATGATATATTGATCTCTTAAAATAAAATATTCAAATCATCAAAATCAATCAATCATGCTAATCTTACTAATATATAAAAAGAATTTCAAGCAAGTAAACATAATATGAAATCATATTAAAGTCAATAAATTTAATCAAAATAATTTTAACAATCATTGATGGTATGATGTGAGAAAAAATTTAGATTATATCATACATCAATACCCATCTCTTTTCATTTTCAAGGCATCCATAAAAAAATTTCTTTCATTCATTTTATTTGGATCCTTTGTGCACCTACAAAATTACTTAATAATTTTTTTTTGGTACGCAAGTCATCTTGGATCCATAGGAGCTAGTATTCAAGGTTTTCTTTGAAATTTAAATTTATTTAATCAAAGTTTGGCCAATTCTTTTAAAATTATATTCTAAAATTTTATGGTTAATTTGATTACATTTAAAGTACTTAATAGAATGATCTTTAATTGAATCTCTTATAAAAATATTTTTATTATTATGCTATTTTTTTAAAATATTAAAATTAATTTCTACTTTATTGACAATAGTTCCATTAGTTTTTACCATAGATTGAAGGTTTTGAAAGCTAATTATAAACTTTTCTGCAATAGATTTCAAAACCTCAACTTCTCTTCTTAATTTTTTATTTTCTCCCAATATCTCTTTCTTTTCAATTGAAAGATTTTTATTTTCTTTTAAGAAGGAGTTTAAAGTATCATTTTTCCTTTTAAGCTCAACATTTTCTTTAACTAAAGAATTTTCAGATTTAACTATATTCTCCTTTTTCTTAGTTGGATTTCAATTTATTCCAAGAAATCTTCTTTTTCTTTGATCATGTTTTCTATATTTTTCAATAAATCTTCTTTTTCACTCAAAATTTTATTTTTTCTTCAGTCAAAGATAAGTTAGATTTTCTAAGCTTTTTATTTTATAGTCTTATTTTTTTATGTTCTTTAATTATTACAAAAAATTTAGAAGAGTATTGATGATATACCTCATCATTTTGAGCCATGAGGTAACAACTTTCTATCCCTTTCTTCTCTTTCTCATTTTCTTCTGTCTTGCTCCCTCTTAATCATTGTTTTCTTTTTCTTTCATTTCTTTCTTTTCTTCTTCTTTTCATCTTCATGCACCATAAGGCATGAGTTGGGATGAGCTATCTTTTTTTTCTTAGGAACTTGATATTTCTCTTTGATTTACTCCCTTAAAAGTAGTTTCTAATTCCTTTCATTTTTGATTTGTTGAAATACATGAAGAAATTACATTAAAAATATTTATATCTAATGAATAATAAAGTAAATTTATTACTTTAGCATTTAGTTAGTTTATTTCTTTATCATGCTCAAGCAATGCTTTAAGGGTGTGTGAGCCATCGATTATAATCTTCTATAAGTTATAATCATGTGCTTGCATGAAAATACGCATGTGTGCTTTCTAATAACTATAATTTGATTCATTAAACATTGGAGATCTATGAATAGAATAGCTTTCACTAAACAAAGAATCCATTTAGATTGTCATTGATCTTTTGCCTTTTGACCACTAGGTTAACAAATAAATATTAGAGCACCTGCTCTAATATCACTTATTGCCCAAGGATGGCTACCTAAGAGAGGAGAGGAATTAGGTTTATAAAATTTTTGGCCAAATTTAACTCTATATAAGTATGTGCTTAACTTAATTCAATTCAATAAAATTAATTAATGTATACAGTGGAATCAAATATGAATGAACTTAAGCAAGAGTTAATCCAAAATAGTAAGTAATTAGCAATTTAAAACATGCAAGATATATAAAGCAATAGAGAAGAAAATAGAACACAAATGCATAAAGATTTTATAGTAGTTCGATGTAACCTTGCACCTACGTCCACTCTCCAAGCTCTTCTTGAAAATTCTACTATAATCCTAGATTATAGTGCATTTATTTTAATCCAAGATTACAAACAAATCTAGTTGATTTTGCCAAGCTCATCAACCATAATCTTATATCGATAGTTTTTTTGGATTCACTATCAACCCAGTTGATTTTATGGGCTTACCAATCAAAACCTACAAAATCCAATTCCAAGCTTGGACATGCTTAATCTTCAAGTTTCTTTTTTCCAAAAAAACTTATAAATAAATAAAAATATTAAATATTAAATTCAGCATAAGAAAGAAAATAAAAAGAAAATTCTTTTGGAGCTCAAAAAAGTGGCTGAATATATGCTCTTTTGAAGCTTCATTTCTCTTCAAATGATGCTGAGAGGTTGCTTGAGATGTTATGGAAGATAACTCTTGAATATCCTCTGAAATCAGAGCTTAGTTTATCTCTTTTTCTTCTCTTTTTGATGTGCAATAAAAATCTTTTAAATTCAAAATAATTTTTACTTTAAAATCTCTTAATTTTACATCTCAAATATTTCTCTAGCCTTTTATATGCTTGAAAGTGGCTTGAGAAGGAGTTTTGGCCGTTGAAAGTGCTGAAATAGTCGTTGGAGTAAAAAACTAATCATTTGAAGAAGTGCAGAAAATTAGCTATTACGGTCACTGGGTTGGCACAGTTTTTGACTGAGTTAGCTTAGTCCAAACTAGGTCAGCTTAATTTTCAGTTGGGTCGGCTTAGTCTTAGAGATCCAAAATTTTTGTTTCTATCTTTTGCTGTCTTCTGAGACTGGGATGGCTACCTTTCTAACTGGGTCGGTCTAGTTGTCACTGGATCGGCTCAGTCTCCTAGATCATGAAAAATCTTACTTTCTGCCATTTCTATCTTTTGCTTCCACTGAGACTAGGTCGGCTCAGTTCTAGACTAGGTCGGCCTAGTTTGCATGCCATGTGTGTCAAAGATTGTTTTGATCCTTTCTTCTCCAAATTAATTTGTAGGCTAGATTTGTCTTTTTGTCTTGATTTAATCTTCATTATAACCTCTTGAAAGGTATAATTTGTGAGCTTGAAATTTATGAGCTTTTGAGATATATAACTACACATCCTCACAAACAATGTTAGTAATTTAACAATCTATACTCAAATTATTTTTGTCATAATCAAAATCAATCTAGGGTCAACAGTTTGCTATTGGTCTTTTAATTTGAATAAATAAATTTATGGGTATAATTGATTGATCTCTAATTGAAGGCATGTGTTTGCAATATTATTCTGTATAATATTTAAGAGAAATTGAGAAGTATTACGAATTATCGCATACAATCATCTTCCCAAAGAGAGCTTATTATGTGTTATAATTTTGAAGTGAAATATTTTATGACTAGTGAGGTGCATGGCCTAGGGATTCATTTTATCATAGTAGATGGACTTTTGAAAGCTGATGATATTTTGCTAGGTTGATTCCACTGGATGCTGGAGAGATACTTTATGTGGGCTACTTTCTTCCTAAAGAAAGTTTGTGGTATTGCACCAAGGACTCTTATTAAAATAGTACTTATAAAAATTTTCAAGCATATATATTATCCATATTGTCCATTGATTAGCTGCATAAAGGTTGTTTAATAGTTAGCATATTTGTATTGAATAATATTATATATTGGAGAGAGACACCTTATATGGATCATTTTCTTTTTAAAGAAAGTTTGTGGCATTGCAAGAGCTCTTATTAAAATAATGCTTATAAAGATTCTTAAGCGTATATATTACTTATATTTGCCTATTGATTAACTACATAAAGATTGTTTAGTAGTTAGTACTCTATATTGAGTAATATTAATGCTCCCATTAAAACTCTAATTAGAATAAACTATAAAATATGAAAATAAAATGGAGCTAGTATTATGTTTGAAAGAATTTGGTTGTCACATTGAGTGATGATCCTCCATCTTAGATCATTAGTGAGAGTACTCAAGAATATAAATTACCTATAAAAGATGGTAGAGAATGAATTGCCTTAGCCTGGGGATCATGAAGAAGTCCATTTTTGATACCATTCTGCATATTATACTTAAGAATGGTAACTGTAAGTAATTTTTGATCTCATTATTAAAAAGAAATTTAGAATCTGATAAGATAGAGGTCGAATAATTAATGGATAAATTAGTCAATATGAGGTATGATGGCATGATGGTGTTAGGGCTTATATTATGAAATTAGAGAGTATTGTACATAAGCTTAATAATTTAAGATCCCTATCCCTAATACTTTTCTTGCTTATTAAGCTCTTAATTCTCTCTTTATGCAATTTAGCTAGTTTAAAATCATATATATAAATTTTATTATCCCTTAAAAGATAGCTAGCTAAAGGCTAATTCTTTGCATTGTGACATAAGTAATTGAGCCACATTTCTAAAGAGATGATTCAAAGGTTGATAAATCATAAAATTCTATCTTCTATTAGTTTTAGTACATCCATCTTGTATCGACTATTTTAGGGGCAAATTTGTCAAAACTAAAAGCAAGAAATTCATATGTAGTAATAAACTTTTAGAACTCATTCATATCAGCATAAGTGGAATCTTTTGCCAAATACTTGCAAAAGTATAGGATAGTTTTTAATACATGATTCTTAAAACTCTTGAGTAAAATAGTATGGCTAAAAAGATATAATTTATCATGATATCTTTAAGGTGAGGCCCTAAAGACCACTATCAATATCTTGAATAGAGTTCTAAGTAAGACAGTTCATAGGATATATATATATATATATATATATATATATATATATATATATATTGCATTATCGGTTGGTAGAAAGCCTAGTACTATATTTTTTTTGTTAATGTCTGAAGCTGCCCTTCAAAGGATAAGATATATTATCCGATAATAAAAGTTTCAACTAAAACTACTTATTGTTTAATTGGTTATCTAAATAATTCTAAAGAATATAGATTCTACTACACTGATAGAGGTATTAAAAAAAATTAATGTTGAGTCTAATCATGCCTGATTTTTAGAGTTTGATATGAATGATTATAGATGCTCTCATATTAGAGATATGACATTAAAGGAAAGATAAGTCATTATTTTTATTTTAGTTGTTCAGGAAAAATGTCATATTTCATCTTAGAAAGACAGTGGAAGAGCAACATTAAATTTATAAACCAATTATAGCACCTCCATAGCCAGTTGATGAAGTATTAATAAAGAAATCACATAAAATAAAAGGAAACTTGTCATTTTTATTGACTATTTGGTTGAGAATGACTATGGCATAGGCCATGTAGTTAATGCAGTCTCATATGATCAAACTATTGCATGTTTCCAATTAGCTCGATAGCTTGAAGCTATGTATGCTGCAATATAATTTATGGTTAAAAATAAAGTATAGAATATTATGGAATTATCTAAAGAGTCTGAGCTTATAAGGTGTAAATAGACATTTAAAATTAAGAATGACTCTAAAGGTAACATCAAATTCTTCAATGTTGATTAGTTACATAAGGATTCTTTAAATATAATCATGATACTAGCAATCCATTTTGACCTAGAGCTTCATTGGAAGAATGTTATATGAGTTAACCATAAGATTTTGTTGAGAGTATAAAGAACATATAGTATATATACCTAAGGGGTATTTTTATGGTCTTCAGCAGTCATCAAGAAAATGATATTTTAAGTTCGATGACATTGTAGATTCTCTGAGATTTATAAATAATAGAGTATATCAATATATATATATATATATATATATATATATATATATATATATATATATATATATATATATATATATATATATATATATATCTTAAGATCAATGAGAGCAAATTTCTCTACTTCGTCTTATATATTGATGTTGTTTTCTTTGTCAGTAGTAACTCTATTATTGCATGAGATCAAATTATGCTATCCAAGATCTTTGATATGAAAGATCCTGGAGAAGCTTTAGTTATAATTAGTTCTAAGATTCACAAGAATAATCTATAATATATTAGAGCTATCTTAGAAAGCTCATAATGATAATATATTGAATGGATTTGGTATACATAACTCCAAACCTAAAGAAGTGCATATGGTCAAGGGAGATAAATTTAGAAAAAATAAGTATCTTAAGAATAATACAAAAAAAGAATCCATGAAGAATGTCCCTCATTCAACTATTGTTTGTAGTTTGATATATATACAAACTAGTTGAAGATCGGCGCATTGCGTGGGATGGATAATTATGGCCTATAATTATTAAAATTTTTTAACAATATATATTCATAATAAATATTTTTTTAACTTTTTAATATTTTATTTTATTTATTATATATATTATATATTTTTATTTTATAAAATAATATTTTATTATTTTTTTTTCTTCTTTCTTTCTATTCTTATATCTTCTTCGCGTCTGCTAGTGCCATCCCACCACCGCTCCCCTTCTTTCTCGACAAACATCGATTCTGATTGTACCCTCCGATACTCTTATCAGTACTATCGCCTTTGGTGCCACCATCGAAGAAAGAGAGAAAAATTTTCTCTCTTCTTTTCTTTTTTTTATAAAATAATATTTTATTATTATTTTTTTCTTCTTTCTTTCTATTTTCATACCTTCTCTGCACCCGTCGATGTAGCCCCATCCCCCTACCGCCCCACCACGACTCCCTTTCCCTCTTTGCAAAATAATATATTTTTTTAAAATATTATTTTCATCTATTATCCCTCTCTTATTTTATTTTTAAATATTATTTTTTTATTTTTTAAAATACTACTTTATTATTATTTAAAAATAATATTTTTATTATTAATAATAAAATAATAATATTTTTTTCTTTTTTCTTTTTTCTTTTCCTCTCCAAATATTTTCTTTCTTTTTTTCTTTTTTTTCTCCCTCCCTTTCCTTCCCTTCCTCCCGCCACCTCCCCTACCCCCACCAACGTCGTGTGAGGCCAAGGTCACGGCCATCTTGTAAGCTCAGGTATGGTGCTCTCAAGTCTTGAAAGCTGATGAAAAGAGAGCAAGAAGCGAATGAAATCAACCATAAAAGAGTTTCAGCAAATGCTTCAGTAGAGCTGGCTCGATTTCTGTCAGAGCTAGCTCGAGCAGAAGTTCAAAAAGCGTATCAAGCTGATATGCTGGAAGAGCTGGCTTAATTTATTTCAGAGCCAATTCGAGTAGAAATTGAGCCGACTCGAATCCTAAGAGAGCCTGATCGAGCAGCAGAATAGAGAGTGGCGATTCGAGTTCTCGCAAGAGACATCACCATTGAGCCGACCCAATTGCTGACCGAGTCGGCTCAAGCTATAAATAGAATAGAATATGATTTCTATTTTGGCCTGGGATTTGGTTTAATCCTATGAACTTTGGACCTTGGTTTGCAAGGTTTTAAGGAGGCTAGCCTATGAATTGGACTGGGACTTGTCCAATGAGTGTGTGCATGGGAGATATGGGTGTACATGGGCTCAGGAAGTGCATCACATTAGGTTAGCTAGGAGAGTTTTTAAGGTTGGATCTTATTTGACTAGGTATATATATACTGTATTGAGTTTTGTAAACTAAACATGGAATCAATACAAGTCTTTTCTCATTGAAATCCCTCTTTCTCTATCATTCTCTCCCTTTTCTCCATGCCCTAGGGTTTGCTAGGGTTTCAACAGAATGACCATCCCTTTTCTCAGATCTTTGTTGCTTTTTCCACAATCATCGAGTAGCAAGGATTATTCCTAATAGATTGATATCAGAGCAGCCATCTAGAACAATAATTGATATCAGAGCCCTGATGTTAGATCTAATAAAGAAAAGGTTAAAGCTTCGTCTGGTGTTGTGGTAAGGTACTGAACCAATTCCTTTGTAATGGGATGCATGCAGGATTTCTAGCTCTACTTTTAAAATTTTTTCAAAAAATAATTATAGTAAAAATAAAAATTAATATAATTAATTTACAAAAGCTATAGATCTGATCTACAAACCCTATAATATCATGATCTAATATGATATATATATATGCATGCAATTAAATCTAAAAATAAAAATAATAAATAGTAAAATATTTTTACTATACTACGTGTTCAGAATATGTTACCTTACATGGGTAGATGATCTCCACAATCGAGTCACCACCGATGTAAACACCAGGTAGATCTAATTATCATGATGTAGCCACACATGCATCTAGCCTTCATGGATGGTCCACACAAGGTCTTGATCCCGATCGGCTCCTCCTGAGTGCTAGCTCGATGAAGAACGCTCCTGACAACAAGATCGGATCGAACAATTTCAATCTTCCTCCACTAAAATTATGGATACTCTGGATCCATAGGATGGGTAGAAGAAAGGATGAGGAAGTACTCAAAAAAATCCCACAAAGATCTGACACTCAGATCTTGCAAAATCAGAACAAAAATCCTAGATTAAGATCTAGGGCAGCACTCAAACCTTAGTGCCTAGTTTTCTCCCCTAATTTTCCTTCTCAGATTTTTTTTCTTATTTTTCTCACACTGAGAATGGCTCATGCACCAGACTGGAATCTCTCAAAAGTTTCACACATCCCAAAAAAATTCATGCAATTATATGAAGGGTGCATAAGAGAGATGGCATGAGGGAGAATTTTGGATGAGGTGGTTTCCTATTTGAATTCAAAACCCATTTGAATTCAAATTGTAACCAGATCATGCTAATCCATTTGGGACGTGAGATGGGAGGGTGTAAGCCTTCTTTTGCATGGAAAATAATTTATGAGAACATCTTTCTCGTGGAGAAAAAAATGGCACACGGAGGGTGAGGTGGCACATGGAAGACTAGGTCAAACTAGTCTCATAATTATTTATCTAATTGAACCAACCCAATCTAAGTTGGTTAGGCCCAATAGACCAGATTAAACCTAACTCATTTAGACTTAATTAGACTCAATTAAATCCTAATCAAATCAGAAATTAAATAAGCCCAACTTCTGATCAAATCAGCGATCATACTTCCTCGGTGATTAGGTCATCTCATAACCTAATCGAGTCAAACACAACTAAATCTAATTCAATTAGATTTGATCTAAAAATAATTACTCAATCAAATTAAGTTAATTAGAGATCAAATCACTAATTAAATCTCTCATAAATATAGAATCTAAATCTAGTGGATATTCAGATAATAGAGTTTCATCAAAATGAAACTCTTGATTGAAGAGTTCCAAACCAATGGGACTCTTGATCCGATGTTCGAAATGAGTAGAACTCATGATCATAGAGTCCAGACTTTTGATCATAGAATTTCAGACAAATAGGACTCAGAGTCCTAATGCAGTAAGACTCTCGATCGAAGAGTTTTAGTCCAGTGAAACTCTTAACCATAGAGTTTCAGTCTGGTAGGACTTTTCACCAGCCATCAGATCATATAGAAACCTCTAGTGTGTGTGATCCCGCAGGTTCAAATCTAAACTGGTAGTACAGGATCCAATTCCTATACTAATTGAAGTGACCATCTAGCAATGGTACTTGATGTCTGGATAGATCGAATAGTTGCAATTACAATACTCAGAACCCACGTGGATATGGTTACTACATAATTCATCCCTTCGACCTCTGTATGTGGGGATGACTCAGAGTTAAACTGTCAATCCTGAAAGATACATCCAAATCACGTCTCAAAGCAATTAGCCCCATAACTCCTCACTAGGACTACCCTGGCCAAGAATTTACTAAATTAAAATATAATTGAACACAGCTCCGGAACTGGAGTGGTTAATCCTATCTTGACTCATACACCGACTCCTCAAGTACTTGACCGTGCTTAGAAATTTTTCACCACTGAATTAGAAATTCAGATAGTCTAGCATCAAAGTATAATGAATTGCTTAGAAGTCATCATGGTGATCTCAAGCCAAAGAAATATTTATACCTATATTCCATCAAAGCAAATCTTGATAGTAGAAAAGCTCTGGAGTTGGTCACGTTCAGTGAACATGTACCCCTATATCTCACTTGCATGCCATACTAATATCTCCACACTCCTTGGTTAAGAGGATAATTAATCCATATAGCATACAATGATCTACACTCGATAAATATTATCATCTTCGGTAACAACGTATCATTTGGTACTAAATAGGTTTAAGGACTAAATGATAAATTCTTCTTTGTCAATTCTAAATAGTCCTAAGAATATGACCACAACACAAGAGTTCATTAGAAGATATGAGAATTTATAATGATAAAAAATCAAAATAAATTTTATTTATTAATAATTTATATATAAGTATAAGAAATAGCACAACCATCAATAGGCTGACGATTGATTTTGGAATACTATTCCCAACAATCTTTCACTTAGACTAAAGCCAATCGGTGCAGTATCTAATACCCATCTTCGACTTGAAGTCGTCGAACTCCTTCATCACAATAGCTTTAGTGAATGGATTGGCCAGATTTTTTTTTCATCGATCTTCTGAAGGTCAACGTCACCTCGATCTATGATCTCTTGGACAATGTGGTAGTAGCACAGAATATATTTCATCCAGTATTATGCCTTCGATTTCTTTGCCTGAGCAATGGCTTCAGAGCTGTCGTAGTAGAACAGAACTGGACCATCAAGAAAGGATACTACTCCGAGCTCGATAATGAATTTTCTTAACCACACCATTTTTTTGGTAGCATCTGATGCAGTGACATACTTTGCCTTGCAAACTAAGTCGGCCATAGTGTGCTGCTTGAAACTCTTACAGCAGATAGCTCCACCCTTAAGGGTAAACACATATCTTGACACACTTTTGCTATCATCATGATCAGACTGAAAACTAGAGTCTATAAATCTAACAAGTCTCAGGTTCGACTCATCATAAACAAACTACTGATCCTTAGTATTTATTAAATACTTTAGGATGATTTTAACAACCTTCCAATGGTTCCTCCTGGATCAGATTGGTATCTACTCACTATCCCTAGTGAGTATGCCACATTTAATCGCATACATGTCATAGCGTACATAATAAAATCCACTATCAAACTATATGAAATTCTACTCATACGCTCTCTCTCTTGAGGTGTTGTTGGACAATCCCTCTATAAAAGAAAAATTTCATGGCCTATCGATAGATAGTCCTTCTTGAAATTCTCCATGCCGAACTTCTTTAGCATAGTATTAATATACGTGGACTGGGATAAGCCAAGCAATCTTTTAGATCTATCTCTATAGATCTTCATCCTGAGAATGTAGGAAGCTTCTCTCAAATTCTTCATGGAGAACTGTGATGATAGCCAGATCTTTATTTCTTATAATGCAGGGACATCATTTTCGATTAAGAGAATATCATCCATATACAATACTAGGATTACAACCACTGGACCATTTGCCCACTTGTATATACAGGGCTCTTCTTCATTCTTAACAAAATCATACATCTTGATCATCTTATCAAAATGTATGTTACAACTCCTAGATGCCTGCTTCAGTTCATAAATGGATCTTTGAAGCTTGCACACCTTAGACTCATTTATGGATGTGAACCCTTCAGATTGTATCATATACACCTCTTCGTCCAGCTCTCTATTAAGAAAAGCTATCTTCACATCCATCTGTCAGATCTCATAGTCCAGATGGATAGCTATCATAAATATGATCTGAATGAATTTGAGCATTGCTACAGGAGAAAATATCTCATCATAGTCTATATCATAATGTTGACGATATCCTTTGACAACCAGATGGGCTTTATAGGTCTCTATCTTTTCATCTATGCTCTTTTTTCTCTTGAAGACTCACTTACACCCTATGGATTTTACCTCTTTAGGTGGGTCAACTAATGTCCATAAATCATTGACCTTCCTGGACTTCATTTCATATATCATGGCCTCAAGCTATTTCTTAGAGTTGGATCTCTACATTGCATCCATGCAAGTGATCGGATCTTCGTCGTTCTCATCTAGTTCGACAGGATCACCATTCCGAACTAAAAAACTATAGTATTTATTCGGTTAACGTGGTACTCTACCAGACCGCCTTAAGGGTGCAGGTTCAATGGGCTTTAGATTTGATCTAATCAAATCTAATTCAGATTCAGCTACTTGTGCCAGTTTTTCTACCCATCGAACTTCCTCAAGTTCGACCTTAGAGGCATTAGTCCTTTCACCTAGGAACTTCTTTTCCAAAAAGATTGTCTTAAGGCTGACAAATACCTTTCGCTCATCAGTTAGGTAGAAGTAATATCCTTTGGTCTCTTTTAGGTATCCTATGAAATAACACTTGTCAGACTTAGGTCCAAGCTTGTCCGGTACTAAATGTTTGACATAAGTTGGATACCCCCAAATCCTAAGGTGCGAGAGTACTAGCTTACGTCTTGTCCATATCTCATATGGTATTTTGAAGACAGACTTACTCGAAACCCTATTTAGAAGGTAATAGGTTGACTCAAGTGCATATCTCCATAAGAAGATAGGCAGATCGGCAAACCCCATCATGGATTGAACCATGTCCAACAGAATCCGATTCCTCCTTTCAGACACACCATTATACTATGGTATTCTAGGAGGAGTCCATTGAGAGAGAATTTCATTCTCCATTAGGTATGTCAAAAACTCATTGGAAAGGTACTCATCTCCTCAGTCAGATCGAAGAGTTTTAATACTCTTCCTAGTTTAATTTTTTTTTTCATTATAAAATAGTTTGAACATTTCAAATGACTCCAATTTATGCTTCATTAAGTAGACGTACCCATACTTAGATAGATCATCAATAAAAGTTATGAAGTAGAAATATCCATCTTTAGTACTTGAGCTCATGGGTCCACATACATCAGTATGTACTAGACCTAAGAGTTCGCTAGCTCGCTCATCTTTTTCAGTAAAAGATAACTTGGTCATTTTACCAAGAAGATAGACCTCATAAGTAGAAAGTGATTCACAATCATCAACTTTAAGAATACCTTCTTCAGCTAGCCTATTTATTCTATTCTTGTTGATATGACCTAGCCTATAGTGCCAAAGGTAGACTTTTGACACATCATATATTCTAGGATGTTTACGAGATGACTAGACTACGTTAACAGACTATGATAATAGATAGATACTATTATTCAATTATCCAAAACAAACCATAATACTATTCAAAATGATATTATAATTTTTTTTATTAAAAATTGATAACTATTCTTGGCTAGAAGGCCTACAGAAATAACATTCAATAAAAAATTTAGACCGAAGTGACATTCACTAAAAACAACTTTATAAGAATTGATTACAAGGTTCATGATTTCTAAAGCTAGAATTGGAACTTATCTTTCATCTCCAACGTTCAGGAACCTCTTGCCTTCATCAAATCTTTTACTGGCCTATAAACTCTACATCAAATTACAAATATGATAAGAGCTTTTAGTATTTAATACCAAGATAGTAGTATCATAAATTGAGAAGTTGCAAAATGTTATTATATAATTATCTTGCCTAGCAATAGATTGCTTCTTCCTCGGTCTGTTCGAATCCAAAGAGATAATGTATTGAGGATAGTTCCTCTTCTAATGCCCCTGCTTCTTGCAAAAGAAGCATTCCGTCTGGCTCTAGTCGGGCTTGCGCTTCTTAGTCTGACCTTAAAACATTCCAGCGTGTGGCTGCACCTTCTTATTTTTCTTCTTTTTGTTCTTCTTTCTTTTCTTAAAGGATTGATGATCAGAAGAAGATCCTCCCATAATATTCACCATCTCCTTGTGGAGCTGGTGATCCTTCTCAAAGTTCTGCAGCAACCCCAATAAACATTGATAGTTTACTGCAGGTTTTATCATTCTAAAATGGATAAGGAAGGGGAAGAAGGACTTAGGAAAAGAATTTAGGATTGCATCTTTTCCAAGCTACTCGTATAGGGGGAAGCCCAGCTTAGGCACTCAATCATCTCAATTATGTACAATACATGATCGATTACTGAGGCCTCATCCCTTATTCGAGCATTGAAAATGGCACAACTAGTTTTATGCCTTTCAACATTATCAAGTGTGCCAAAGGAGTCATTCAATATTTGAAGCATCTCCTATGGCTGAGCATTTTCAAACCTGCAGCGGAACTCATCATTCATTGCTGCCAACATGATGCATCGAATGGTGGTGCGGTCTTTGAGTCACTTCTGGTAAGTATCTCAAATAGTTTCTCTAGCATTTAGAGCTAACTTCTCAGGTGTCGGATCAATCAATATGTATAAGATCTACTCATGCTCTAGGATAATTATCAACTTTCGATATAAGTTATTAAAGTTGGATCCCATTAATTTATCATTATCTAATAATGATCGAAGTGATAGGATAGTGGCCATATCTGCATTAAAAAAAATCAAACCTAACTAGTATATGAATTATTAATTCTAAAGACTTGGACTTTAGTCTAAAGATCCTTCCACTATTTTATACGAACCGATAGTCTTTACCTCTAATTCAATGAATTACTTTAATTTTTTAGTGGGTACTAGAATCCACATAGACTACACACGAGCCCAACTTTGGTTGGTCAACCTATGTGCATCTATGGATAGGTTCATAACTAATTATTTTTCTAAATAATTTCTAGTATTTTAATTTTATCCCAAGAACCTAATCAACAGGCTTTGGCCTCCATTGAAAAGATTCGATTAGGTCCAATCATTAACATGACCATATATAGTGTATCTGACCAACGAATGATCAGGCCCAACTTTGGTCGGCCAACCTGACCACCATTAGAAAGACATGACCAAATCATTATATTATGAATGATAATTCTATTGGTCAATAAGCACCAGGCCTTTGGGCCTCCAATGATTATTAAACTAATGGATTCATTATCACTCAACTTAATAGGAGGCTATGATCTAGTTATTATTATAACTATTTTATTTTTAAGGATCTAATAATTTTAGAGGATTTGGTTAACTTATTTTTTAAAAATAATTGATCAGCCAATTTCGATCCTCCCACTGACTTCATCAAGTCAGATCAAAAGGATCTAATTAAAGCTGGCATTAGGAGCACCTAAATCAATCACACTGATTTATCTAATTGACATGCATGGGTGAGCTCAAATCACCTAGTGATCTAATCAAAATCTAACTCACTAGGATGGCCAGATAAGTGAGATCAGTGGAAGGGATATGCCATTAACTTTTCAAAAATCGAATCAGTGTGAGTAGCTTCCAATTAAAAATCACTAGTCTGGATTGCTAGACTTACCTTAGACATCATCCGGTTCATTAGTTTCAATTTGACCAATCTAGCAATTTTAGATTCGATCGCATAGCTACGAATCAAGTTCATTTGGTCCTCGTTAAATATATGGACTTGATCAACTACAACTATTGTAATTGAGTCTAAAGAGTCCTTAACCTAATTGAAATCAACATTTGGTTAGATTTGATCAATTACTCTAAATTAGTTCATTCTTTAACTAACCTTAGGTCTAACCCAATTAATGGATCTAATTCATTAATCCAATAACCTATATTTTATGATTAATGACTTAGGATCTTTAATTCATAATTCTAGATCCTAATTCAATATACTTAATTCTTAATTAAGTTTGGACTGAGGATTGGGGTTTGGCATTTCAAAAATATTTTTTAAAGTTTTAAAAATTTTAACACAACTTAGCACTATTCACCAAATAGGTCAACCTATTTTAAAAATTGGGTTGGCTCATTTCACAAATAATACTAGCTGTAGGTTTTAATCTAGATCTATCTATAATACATAAAAAAAAATCATGAATTAAATTAGATCTAATCTAAACTCTTATTTATGATTAAAAATTAGATCAAAATCATATAATTAAATCATAAAAATTATTAGATCAGATCTAAAATTTTATGATTTAATGATCTAGATCAGCACGTACTAGGACAACCTACACTCTAGGGGGTAAACCCTACAGCAAGATAACCTATGGTCCATGCGATCTTATTTTTTTTATTTTTAGATCTAAAAATTTAGATTATTATTTAGATCTAATCTAAAAAATAATCTAAACATGCATATAGATCACATTAAATAACCTAGATCCTCTGATACCATTGATGGGATGCATGTAGGATTTCTAGCTTTACTTTTGAAACTTTTTTAAAAAATAATTATAGCAAAAATAAAAATTAATCTAACTAATTTATAAAAGTTATAGATCTGATCTATAAATTTTACAATACCAGGATCTAATATGATATATATATGCATGCAATTAAATCTAAAAATAAAAATAATGAATAGTAAAATATTTTTACTATACTACATGTTCAGAACACGTTATCTTGAGCGGATGGATGATCTTTGCAATCGAGTCACCACTGATGTGAACACCAGATAGATTTGATCATTGTGATGCAGCCACATACGTGTCTGGCCTTCATGGATGGTCCACACGAGGTCCTAATCCCGATCGGTTCCTCCCAAGTGCTAGCTTGATGAAGAATGCTCCTAACAGCTAGATTTGATCAAATAATTTCGATCTTCCGCTACTAAAACTTTGGATACTTTAGATTAGTAGGATGGGTAGAATAGAGAATGAGGAAATACTCAAAAAAATCTCATGAAGATCTGACACTCAAATCTTGTCAAATCAGAATAGAAACCCTAGATCAAGATCTAGGACAGCACAACACTCAAACCCTAGTGCCTAGTTTTCTCTCCCAATTTTTCTTCTTAGATTTTTTTATTATTTTTTCTCATGTTGGGAATGGCTCATGCACTAGATGGGAATCTCTTAGAAGTTTCACACATCCCAAAAAAAATTCATGGAATTATATGGAGGGTGCATAAGAGAGATGGCGTGAGGGAGAGTTTTGGATGAGGTGGTTTCCTATTTAAATTCAAAACCCATTTGAATTCAAATTGTAGCCAGATCATGCTAATCCATTTGGGGCATGAGAAGGGAGGGTGTAAGCCTTCTTTTACATGGAAAATAATTCATGAGAATATCTTTCTTGTGGAGAAAAAAATGGCACAAAAATGGTGAGGTGGCACATAAAAGACTAGGTCAAACTAGTCTCATAATTATTCATCTAATTGAACCAACCCAATCTAAATTGGTTAGGCCCAATTAGACCATATTAAACCCAACTCATTTAGGTTTAATTAGACTCAGTTAAATTCTAATCAAATCATGAATTAAATAAGCCTAACCCCTGATCAAATCAATGATCATACTTCCTTGGTGATTAGGTCATCTCATAACCTAATTAGATCAAACCCAATTGAATCTAATTCAATTGAACTTGATCTAAAAATAATTATTTAATTAAATTAAGTTAATTAGTGATCAAATCATTAATTAAATCTCTCATAAATATAGAGTTCAAATCCAGTGGGTATTCAGACAATAGAGTCCCATCAAAATGAAACTTTTGATCGAAGAGTCCCAAATCAGTGAGACTCTTGATTCCAACGTTCAAAATAAGTGAAACTCATGATCACAGAGTCTAGACTCTCGATCATAAAGTCTCAGATAAGTAGGACTCAAAGTCCCAGAGTAGTAGGACTCTTGGTCGAAGAGTCCGAGTCTAGTGGGACTCTTGACCATAGAGTCCCAGTCCACTAGGATTTCTAATCATAGAGTCCTAGACAACCAAAACTCAGAGTCCTAATGCAGTAAGACTCTCGATCGAAGAGTTTTAGTCTAGTAAAACTCTTGACCAAAGAGTTCTAGTCCAGTGAAACTCTTCACCAGCCATCAGATCAGGTAAGAACCTCTAGTTTGTGTGATCCTGTAGGTTCAAACCTAAGTCAGTAATACAGGAACCAATTTCTATACTAATCAAAGTGACTATCTAGTAATGATACTCGATATCTAGATAGGTCGAATAGTTCTAATTGCAACACTCAGAATCCACATAAATATCGTTACCACATAATTCATCCTTTTGATCTCTATGTATAAGGATGACTCAGAGATAAACTGTCAATCCTGAAAGATACATCCAAATCATGTCTCAAAGTAATTAGTTCCATGACTCCTCATTAAGACTACCCTGGTCAAGAATTTGCTAAATTAAAATATAATTGAACATAGCTCCTAAATCGGAGTGGTCAATCCCATCTTGATTCACACACCGACTCCTCAGGTACTTGACTGTGCCTAAAAATCTTCCATCACTGAATTAGAAATTTAAATACTCCAACACCAAAGTACAGTGAGTTGCTTAAAAATCATCATGGTGATCTCGGGTCAGAGGGATATTTATATCCATATTCTATCAAAGCAAATCTTGATTGTAGAAAAGCTCTGGAGTTGATCACGTTCAGTATAGATATATCCTTACATCTAACCTGCATGCCATGCCAGTGTCTTCACACTCCTTGGTTAAGAGGACAACCAATCCATATAGCATACAACAACCTACATTCGATAAATGTTATCGTCCTTGGTAACAATGTGCCATTTAGTCGTGAACAGATTTAAGGACTAAATGATAAATTCTTCTTTGTCGATTCTAAATAGTCCTAAGGACATCACCACAACACAGAAGTTCATTAGAAGATATTAGAATTTATGATGGTAAAATGCTAAAATAGATTTTATTTATTAATAATTCATATATAAGTACAAAAAATAGCACAACCATCAATAAGCTGATGATTGGCTTTGGAACACTATTCCCAATACTTTGAATACTGTTTATTCTCTTTTGTGTTTGGTTATTGGAATTTGGTTGTGATGGCATCGAGTACCATCAAGACAGACTTTGGAAAGTTCAATGGCAAGGATAACTTCAGTCTTTGGCAGCAAAGAATGAAGGATCTACTAGTGCAGAATAGGATCTACACGGTCTTGACTTACGAAAGACTGAAAAAGATATCTATTAAAGAATGGAAGGAACTTGAAGAGATAGCCTTTAGTATGATTCGTATGTGTCTTGTTGATGAGGTTTTGCTAGAGATTAATATGAAATCACATCGAAGGGGCTTTGACAGAAACTAAAGAACATGTATATAGGCAAAAACATGACAAACAAGCTATGGTTGAATCAGCTGTATAGTTTGTGGATGCTCGAAGGAGTAGACCTAGTTTCCCACATTCAGAAGTTCAATCAAGTTTGCTCGAATGTTATGAGTCTTGATGTGAAGATTGATGAGGAGGATAGAGCTCTTCTGTTATTGTGTTCACTATCAGCAGCATATGATAGTCTCATTACTACTCTAGTGTAAGAAAAGGAGACATTAAACTTCGAAAAAGTGGTTGGAGTTCTCAGGTCCAACAAACAGCGAGAGAGGCTAGTTAGAGAAAAGTCTAATTTAGAGGTGCTTTCTGTGAATGAGAGGTAAGAAAGGTCTAAGAAAAGGACTCGAGACAAATCTAAGGATAGATCAAAGTCTCGAGAAAATTAGAAGGCTTGAAAATGCTACAAGTGTCATCAACCTGATCATATTAGAAGAAGTTGCACACTTTTGAAGAATGAAAAGGGGATGAATGCTTCTAAGGATTGATCGACCAGCAGAAGTGATGCTTTATCATCTGAAGATAGTGGAGAAGATATACCGGTAGTATCAGATAGAGTAATAGAGTTAGACAACTACTGGACACTGAATTCAGCATGTTCCCACCATTACATTGCACATCGAGAGTTCTCATTTTATTAAAGATCTGATGGAGGGAGTGTAAGTCTTGGAGATGATCATCCATGTAAAGTTACTGATGTTGGTATAGTCAGAGTGAGGATGTATGATGGAGTCACACGAACACTCATCAATATGAGGCATGTGCCAAAATTGAAGAAGAACCTGATATTCCTGGGTTACTTGGAAGAATAGGGATATGCTTTCAGTTGTCAGCCAGATAGTGGATGTTTAAGGATTTCCAAGGGTGCATTGGGGGTGATGAAAGGGAGAAGATTGAGCAACAACTTATACAGGATGGATGGCTCAATGGTTACAAATAGTGCAAAGGTGTCTATAGCAGCACAGGAGGAGCAGCTAATCTACAAGCTTTGACACTATTGTATGGATCACTTGAGTGATAGGAGGCTCATAGAGTTGAGTAGGAGAGGTCTGATTCTAGCATTCAGAAAGGAAAGAGATGACCTATGTGAGCCCTATATCTACGGCAAATAGCACAGAATTACATTTAGTAGTAGTACCAAGTGGAGTAAAGCTGTTTTGGAGCTTGTTCACTCAAATATATGGGAATTGGCACCTGTTGCATCTCGAGGTGGAATGAGATATTTTGTCACCTTCATAGATGATTTCTCCAAAAAGATATGAATTTATCTGATGAGGAAAAAAATAGATATTTTTACTCAATTTAAAATCTAGAGAATTAAGGTGGAAAGGAGATAGGACAGTCAGTGAAGTATTTGAGATCTGATAATGGAGGGGAATATACCAGCCTAGCATTTAGGAGATACTATGAGAAAAATGGAATAAAATACCATTACACAGTGAAGATGACCTTTCAGTAGAATGGTGTCATGGAGAGGATGAATCGGATACTAACAGAGAAAGCCAAAAGCTTAAGACTACAGGCATCATTGCCCAAATTATTTTAAGGTGATACTCTTATTTATACATATTTTCTTATTAATAGATCTCCCCATAGGAAATTGAACGGAAGACTTTCAGAGGCTGTCTGGAGTGGGAAGAAAGTGAAGCTTGGCCACCTAAAGGTATTCGACTGTCCTGCATATGCTTTGGTAGAAGAAGTCGACAAAAGCATGTTAGACCCAAAGTAATAAAAGATGATATTCATCGGATTTTCATGAGGTGTAAAAGATTTCTTGCTGTGGGATTCACATTCTCAGAGGTGTGTCTGAAGAAAAACCCTATTTTTCTGGCATAGGATTGTTCAGATTTGATTGGATCTGAAAAAATATTTCAAAATCTTTTTTCTTAAATTCTAATCAAATCTGAGATTTCTCAAATCTGATCATAGAAATTTGATATTAAAAGTTAAAAATAAAATTAAATTAGATTTAATTTCAAGTACCTGATTTGGTAATCTAATTATCCTGCGATGATTCTATTGATTCCTGAGGTTCTAGAAGAAGCCACGCACGCGCCTGACCTATACCAGTATCCACTTAGATAGAATCTGAACATCATCTCCTCATGAATCTCTCCTCCAAAAATCAGAACTGGATTTGATTTGAAAAGCCTTCAAAATGACTTCTGAGTACAGCCTGTTCGTCTCATGAACACCGTCGCGTAGATGCTGAATCTTATGCCAAAAACCTTAGACCTTCAACTTAGATTTATGCCTAACTTTTTAGGCATGTAGAAGAGAGGGAGAGAGAGGATAGAGGTGGCATGGATATCAAAGAGAAGGCTCCTTTGGGGGTGGAAAAATAAATTACATTGAGGCAATTTTGTGAGAAGAGTTTTTATACAAGACATAGCACCATAAAGAGTCCCTTTTTGACCAAAAACCTTATTAATTCAACCATTGGGACTCCTGGACCTGATCTCAATGAAAAACCCCAGATCCCATCTAGTTTTAATGCCAAAAATCTATCTAAAAGGTGGTGCCATGAAAGGATAAGAAAGAGTCTATGAGCATCTAGGACTCTTCTCTTAAGAGTTTAATCCAAATCAAACTCTATCAAAACCTAGTCAAGAAACCTCCAAAAATCATGAAATTTTGCACACCCAAAGTATAACTAGTGCCCTATCACATATCCAAAAATTAGAGCAAAATAATTTCTAAAGTAATTTTTAAAATTTTTTGATCATATGACCCTCAATTCTCTCAATTGGATCAACTATTGATCCTAGTCCAATTACACTAGGAATGAATTTAATTTTCATAATTAATCTGACTTGAATTTATTCTATTCAGATGAAAATAAACTCATGAAAGATATAGAAATGAGTTAAATCAAATTTGACTCGATTGCGATGAATCCAAAAGATTACAGAAGAAGAAAGTCAGGCTCAATCATATGCTAGCATGATTACCTTGAACTTGATTGGATCAAATCCAAATCAATCAAACTAGATCAGCTCAATTGATGACATTCAAACTCGAACCCTTTTTTATGTGACCTTGTTAGGTTCAGTTCCATATAGTAATGAGACATGTCATGATCTCCATCATCGACATCATCAAAATATCTTTCGATGGACTAGAACCTTTTTGATTCATATAATTAGAATAATCGATCATCAAAATCATTCTAATTGCTTCCAAAATCCATCAGTGACATCTAGCAGTATATGGTGGCAATGCATTAGAACTAAAAGTAAACCTCTCAGTGTAGCTACCTATGTGATTGGGTTCTTCTATCTTAAGCCCCAATAGGATTAGGGTTAAGGTGAACTCGTCAAACCCAATATCCATCATATGAACTAATCATTCGATTCGAGTCCTATGTAAAATCCTTTATAAAAACTCTTTCTATGATCTTCACTCTACCATGGCCATGGACTTATGGGCTCGATTCTTATGATCATCATAGAGCTACTCCTCATCTACCGAGGTAGATAGATCCCTTATTGGTGCAATCCAATTCCTATAATGAACGTACTATAGCCAACATATATCTCAAAATTTTGAATGACTAGAAGACCGAGTTATGGTATAGTCAAACTACAACACCCTCAAGATGAATTATCGATGCACCTTAGATCAAAGAACCAGATACATTACTACAACATCGAGCCAGTCATCGATGAGAAGGTAGACTTCCTTATGAATGCTCGAGGTGGTCACGCTCAGTACCCTTATTCTCTATCGAGTATCTATACTCTCGTTTCGATGTCTTCACATCGTAGACTCAAGACTCATCTACTCAAAGAAAGCGATCGTACACCAATCTTCTGGATCAATCATCATTCTCATGATGATCCTACGGTCGGAAGCAGTTTATGAGTTAATTATAAAAATTCATGTTTTAAATTTTCAACTCTTTGAAAATATGAATTGTCATTACCATTAACTCAAAGGATGTATCACATATACTTTAAATACACACTATGATAGAAAATAATTTTTTTATTAATTTATAATCAAAATTATAAATTATCCTTAGAAGTGTATTATAAGTGTTAGCCAATCTGGCTTCTAGGGCACACATCTAACAAACTCCCACTTGACCTAAAGCCAATTGACTATAAATCTAAGTCCCATCTTCTCAAGATGGACTTCAATCTTTTGCTGGCCTAAAAGCTTCGTCAGTGAATTTGCCGCATTATCCGTGGAGTCGACTCTCTTGATCTCGACTTAACCCTTCTCGAGGTAATCGTGGAAGAGGTGGAATCGCTGCTCGATGTGCTTAAATTTTTGATGAGATCTCAGCTCCTTAGCTAGGGCTATGGCACCATTATTGTCGCAGTACAGGGGGACAACATCTGATGGCATCACTTCGAGTTCTACAGCGAACTTCTTGCACCAGAATGCCTCCTTTGCAGCTTTCGATGTAGCGATGTACTTTGCTTCCATGGTGGAATCTGCTGTCATAGTCTGCTTAAAACTCTTCCAGCTGACAGTACTATCATTACACACAAATAGACTACCAGATGTCGACTTTTGATCATCTATATCAGATATAAAATTTGAGTCTATATAATCCTGGACCTGGAGTTCTACATTACCAAAAATCAAGAACATATCCTTAGTCCTCAAGTACTTAAGGATACATTTCACAGAAGTCCAGTGCTCTTCACCTAGATTCGACTAATATCTATTCATAACATTCACAGCATGGGCGATATCAGGTCATGTACATAGCATGGCGTACATGAGGCTCCCTATTGTCGAAGCATAAGGGATCTTGCTTATGCATTCAATCTCCTCAGGTGTGTTGGGACACATCTTCTTGGAGAGACGAATGCAATGTTTGAAGGGCACCGATCCTCTCTTGGAGTTTTTCATGCTAAACCTCTTTAGTACCTTCTCTATGTACATCTTTTATGAGAGACCAAGTATCCTATTTGGTCTATCCCTATAGATCTTAATTTCTAAAATAAAGGATGCCTCTCCTAGGTCTTTTATAGAGAACTCTTTTGATAACCATATTTTAACTGTGGTCAACATGGGAATATCATTTTCAATAAGAAGAATGTCATCCACGTACAGTACGAGGAAGACAATAGCGCTCCCATTGATCTTTTTGAATACACATGATTCCTCCTCGTTCTTGATGAATCCAAACGATTTGATCACATCATTAAAATGAGCATTCCAGCTCCGAGATGCTTGCTTAAGTCCATAGATGGACCTTTGCAGCTTGCAGACTTTGTGATCAGCATTACTGAATGTGAAATCTAGCGACTATTCCATATAGATATCTTTCTCAAGATATCCATTTAAGAAGATCATTTTCACATCCATCTACCATATTTCGTAATCAAAATAAATTGCAATAGCAAGCAATGTACGGATGGATTTTAACATGGCTATTGACGAGAACATATCCTGATAGTCAATGCCTTCATGCTGACTATACCCTTTTGCCACTAATCTAGTCTTGAATGTCTCCATATTCTCATCTGCACCTATCTTTTTCTATAGATCCATTTATACCCAATAGGTACTATACCTTCAGGTAGATCTACTAAGGTCCAGACTTGGTTTGAGCACATTGAATCAATCTCTGACTTCATTGCCTCTAATCATTTATCGGAGTTGATATCTAATATCGTCTCATCATAGGTTTTGGGATCATCACTGTTGGTGTAGAATCTGGTTGACATCAGATTGAGCTGGAGTTGAGAAAGAAGTGGTCGCCGTCAGTGACCTGCAAAACAAACTTCTGTTCGGAGTCGGTGGTGGCGACTCCGACAGGATCCTCTGACGATCAAGTCAACTCTTCTAACTAACAGAAATGGAGTGCTCAGAAAAGAATTCAACAAAATTTTAGGAAGAAGAAGAGAGCTTAGAAAAAATATATCTAGAGGATCTCTTTTATAGACGGAACCTGTAACAGACTGATAGTGACAGCCGTAACCATTTGATAGTGGGCCGCTCGGAGCCACGTAGAGTTTGTTACAGAGAGTAGTGTCTATTGTTGTGATGTGTTCATTCATTGAGATTTAATAATCGAAGTTCAAAAAAAGCAGGTGTTGGTTGGTGAAGAGTTTTGACATATATCAATTCCAGAGGAGTTCGGACTCCTAAAGGAAATACGGCTAGAGGGGATCATCCAGAAAGAATGCTAGTTAAAATCTGAAAGTAATCCGCTGGAGGAATTCGGATAGAGTTCGACTGATGGAGAAGTCTAAAAGGAGTCCGACTGATGGAGGAGTCCAGCTAAAAGAGAAATCTGGGAGGAGTTTGATTGAAGGAGAAGTCCGAAAGGAGTCCATCTGATGGAGATGTTCGGTTGAAGGAGAAGTCCAAAAGAAGTCCGACTGATAGAGAAGTCAGACTGAAGAAGAAGTCTGGGAGGAGTTTGGCTGAAGAAGAAGTCCAAAATGAGTTCAGCTGCTAAAGGAGTCCGAAAGGGATTCGACTGTTGGAGGTGTCCGAAAGAAGTTTGGCTGTTGAAGGAGTTCGGCCGCTAAAGGAGTTTGAAAGGAGTTTAGCTACTGGAGGAGTTCGAAAGGGATTTGATCGTTGGAGGAGTCTGGAAGGAGTTCGACCGTTGAAGGAGTTCGAAAAGAATTCGGCTGCTAAAGGAGTCCGCAAGAGGTTCGACTGCTAGAGGAGTCCAAAAAGATTTTCGATCGAAGCTCTTCTATGATTACCAGTTACATTAGGCTAAACATCAGACTAAACTTCGACAGGAGCGGGGTTTATCCCCAACAATCACTATGAACCCCATTTTTCATGAGGAACATTTCCTCTACATTCTCTGAAATAGTACCTAAGTATCTTTTAGGAGGACGAAAAATTCTTTTTGATCTATGAGGTGGAGGAGGTAGTGTTTGGACTGGCTCAATCTGATTGGATTTCATAGAGTCCTTAGCTCGTTGCTCCTGGGAGATTTTCTCCTCGATCCTAATCTGCCTTTTGATGCCATCATCTTGAATAAACTATTTTTCAAGGAAGATGGCATGTCGACTCACAATCACATTATGGTCTTCCGAAATGTAGAAATAATATCCTAATGACTCTTTAGGATATCCTATGAACCGAGCTCTAAAGGACCTATACTCTAACTTATCTGCCTGTTGTCTCTTGACATGAGCCGGATAATCCTAAATTCTGAGGTGACTCAGACTTGGCTCTTACTATGCCATATCTTATACGATATGATAGGAACGGTTTTAGAGGAAACGCTATTCAGTAAATATATAGCGGTCATTAGACTATGTTTCCAAAGAAACTCAGGGAGGTTCGTGAAGCTCATCATAGATCGGACCATATCTAATAAGATTCGATTTCTCCATTCTGAAATCCTATTAAGTTGAGGTGTTTCAGGTGGAGTCCATTAAGAGACTATGCCATTTTGCTTAAGATAGTCTAGAAATTCTCGACTAAGGTATTCACCCCCTCAATCTGATCGAAAAATCTTAATAAATTTTCTGATTTATTTTTCTACTTCATGTCTGAATTCTTTAAACTTTTCAAAAGCTTCAGATTTATGTCGCATCAAATATACATACCTATACCGAGATAAATCATTGATAAAGGTGATGAAGTAGACATAGTTGCCTCTAGCCGGCATATCAAATGGGCTGCATACATTAGTATGTACTAGGGCAAGTAGTTCTGTGGCCCTTTCTCCATATCCTACAAAAGGAAGCTTGATCATTTTACCATGAAGGCATGATTCATAAATCAGATATGACTCGAAAGTCAACGGACTCAATAGCCGGATTTCTCCAATTTGTTAACCCTGTCTCTGCTATATGACCTAGCCTAAGGTGCGACAGATACCTATCATTTAAACTATTCCTAGATCGTTTTGATCCTATGGCATTGATGTTTTGCTCGATATTGAAAATAGAAACATGAATATATAACTGATAGAGACCATTTATAAGAAAACCACTTATAATTTTATTTCTTTCATAAAGAATATTACAATGATCCTTAAGAAAACTAATTACATAGCCTTCCTGTGCTAAACATGAAATAGAAATCAAATTCCTACTTGCTGCAGACACATAAAAACAGTCTCTAAGAACTAAATCTAATCCTAACGGTAATCACAGAGGATAGGTTTCCACGACCACTGCAGTAACTCTTGCTCCATTTTCAATGCGTAGGATCATCTCACCATCCCTCAACCTCTTGCTATCCTCAAGATCCTACATAGAAGTGCATAAATGAGCACTAGAACCAGAGTCAAGCACCCAACTGGTTGTAGAAGAAACTATAAGGTTAGATTCTATAACGAGCATACCTTCAGAAGGACCTACCTCCTTCTTGTTCTTCAGACTGGCCAGGTACTATTGGAAATTGTGTCCCAAAGCCAATCGTTAGCCTTTTGACGGTTGAGATATTATAATTGATTTATTAATTAATGAAAAATATTTTGGCATCTTTTTTCATCATAAGTTTACATCTTCTAATGAACTCCATTGTTGTGATGAAGTTCTTAGAACTATTTAATTTTGATAAAGAGAGGATTTATCGATTAGTCCTTAAATTTATTCATGAATAAATGATAGGCTGTTAATTAGGATGGCAGCATCTATCAAGCATAGGTCGCTATATGCCATATAGGTTGGTTGTCCTCTTAACTAAGGTGTGTGGAGAAACTGGTATGGCATACAGGTGAAATGTATGGATACCCCATCATTGAACGTGACCAACTCCAGAGCATTCTACTATCGAGAATGTCTCTGATGGGATATAGGTATAAGTATCCCTTAGACCTGAGATCACCTCAGTGATTTGCAAGCAACTTACTATGCTTTGGTACCGGACTAATGAATTTTTAATTCAATAATGGAAGACTTCTAGGCATAGTCAAGTACTTGCGAAGTTGGAGTGTGATCAAAATAAAATTGACCACTCCAAGAGTTGGAGAAGAATATATTACTGTATTTCAATATAGCAAAATCTTGGCCAGGATAATCTATCAGATGAATTTGATAATTTAAAATATAATGTGGACAATCTGATCAAAGTTGATAATTGAACTCTGATGTATCCTACGAGCATTATGGTCAAGAGGATGAATTATATGGAAACTATATCCGCATGGGTTCTAAGGATGGTGTTCTACATCTTCGACCTATCCGATGATCCGATATCGTTGCTAGATGCTCACCTCGATTGGTACAAAAATTTATTCCTATGCTATCAGCTTAGGTTTAAAACTATGAGGTCATATATATTAGAGCTTATGATCTGATCGAATGATTGATCAATGATTAAGAATCGTTCTAGGGTTAAATAATCAATATGATTGGTATTTAACCTAGTGCAAGTGTTGCAGGAGGATCGATTAGCAATTGGATTGCTAGTTGGTTTAATTTGATTAAGCCAATAGGCTGAGATTAAGTCTAATTAAATATAATTTAATTAAATTTAGTTTGGGCTTGATTGGATCAAGTTCAATTAGTTTATTGGATAAGCCAAGTGCAAGGAAGAACTAGTCCTAGTCTAACTAGGACTCGAATTAATCTAATTTTTTAATTTGATTAGAAAATAAATTAAAATTAAATCTAATTTAATCTAATTTAATTAAGTTCTTAAATAGATCAGGATCTTATTTAATTAGGTTGGTTTAATCTTAATTTTATTTGGTTAAAAGATCTTGTTTGACCAAGTCAAAATCGGAGTCCTAGTGTGACTAGGACTCCCTATCTCCTTGCGCTACCTTGGTCCCAACGCCCCCCATACCTATTTTTTAGGTATTTTTCATGGAAAATCTCTTTCTTCTTGATTTTCATGCCCCCTCTCTCCCTCCAAGTCATATTTGAAAGTTAGGTGGAAGACCAAGTCAAAAGAGGAATTGGTTTTGCTTAAAATTCTATGAGATAGAATCCTTGTTGATCAAAACATCTTTCCTTGAGTGCCAGCCCCTTTATTAATAAATTCTTCTCTAATTTCATAAAAATAATCTTCTTTTTTGTGCACCCTCCCTTGCTGATCCATGCCAAAAATTATGGAGGAGGCATCTAAGAGTTGGGCACCCCAACAACTTCCCATGTTTGGATATTCCTTGTCTAGGAATTTGACCTAACTTGGACTCTTCTTTTTTTCTATTTATTGGATGAATTTTATTCTAATTTTTTTATAAAATATAGAGCTTTGGGAGAGGTTTAGGATGTGCAAAAATCAGAGAAAGAGGGTCCTTGGGCATGGGGGTTCCATAGGCACCAAACTAGGTATCTAGGTGAGAGAAAAGAGAAGAAGAAGAGGGTCTTCTTCTAGGGCTATTTTATTTTCAATCTCTCCTCCTTTCTTTTGAGTTTTTTTGAGAGAGTCTCAGATTATAAAACTCTCATCTTCCTTCTCATATTTTGGAGAGTCCAAATTTCAAAGAAGAGAGCATCGGATCGATCATCGAAGAAGGATCATCACAGTACTAGCATGCTATGCTGATTTCCTGCATCGAACTTCAGATCAAAGATCGTAGGCTCGTGTGGACGACTCCTAGAGGTCGGATGTGTGTGTGGCTCATGATTTCATCATCAAGTCTAGATCAGTAAGTTAGAACATCTAAACTTGCTTAGGTAATAGATCTGATCTATAAACTTCATACTTGCATTTGATGTAGTGTAGATCTAGGTTGATTTAATCAACTTTTTTCTTTCTTATTTGATTTTAATTTTTGATTTAATATCATACCTTAATCATGTAATAGATATGAGATCTAGATATTTATATGGTTATTTAAATAAATTTTAGATTTATTTAAGTCTTTCGCTGCAAGATCTAGAAAAAGTTTCAAGATCTACCTGTGAAACCCTAGATCTGGTTCCTTCAATTGGTATCGGAGCAAGATTCTTATTACATGATTTTTATGTATGTCTAGATTAATTCTTAGATTAGATCTAATTTATAATTTAATTATTAAATATAAATTAAAAATAAAATATAATAAAATATTTTAGATTGCATGGACTGTCATAAGGTTGTCCTGCTGTAAGATTTATCCCTTACAGTGAATAGGTTGTCCTAGTACGTGCTAATCTAAAATATTGATCATAAAATTTTAGATTAGATCTAAGAAATTTTATGATCTAATTAAAAATATTTTAATCTAATTTCAACCATCATAAATGTGTTAGATTTGATCTAAGAAGATCTATGATTGATTATTATTAAAACTGTTTCAATTACATGAATCTGTTTAGATTAGATCTAAAGTAGTTTTATGTTTATTTTACTTACATATTGATTATGAATCAAACATGCAACTTAGTTGATAAAACTATATTGTAAAAATAATTTACAAACATAAAAATCATTTTCAAACAACCGAACTCCAACTCTTAGCCCAAAACTTAATTAAGAACTAAGAAGTTGATTGATTAGGATCTAGGATTGTGAATTGAAGATCCTAAGACATAAATCATAACACAATGGGTTAAATGGGTTAGTGAGGATTAGGTCCATTAATTAGGTTAGAACTAGGGTTAGATTAAAGAATGAACTTAATTAGAGAATTGACTAAATCTAATTAATTATTATCTTAGATTAGGACAAAGATTCTCTAGATCAATTATAATAGTTGTAGTTGGTCAAATCCATATCTTTAACAAGACCCAAGATGGATTTGATTCTTAGCTATGCAGTCTAGCACAAACTGTTAGGTTGATCTAATTGAAACTAATTAAATCAGTTGGTGTCTAAGGTAAACCAGATCAGTAATTTTTAATTGGCAGTTCGCTTCTCTGACCATTTCTGATGGTGTCTAAGGCAAGCCTGATAGATCTTTCCACCGATCAAACTTACCTGATCTCTTAGTGAGATTATGTTTTGATCGGATCGCTTGACTATTCGAGCTAACCCATGTCCGCTAGGTAAATCACTTTGACTGATTTAGGTGCTCCTAGATCAGCCTATTAATGGTCTTCCTTAAGCTGACTTGATGAAGTTAGTGGGAGGATTATGACAAGTTGGTTAATCTGACCTACTCATTTCTATAAATAAATTTTTTAAAATTATTAGGTCCCTAAAATGAAATAGTTATATGATAACTGGATCATAGCCTCCTATTAAAGTGAATGATAGTGGGTCCATCAGTTGGATAATCATTGGAGGCCCAAAGGCCTGGTGCTTATTGATTGATGGAATTATCATTCATTATATGGTCTCTTGGATACATCTTTCTAAATGATGGTCATATGGGCCAACCAAAGTTGGACTTGATCATTCATTGGTTGGATGGGCCAAGTATGGTCATATTAATGGTTGGACCTAACTGAATCCTTTTCTGAGAAGGCCAAAGCCAACTGATCAGGGCTTGGGGCAAAATTTAATTACTAAAAATTATTTAAAAAAATAATTGGTTATGAACCTATCCTTAGATATACATGGGTGGACCAACCAAAGTTGGGCTTATGTACAGTCTATGTGGATTCTAGTATCCACTAAGAAATTAGGATAATTCCTCAAATTGAAGGTAGAGACTATCAATTCAAATAAAATAGTGGAAGAAATCTTTGATTAAAGTCCAAATCTTTAGGTTTAATGAATCAATTACTAATTAGATTTTGATTTTTCTTTGTACAGACATGGCCACTTCTCTATCGCTCCGATCATTATTGAACAATGATAAGTTGATGGGACCCAACTTCGATAGCTGGTACCAAAAGTTGAAGATTGCATAAACGAATCCTATATGTGCTGACGAATCCTACACTTAAGGAGCCAGCTGCCAATGCACGTGGAACAGTCAGAGACACTTATCAGAAGTGGCTCAGTGATCGAACCACAGTGCGCTACATTATGCTGGCTGCGATGAGCGATGAGTTCAGTCGCAAGTTTGAGATAGCTCAGCCAAACGAAATGCTCCAAGTGTTGGAGGATTCTTTTGGCACACTCGATGACATTGAGAGGCATAAGATTAGTTGTGTCATCTTCAACGCCAGAATGTGGGATGGTGCCTCTGTCACTGATCATATATTGTACATGATCGAGCTGATAGAGCGCTTGAGCAAGCTCGACTTTTTTTTGCACAAACAACTTAGAAAAGATGCAATACTGAACTCGCTACCCAAGTCTTATCTCTCATTCCTTACACATTATAGAATGTCAAAGCCTAAAGTAGACTACCACGAGTTACTGGGGTTACTTCAGAACTTTGAGAAGGTTCACCAACTCCATAAGGAGTCGGTGAACTTAGTGGGAGGTTCATCTTCTCGTTCTCGATCCTTTGAAAAAGAGAAGAAGAACAAGAAGAAGAAAGCCAAGAAGGTGCATGTTCATGCTACGACACCTGTGTAGGCTCAGACCCCAAAGACCAAGCCTGATAAGAGTAAAGCTGAATGCTTCTTTTGCAAGAAGTGGGGGCACTGGAAGAGGAATTATCCTCAGTACATTGCCTCCCTAGACCCGAACAGGCGGAGAAAGAAGCAAGCTATTGTTGGACAAGGTATTTATATGATAACGTTTTGCAATTTCTCTATTTATGATATTACAGACTGGGTATTAGATGCCGATAGCCTTTACCATATTTGTAATTCGTTGCAGGGATTACAGGTTAGTAGAAGATTCGAGCAAGGTGAGAGTTTTCTGAACATTGGAGATGGAAGACTAGTTTCAGTTCTACCTTTAGAAATTTTAAAACTTGTATTTGAATCTCATACCGTTGTTCTTAGTGATTGTCATTTCTGTCCTAATTTCTTTTTAAATATCATTTCTGTAGGCCTTTTGGTCATGAATAATTATGAAATTTTAATAAAGAAATGAGTTTGTAATGTCATTGTGAATGGTGTTACTGCTTTTTATGGATAATTGAATAATGGTGTATATATGTTATCACAATCTGTTAATGTAGTCTATTCTACTGGCAAGCACCCTAGATTAGATAGTGTATCAGATATCTACTTATGGCACTATAGGCTAGATCATATAAATCAGAATAGGATAAACAGGTTGACTCAGGAAGGAATCCTCGAAGCTAATGATTGTGAATCACTTCCAACCTATGAATACTGTCTTCTTGATAAAATGACCAAGTCATCTTTCGCTGGAAAAGGTGAGAGAGCTAATGAGCTCTTAGATCTAGTACATACTGATGTATGTGGACCAATGAGCATAAGTGCTAGAGGTGGATATGTCTACTTCATCACTTTCACAGATGATCTATCTAGATATGGATATGTCTATCTGATGAAACATAAGTCAGATTCTTTTAAAATATTCAAACGATTTCGAAGTGAACTAGAAAATCAAATTGGAAAGAGTATTAAAACTCTTTGATCTGATCGAGGAGGAGAATATCTTTCTGATGAGTTTCTCACATATCTAGGAGAGAATGAAATTCTCTCCCAATGGACTTCTCCTGGAATACCACAGCATAATGGTATGTTTGAAAGAAGGAATCAGACTCTGTTAGATATGGTCCGATCTATGATGGAATTTGCTAGCTTGTCGATATCCTTCTGGGGATATGCACTCGATTTGACTTGTTATCTATTAAATAGGATTCCTAGTAAGTCTGTAGTTAAAACCCCATATGAGATATGAATAGGGCATAAGCCAGCACTTTCACACCTTCGAATTTGGGAGTATCTGACTTATGTCAAATGGTTAAGTACAGATAAACTTGAACCTAGGTCTGACAAGTGTACATTCATAGGATACCCAAAAGAGATCAAAGAATACTATTTCTATCATGCTGATAAACAAAAGGTGTTCGTCAGTCTTAAGGCAACCTTTTTGAAAAAGAAGTTCCTTGATGAAGGAACTGTTGCCTCTACGGTTGAACTTGATGAAGTTCAATAGGTAGAAAGTCTGACACAGAATGTTGAACCTAAGTCGGATTTGATCAGATCAGATCCGAAGCCTAGTGAACTTGCACCATTAAGGCAATCCGGTAGAGTACCACACCATCCGGATAGATACTATGGATTCTTGATCTAGGATGGTGATCCCATCGAACTCGATGAGAACGATGAGGACCCGATCATTTATATGGATGTGATGCAGAGATCCGACTATAAAAAATGGCTAGAAGCAATGAGATTCAACATGGATTCCATGAAGGTCAAGGATGTATGGACATTAGTTGACCCACCTAAAGGGGTTAAATCCATTGGATGTAAATGGATCTTCAAAAAGAAGATGGGCATAAACGAAAAGGTGGAGATCTTTAAAGCCCGTCTGATTACCAAGGGGTATCGTCAACGTTATGGTATGGACTATGATGAGACATTCTCTCCTATGGCATTGCTTAAGTCCATTCGGATCATGCTTTCCATTGCTGCACATCTGGACGATGGGATCTAGCAGACGGATGTGAAGACAGTTTTTTTAAATGGAGAGCTGATCGAAGAGGTGTATATGATACAACCTGAAGGATTCACATCCATAGATGAGTCGACGATATGTAAGCTTTAGAGATTCATTTATGGATTGAAGCAGGTATTTTGGAGTTGGAACATGCATTTTGATAAAGTAATCAAAACATATGGCTTCATTAAGAACGAAGAAGAATCCTGCATTTATAAATGGTCCAGTAGTGGTATTTCTTATTTTGTACGTGGACGATATTCTCTTAATCGAAAATCACATCCCCCTACTACAAGGAATAAAAGTTTGGTTGTCATCATAGTTCTCCATGAAGGACTTGGGTGAAGCATCCTACATCCTAGGGATGAAGATCTACAGGAATAGATCTAAAAGAATGCTTGGTATATCCCAATCCACGTACATAAAAACTATGCTGAAGAGGTTCAGCATGGAGAATTCCAAAAGGGCTATCTTTCGATAGGCCAAGAAATTTCTCTCTCTAAGAAGGATTATCCGACAACTCCTAAAGAGAGAGAGCATATGAGTAGAATTTCATATGCTTCGGCGGTGGGGTCTATTATGTATGCAATGACATGTATGAGACCAGACGTGGCACTCACTAAGAGTAGTGAGTAGATACTAGTCTGATCCTAGAGAAAATCATTGGAAGGTGGTTAAAACCATCCTTAAGTATTTGAGAAATACTAAGGACCAATGGTTGGTTTATGGTGAGTCAAATCTGAAGCTTGTGGAGTTTACAGACTCCAACTTTCAATCTGATCATGATAGTAAAAGTGTGTTGGGATATATCTTTACTTTAAATGATGGAGCCATTTGCTGAAAAAGTTTCAAGCAGTATACAGTAGCTGACTTTGAAGTAGAGTACATGGCAGCATCAGATGTACCAAAGAAAGCTGTGTGGCTGAGAAAGTTCATCACTGAGCTCGGAGTAGCACCTTCCATTGATGGTCCAGTCCTGCTCTACTGTGACAGCATTGGCGCCATAACTCAAGCAAAGGAACCAAAGGCACACTAGCAAACAAAGTACATTCTACGCCGCTTCCATTTGGTCTGTGACATCGTGGATCATGGTGACGTCGATCTTCAGAAGATCGATGAAAAGAAGAACCTAACCGACCCCTTTACTAAAGCCCTGGCAATCAAGAAGTTCGACAATCATAAGTTGAAGGTGGGTATCAAATACTGTGCCGAGTGGCTTTAGGATAAGTGGGAGTTGTTGAAAATTATGTCCTAAAGCCAATCATCAGCCTGTTGATGGTTGAGATATTATAATTAATTTATAAATTAATGAAAAATATTTTGGCATCTTTTTTCATCATAAGTTTACATCTTCTAATGAATTCCATTATTGTGATGAAGTTCTTAGGACTATTTAGTTTCGATAAAGAGAGAATTTATCGATTAGTCCTTAAATTTGTTCACGACCAAATGATAGGTTGTTAATTAGAACGATAGCATCTATCAAGTGTAGGTCGCTATATGTCATATAGGTTGGTTGTCCTCTTAACCAAAGTGTGTGGAGACACTGGTATGGCATATGGTGAGATGTATGGGTACATCGTCATTGAACGTGACCAACTCTAGAGCATTTTGCTGTCGAGAATGTCTCTGATGGGATATAGATATAAGTATCCCTTAGACTTGAGATCACCTCAGTGACTTACAAGCAACTCACTATGCTTTGGTATCAGACTAACTGAATTTCTAATTTAGCAATGGAAGGCTTCTGGGCACAGTCAAGAACTTGTAAAGTCAGAGTATGATCAAGATGGAATTGACCACTCCAAGAGTTGGAGAAGAATGTATCACTGTATTTCAATATAGCAATAAAGATAATCCATCAGATGGATTTGGTATTTTAAAATATAATGTGGACAACCTAATTAGAGTTGATAGTTGAACTCTGATGTGTCCTATGAGCATTATGGTCAAGGGGATGAATTATATGAAAACTATATTAGCATGGGTTCTAAGGATGGTGTTTTACACCTTCGACCTATCCGACCGTCGAATATCATTGCTAGATGATCACTTTGATTAGTACAAAAATTTATTTCTATGCTACCAGCTTAGGTTTGGACCTATGAGATCATACACATTAGAGCTTACGATCTGATCGGATGGTTGATCAATGATTAAGAATCGTTCTAGGGTTAAACAATCAATACGATTGGTGTTTAATCTAGTGCAAATATTGCAGGAGGATTGATTAGCAATTGGATTGCTAGTTGACTTAATTTGATTAAGCTAATAGGTTGAGATTAAGTCTAATTAAATATGATTTAATTAGATTTAATTTGGGCTTGATTAGATCAAGTTCAATTGGTTTATTGGATAAGCCAAGTGCAAGGAAGAACTAGTCCTAGTCTAACTAGGACTCGGATTAATCCAATTTTTTAATTTAATTAAAAAATAAATTAAAATTAAATCTAATTTAATATGATTTAATTAAGTCTTTAAATGTGTTAGAATTTTATTTAATTGAGTTAGTTTAATCTTGATTTTATTTGATTAAAAGATCTTGTTTGACTAAGTCAAAATAGGAGTTCTAGTGTGACTAGGACTCTCTATCTCCTTACTCCACCTTGGTTCCAACACCCCCCATACCTATTTTTTAGGTATTTTTTATGGAAAATCCCTTTCTTTTTAATTTTCACATCCTCTCTCTCCCTCCAAGTCATATTTGAAAGTTAGGTGGAAGACCAAGTCAAAGGAGGAATTGGTTTTGCTTAGGATTCTATGAGATAGAATCCTTATTGACCAAAACATCTTCCCTTGAGTGCCATCCCCTCTTTTAATTAATTTTTTTCTTATTCTATAAAAATAATCTTCTTTTTTATGCACCCTCCCTTGCCGGTCCATGCCAAAAATTATGGAGGAGGCACCTAAGAATTGGGCGCCCCAACAACTTCCCATGTTTGGATATTCCTAGTCTAGGAATTTGACCTAACTTGGACTCTTCTTTTTTTCTATTTATTGGATAAATTTTATTCTAATTTTTTCATGAAATACAGAGCTTTGGGAGAGATTTGGAGTATGCAAAAATTAGTGGAAAAGGGTCCTTGGGTGTGGGGTTTCCATAGGCACCAAACTAGGTGTCTAAGTGAGAGAAAAGAGAAGAAGAAGAGGGTCTTCTTCTAGGGCTGTTTTATTTTCAATCTATCCTCCTTTCTTTTGAGTTTTTTTGAGAGATCCTCAGATCAGCAAACTCTCATTTTTTTTCTTATATTTTGGAGAGTCCAAATTTTGAAGAAGAAAGCATCAGATCGATCATCGAAGAAGGATCAGCACAGTACTAGCATGCTGTGCTAATTTCCTACATCGGACTTCAGATCAGAGATCGTAGGCTCGTATGGATGACTCCTAGAGGTCGGACATGTGTGCAGCTCATGACTTCATCCTCAAACTCAGATCAGCAAGTTAGAATATCTAAACTTGCTCAGATAATAGATCTAATCTATAAACTTCATACCTTCATTTGATGTAGTGTAGATCTAGGTTGATTTGATCAACCTTTTTCTTTCTTATTTGATTTTAATTTTTGATTTAATATCATGCCTTAATTATATAATAGATCTGAGATCTAAGTATTTATATGATTATTTAAATAAATTTTAGATTTATTTATATCTTCCATTGCAAGATCTTGAAAAAGTTTCAAGATCTACTTGTGAAACCCTAGATCTAGTTCCTTCAGGTACAAGAGGCAGTTCTGCCTCTAATGACCATCTGTGTTGTAATGAAAATATTTTTCTTTATCAGCAGCCTTTTTCTTTGACTCTACCTTTTTCTTCTTCCCACTATCCATCTTCTACTTCTTCACGGACTTCTTCTTTCCAAAAGACTTTCTCTTGGAAGAAGTCCGCTCCACAGTAAGTACTGAGCCTTTAGAACCTTTCATAGAAAGTTCAGTAGTAACCAGCATATTCATAAGTTCTGTCAAAGTATTCTGTAGTTTATGCATATGGTAGTTCATGATGAACTGCTCATATGCATCAGTCAAGGATTATAGAATTATATCAATCTATAAATCCTTGTCTAACTTGACACCAAGCTTCTTAAGCTCTTTTAAGTCCTTGATCATCATTAGACAATGATCTTGGACTGACTGTCTATCATACATTTGAGCCTTAAAAAGTCTTCTAGTTACTTGATATTTGGCTGTGCAACTTTGTTCACCCAACATGTAATACCTGGCTTTATTATCATCATCCATCCACTTCTCTAGAGAAGCTATCTGATCAGTGGATGGATGGACTGATAAAATCGGAGGATCCTATTCCAACACATTAGTCAATTTCTCAGAACCCAAAATAATTTTAAAGTTTTGGAGCCAATTCTTGAAGTTGGGTCCGATCAGTCTATGGGTGTCCAGGATACGGGCTAGTGGATTGGACGTAGACATTTTTCTATAGAGAGTCAAAGTTTCTAGTTAGATTTTATAATTAGACTTAATCAATTTATTTAAAAATTTTATTTTTTTAAATAAATTAGGCTTCCACTATTTTTTAGATCCCTACACTCCTTGGGTAGAGATGCGAAAATCTTCATGATCAATTGATTTCTAGTGGATGGTGCCATCCCACCGACTGGCTCACCACCTCACCTAACGATTATTGATGATGGGTCAATCGATGAGTGGACAACTCTTATCTAATGATTCTCTAATCATGGTGCACCCTAACTTGGTCTCTAATTCATAAATCTCATCGTGTCCAGAATATTGATCCACTCCTTAGTTAAGTCAGACCCACCATTTTCATAGATTGGATTTTTGATTGGATCCTTCACCGTATTTGGAATATTGAGCCCAATCCATCTTCTAATCCATAGCATCCAATGCCTAATAGACATGGTTGCATCTTTTTGATGTAACTGAACCACTATAATCAGCCGAGAACAATCAACCTCGAGAAGGGCCCGCACATCTACAATGATGGAAGATCTTAGACTTAATATTTTCTTAAGAAGATTTAATTTAGGTCTCTTTAAACTTAACTTGACTTAGTCATAATGGTTATGACAAGCCTAGTGACATGGGTTAGCTCGAATTGTTAGTCACCTCAAATCAGAACTGGATCGACACAAATGGCTAGATAAGTGAGACCAGTGGAAGGGATATGCCATTAACTCGATAAGAACGCATTCAGATCGAGTAGTTCTTAATTAAAAATTAGTCGTTCGTATTTGCCAAACCTACCTTAGACACCAAATAGTCGAATCAGAACCAATTGGGTTAGCCTACAATCCAGGCTCAAATCGCGGAGCCAAATTAGGTCTTAATTGGTTCAATCACATATGGTTGTGAGTGGACCTTGATCCAGACTTACAACTATTAGGCTGGTCAGTTCTAAGCACTCTTGATCCCACCTAACCAACTCTTGATTTAGTTTGATCAATCGCTAGACCTAATTGAGCTACCCAAGTCCGAACCCAATTTTATGAATATGTCTTAGATCTGAAAATTCATAATTTTAGATCTAATTGATTTCATAATCTTAATTTTTAATTAAGTTTTGGTTCATAAATAAAAAACATGTATCAAAATCTTAGAATTTCAGGATCTAGGATTTTGTAGAAAATAAGTTTTGATTTTTGATTAAGGATGAACGCGCAGTATCTCTACATGCCATAAGAACACCTCATCGAATAGGAGGAGAGGATTTTTAAATCCAACTTTATTCTTATGACCGGATGGCCAAGGAGAATGTCTTAATCAAAAATATAATTGAAACTATAAAACTAGTTAGATCTAGATCATATATCACATATATAATTAATGATCTAACTAATACATGCTTTGCATACATCTCATGTATCATCACTAAATTAAACATACATATTTTTTAGATCTAAAATATCATATATAACATCTGAAAAATAGATTTAAATTTGATCATATCAAAATAAAACTATTCTAGATAATTTATAGAACTATTCTACAACTAATCTAAACTTGCATCTTTTCATATCACATATGAATAAATAAAAAATAAAAAAAAAATATTTTCTATTTTTTAGATATGATTACAATAATTATAATATCAAAAAATAAAAATTAAATAGATCTAAAATTATATTTAATCAAATTAACAACATGATTATACTAGACTACATATAGAACTATTCTATTCCCATTCTAGTCATGCATCTCATACATATTACATCTAAATAATTTAATTTTAATTTTTTAATTTTAGATCTAATCACATCTGATGTGATATCTAAAACTTTTTAATATTAGATAAAAAATAAAAATAAAATTAGATCTAAAATAGATTCGAAGAATTGTAACCTAGCTTTGATACCAGTTGAAAGAAAAACCTGTTTTCTTAGCACAGGATCGTTCAAATCTGATTGGATATGAAGAAATATTTCAAAATTTTTTTTCTAAAATCTTAATCAGATCTAAAATTTCTTGAATCTAATCATAGATATCTGATATTAAAAGTTAAAAATAAAATAAAATTAGATTTAATTTTAAGTACCTGATTTGGTAATCTAATTATCCTGCGATGATCTTGTTGATTTTTTAGGTTCTGGAAGGAGCCACGCATGTGCTTGGCCTCTATCGGTATCCACTTAGATAGGATCTGAATGACTTCTCCTCATGAATCTCTCCTCCAAAAATTAGATTTGGATCTGATTTGAAAAGCCTTCAAAATGACTTCTAAGGGCAACCTATTCGTCTCACAAACACCATCGCGTAGATGCTGAAACTTGTGCCAAAAACTTTGAACCTTCAACTCAGATTTATGCATAACTTTTTAGGCATGTAGAAGAGAGGGAGAGAGAGGATAAAGGGGGTGTAGATATTAAAGGGAAGGCTCCTTTGGGTGTGAAAAAATAAATTACGTTGAGGCAATTTCATGAGAAGAGTTCTTATACAAGATAGCGCCATAACGAGTCTCTTTTTGACCAAAATCCTTATTAATTCAATCATTGGGACTCCTGGACCTGATCTCCATAAAAAACCTTAGATTCTATCTAGTTTTGATATAAAAAATCCATCTGAAAAATGACAGCATGAAAGGATAAGGAAGAGTCCATGTGCGTTGATAAATACCATAAATTCACTAATAAAGTATTAATTTATCAATTAATTCATATTAATTTTTAAGAATTAACGATTAATTTATATATAATTTTTAAGAAATTCATATTTTTTTAATTAAAAAATAATAAAAATTTAAAAATAAAATTTTATAATCAATAGAAAGAGCTCATTTTTTTTATCACAACAAAATAAGTTTCGAGCAAAACAGAGAAGATATGAATTTCTAAAGATAAAAGAAAAAAATTAAATAAAAAAAGAAAAATAGTTCAGTCGGCTCCATAAGCCAAGCCACCAAACCAAGCCAAGCCATCAAAGTTGACTCAGTCACAGAAGCTGTCAGCTGGTCCACGATTCAAGTATGGACCGCCAGCTCAGTAGAAATCGATGAATCACAGAGCGACACGTGGTGGACCTAGACCCTTAAAGGGTTCACAGAAAATCTATCATGGCTCATAGGGCATTTTGGTCTTTTCACTTGATGATAGGAGCACTGATTGACTGTGGTGTGTGGTGCGACCGGTCCATACAGTCCATGGGAACAATAATTGCGCCATCGAATGGCTGCGGTAGCTTGCGGTCAAGATCGAACGACTGTGGTTATTTTTGGATTTAATTCAGCTTCAGACTTCACACGGATCGCCATCTAACGGCAGCACGTAATCCAGGGGATGATCCAACGATCTAGAAGGCTCCCAACGGTGATCAAAACTTCCAACGTGCGATCAATGATTAGATTTTCTCCATCAACGTGCGATCAATGGCCAGAATTTAATTCGACTTGATCTGGGTCGATACACATCCGATTTTGATGATTTTTCGACCGTTGGATTCCTATTGAAAGGCCAGATTTCACCAGAACCACCAAAATTCATCCAGGACTCTTTTTAATTTGGTTTTCACTTAGATTTTTTCATATTTTGATAATCAAAGAGCTCCTTAGTCCCACATTGCCTAGAAGAAAACTCTTCAACCCTCCTAGCTTTATAAAAAAGACCCCAAGCCTCTAGAAATCAATATCTTCGATCAAGATGAAGCTTTGTTACAAGTCAGGCTCTGGATTAATGGCTGCTTCAAAGCAACTGGTGTCGAGAGAAAAAGCTGGACTTCTACACCATCTTTCCATCAATGTCGATCCAAGATCAGAGATCAGGCTATTTTATTTTATTTTATTTTATTTTAAATTTTATGTATTTAAATTCTAAAATTTTAATTAATATAATATTTATTTTTATATTCTTTAATTTTATGCTCTTTATTTTTATTATAATTTAATTTTTATATTTTAATTATTATTTTTTATTTTTCTGTATGTAGATGCTAAGATCTAACCAGTAGATTTTAGTACCAAGTTTACTTTTCTGCATAATTTAATTTTTACTTTATAATTTTAATTTTTAATTTTTGACTTTAAATTCTATTTTTAATTTTTTAAAAAAAAATTAAAGATTTTAAATCTAAAAATACTATCTTTTCTATGAATTCGACTCGACTCACTGCTATCTATGCATTTTTAATTATTTTAAAAAATTAGATTAAATTGATAAACATGGTGTCTTAACGACAACATCGCATTCCTATCAAATTTTTGGTGCCATTATCGGAGAAGCAATAGATGCTATTTTTTCTTTGATTTCTTTGATTTTTTTAAAAATTAATTATAAATATTTTTTTTAAATATTGCTTACTAACTTTTTATTTATTTATTTTATAGAAAAAAAGAGAAAAGAAAAAAAAAGGAAAAGGAAGAAAGCATCTAATCTTGGTGAGATCAATCGTAACTCTAGTCCTCTTTTCTTTTTATTTATTTATTTTATTTTTAAATTAATTTAAAAAATATTTATTTAAATCTAATTAAAATTCTCATGATAAGATTAGAAACCCTAATTGCTTAGAGAATGCATCATATTAGTTTTATTTTTATTTTTTTTGGTGATTGCTGGAGGCAAGGTAAGCCTTTCAAAATTTAATTAGTTATCTACATCTAGTTTAAATTACATAGAACCCTTTGATTGAATTTTTTTTTTTTGCATATCATATTAAATCAACTTAAGGGCACAACCCAATTAATCAAGATAAGGTGAGGATTTGATCATCCTTCCTTGGCCCACAAATAACCAACCAGCATCCTGCATTGACCTAAGCCTTTAAATTAAAATCAATTAGACATTAACCCTAGGAGCTCGAGCTTAATAGGACAAGAAATCCTAAGAGTTGAACCAGATTAGGGTTAGTCAATTTGACTGGTATCTAGAAAAATCGTTTAGGGATGACTGGGCTCAAAGGAAGGTGGTTTCTAATTGATTCCATTAGCTTATCTAGCCAAGCATAATTGGTATCTAAGACAAGCAACGGAGGGACTTCCATCGATCTTACACTTACCTGATCAGTTGATTGGCTGATCCTACATTTGGAGGGCTTGAAGGTGATCTTGGCAGTTAGGAGCTGTCTAGATCTAGGATAACTCTTAATGAGGATTGATTGACCAACTTGATTGCTAACCAACATCAAATCTAATTAAAACTAATTTTTCTCTCTCTTCTTAGCTCTAGGACTCCTTAAGACCTCTTTTTTAGAACTTTTCTTTCTTCTTTTTTTTTTCTTCAAAAATAAAATAAAATAAAATAAAAATTAAATTAAATTAAATTAAACTAACTAAAAAAATATTAAAAATAATAATTAAAATTAAATTAAATTAAATTAAAAATAATAATTAAAAAAATTAAAAAAATATATTTTAAAAAAATAATAATATAATTCTAACCCATACGTTAGGGTTGCACTAGTACATATACGGTAAAAAATTACTTTACCTGATCTAATTGAACTCAACCATAACATTGAATGGCTGACTTGAACCTAATAGTCCAAAAATTAGATAAAGTTGACCTTCTTGCTCAGAAATTAGATCAACTTCTAATCCTAGGTCAACAATCTCCTGCATAATTCACATCATCGTCTAATTATCAAGAGTTTTATTCTATTTGTGCTAGCCCAACCCATCATGTGAGTGAATGTCCTATGACTGCACAGTTTTCATCTTTTATTCAAGAACAAGTCCAAGCTAATAAAGGCTACTCCAAGTTGGTTAATGATCCATTTTTAAATTCATATAACTCTAGCTGGAGAAACCATCATAATTTTTTTTGGAAACCACAATAGACTCAAGCTCAGATCCAAACTCCATCAGTGCAAAATTATCAGAATAGACCTCAATACCAAAACTATGCTTATAACAGAGGTCAGTCTAGTAAGCCTTTCCAACCACCATATCATAATCAGCCCTCATACCCACCTTCTCAACAGACCAATCTAGCTAACGATAGATTTAACCAACTTTAATAATTGATTATGACTCAACAGTAATCTATCGCCAGGTTAGAAGCTCAAATTGGATAATTAGTTGAGTCTAACACGAGGAGAGAACTAGATCAACTATTGAGCCTACCAATTTCAAACAATCCACCTATTATCCACCAACCATCTAGACCAAGTTATCAATTTAATGTCTCCCTTAAGAATCCCCAATCTGAGAATGCCAAAGTAATTCTTGAACTTAAAATCTATAGGATTCTTATGGATCCATACCAAGATCAGATGAGAGAAGCTAGTATTGATGCTAGCCAAAATAAAAATTTAGAGGAACAGATTAGTACTAAGACTAACCACATAGAAGAACCCGAGTCAGGAATTAGTACTAATGCTAGTTCTAATTTAAATGAGATAGAAAAAAAGAATAGATGATTTACTTGAGACTTATAAACCTAATGTCCTAATCCCTTCAATCCTAGAAGCCAATTTTTCTTACAAAAATCAAAAGGCATGTAATGAAGTGTCAATGAAATTGTTTAAGAAAGATTATATTAATTTACCTTCAAAATTAAAACTGCCTTTAGACACCCTTCCAGCATCCATTAAATCAAACTTAACTCCTAAAACTCCATTCATGAGCATTTTAGAAGAACAAATAGGAGAAATTTTTAATAAACATGGGTTTGAGAATGGGATCACAAATTATGTTCCTAAAATTAACAATGATTATATCAATAAAGGAATAAGAAATTATCTTTATGAGATTAACAATCCAAAACCATTGGAATTTGTCAATCTAGTATTCGATACAGGATAGTAAGCTGCATTGTGTCTGACTGAAGATGGTAAACTTAGTACTTATTGGGAGGCAACCCAATATTTAGTTTTTTTAATTTAATTTATCTTTTTAGTTGATTTTTTTTGGATAATTTGAATAAGCTGGAGGGAGAGTTTAAATTTTCAAAGGCATGTGCTGGACCAAAAATATAGTTAGGTGTATTCTTTCATATTCTTTATTACATCCTTTATTTTTTTTTCTCCATTGAGAATAATGTCGATTAAGTTGAAGGGAGAGAAAAATAAAAATTTTAAAATTTTAAGTCCTTAAAAAGTTAGTATTTAGTATTTAGACATCTGATTATGCTTAAGAATCGAATTAAACTAAGCATTTTTTAAAAAAAATTGATGCACAGATTAAAAATTTTGTGAGATATTGAGGAATCAAGTATTAAAAAATTTAATAAAGAATTAAGTTCAGAATATAAATTTTTTTTTCTTGGAGTATTTTTAATTTTTTTCTACTAGCATCAAAGAAAAGTCTACTTTTTAAAAGCTTATGTAGGGTAACTATACGTTTCTTCATATAAAAAATTAAATAGAATAGTTTTCACATAAAAAATTAAATAAAATAGTTTTTAAGTACTTCTCACTGAGTAATCGGACCTCTTTGCCTAAGCAAATATTGAGTTTCGCATCAAAAGGTGGAAAGAGCAAAGAAACTTGTTGTAAAGCTAGTCTTAACTCATAGCCTGTTTGATTTGAGCTAGTAAGCTCGAGGGGTATTCTATATTTAGTGCCCTAAAGCCAATTGGTTTGAGAGTCATTGACCCAAGACTTGCTACATGGATCAAATAGAAAACTTAATGGGTTAAGACACTCAATAGTGGTACAATATTAAAAAAAAATATTAGTTTTTCATCGAGTAATCGGGTTCCGTTGCCTAAGTAAGCAATGATATTCGCATCAAAAAGTGGGCAATGTAAAAATAAAAATTAATAAATGAAGGATGGAAGTAGCAATACACTTATCTATATGAAAGTTTAGACAAATCAGAGATAAAGATGGGATAATTTAGAAAAAGTTCAGAAAAATTAAATATTCTTTACTTAATTTTTCTATTGATAAGTATTAATATCCCAATAATATGTGTCACTTAAGCTCTACTGAATATCAATGACCATTTTGAAAACTGCTTAGGTAAAATTCGAAACTCTAAAGTTAAAAGAAATTTAAAACTAAATTCTTTCTTTACTTGAGGACGAGCAAAGTTTAAGTTGGGGGATGCGATAAGTACCATAAATTTATCAATAAAACTATTAATTTATCAATTAATTCATATTAATTTTTAAAAATTAATGATTAATTTATATATAATTTTTAAAAAATTTATATTTTTTAATTAAAAAATAATAAAAATTTAAAAATAAAATTTTATAATCAATAGAAAGAGCTCATTTTTTTAATCATAATAAAATAAAAAAAATAGAGAAGATATAAATTTCTAAAGATAAAAAAAATTAAATAAAAAAAATAGCTCAACCGGCTCCATAAGCGCCACCAAGCTAAGCCAAGCCATCAAAGCTGACTTAGCCACAGAAGCTGTTAGCCGATCCATGATCCAGGTGTGGATCACCAACATAGCAGAAATCGATGAATCATGGAGCGACACGTGGTGGACCTAGACCTTTAAAGGGTTCACAAAAAATCTATCGCGGCTCACATGGCATTTTGGTCTTTTCACTCAACGATAGGAGTGCAGATTGGCTGTAGTGTGCGGTGCGGTCGATCCATGCGGTCCATAGGAATAGTAATTGCACCATCAGACGACTGCGATAGCTTGAGGTCAAGATCGAACAGCTGTGATTATTTCTGGATTTGATTCAGCTTCAGACTTCACGTAGATTACCATCCAACGGTAGCACACGATCCAAGGGATGATCCAACGATCCAGAATGCTCCCGACAGTGATCAGGACTCCCGACGCATGATCAGTGGTCAGATTTTCTCCATCAACATGCGATTAATAGCCAAAATTTAATCCCACTTGATCAAGGTTCATACATATCCAATTTTGATGATTTTTCGATTGTTGGATTCCTATTGAACGTCCAGATTTTACCAGAACCACCAGAATTCATCCAGAACTCTTTTTAATCCAATTTTGACTTAGATTTCTTCATATTTTGATGATCAAAGAGCTCCTAAGTCCCATATTGCCTAGAAGAAAACTCTCCAGCCCTCCTAGCTCTATAAAAAGGATCCCAGGCCTCTAGAAATCAATATCTTCGATCAAGGTGAAGCTTTGGTATAGGATGAAGTTAGGCTCTGGGTTAATGGCTGCTTCGAGGCAACTGGTGTTGAGAGGAAAAGCTAGACTTCTACACCATCTTTCCACCAATGTCGATCCAAGATCAAAAATTAGGCTATTTTATTTTATTTTATTTTATTTTAAATTCCATGTATTTAAATATTAAAATTTTAATTAATGCAATATTTATTTTTATGTTCTTTAATTTTATGCTCTTTATTTTTATTGTAATTTAATTTTTGCATTTAAATTATTGCTTTTTATTTTTCTACAAGTAGATGCTAAGATCTAACTAGTAGATCTTAGTACCAAGTTTACTTTTCTGCATAATTTAATTTCTACTTCATAATTTTAATTTTTAATTTTCGACTTTAAATTCTATTTTCAAATCCTTTTCATTTTCTTTTAAAAAAATCAAAGATTTTAAATCTAAAAATACTAACTTTCCTATGGATTCGATCTAATTCACTGCTATCTATGCATTTTTAATTATTTTAAGAAGTCAGATTAAACTGATAAACATGGTGTCTTAATGATAACATCGCATTCCTATCATGCATCTAGGACTCTTCCCTCAAGAGTTTGATCCAAATCAAACTCTATTAAAACCCAGTCAAGACATCTTCAAAAATCACAAAATTTTGCACACCCAAAGTACAACTCGTGCCTTATCACATACCCAAAAATTAAGGCAAAATAGTTTCTATAAAAATTTTTAAAATTCTCTGATCACATGACCCTTAATTTTCTCAATTGGGTGAACTATTGACCCTAATCCAATTGCACTAGGAATGAATTTAATTTTCATAATTAATCTAATTTAGACTTATTCCAGTCAGATGAAAATAAACTCATTCAAGATATAGAAATAAGTCAAATCAAATTTAACTCAATTATGATGAATCAGAAAGATTACAGAAGGACAAAGTTAGGCTTAATTGTGTGCTAGCACGATTATCTTGAACCTGATTGGATCTAATCTAAATCAATCAAACTAGGTTAGCTCAATTGATGACATCCAGACCCAAATCCTTATTTGTATGATCCAGTTAGGTGCAGTTCCGTATGGTAATGAGACATGTCATGATCTCCATCATCGATATTATCAAAACACCTTTCGATGGACTAGAATTTTTCTGATTCAAACAATTAGAATGATCGATCATCAAAATCATTCTAATTTCTCCTAAAATCCATCAGTGACACCTAGCAGTATATAGTGACAACCCATCAGAGCTGAAAGTGAACCTCTTGGTGTAGCTACCTATGTGATTAGGGTTTTTTATCTTGAGTCCCGATAGGATTAGGGTTAAGGTGAACTCATCAAACCCAATATCCGTCATATGAATTAATTATTCGATTCGAGTCCTATGTGAAACTCTTTATAGAAACTCTTTCTATCATCTTTACTCTGCCATGGCCATGGGCTTATAGACTCAATTTTTATGATCATCATAGGGCTACTCCTCATCTATCGAGGTAGATAGATTCCTTATTGGTGCAATCCAATTTCTACAATGAACGTACTATAGCTAATATACACCTCAAAATTTTAAATAGCTGGAAGATCGAGTTATGCTGTAGTCAAACTATAACATCCTCAAGATGAATTATCGATGCACCTCAGATCAAAGAACCAGACATATTACTGCAACATCGAGCTAATCATCGACTAGAAGGTAGACTTCCTTATGAATGCTCGAGGTGTCACGCTCAGTGCCCTCATTCTCTAACGAGTACCTATACTCTCGCTCCACTATCTCCACATCATAGACTCAAGACTCATCTACTCAAAGAAAGCAATCGTACACCAACCTTTCAGATCAATCACCATCCTCATGATGATCCTATAGTCGAAAGCGGTTTATGAGTTAATTATGAAAATTCATGTCTTAAATTTTTAACTCTTTGAAAATATGAATTATCATTACCATTAACTCAAAGGATGTATCACATACACTTTAAATACACACTATGATAGAAAATAATTTTTTTATTAATTTTTAATCAAAATTATAAAATTATTCTTAGAAGTGTATTATAAGTGTTAGCCAATCTAGCTTCTAGGGCACACATCTAACAGTATCGTCAATCGAAATGTGATATGTGATGAAAAGAGCATCGTCTTAAAGCCAAAAAGTGCAGATGGAGTTGTGAAGATAATATAGGATAGTATGGGAAAGCCCTTAGATATAGGTGATTTATCCTCAACATCAACCTTGGGTCATGTTTAGTTTGAGGTGGAGTTAGGCAGGCATGGTGATACACATGTGGAGGACCAATATGGAGAGCAATTTATCTTGGAAGAAGTGCAGAGACAGCCACAGGTAGCAGACTTGCAGGATACCACAAGGAGAGTGGCACTACACAAGCCAAGGGACACTATTCACAAATCGGTGTGATATGGCATTGATGAGACTATTTTCTATGCTCTCATCATTGTCAATGGAGATCTAGATAGTTTTGAGGAGGCCATGGAGAGTTTGGATCAGGAGTCATAGATGCAGGCCATGATGGAGGAGATGGAGTCTCTTAAGAAAAATCAAACATGGCAGCTGGTGGATCTATCAGATGATGCTTGACCCATTGGCTCCAAATGGATTTTCACCAGAAAAGAGGCACCTTCAGAGTAAGGTGGAGTGAGGTACAAGGCTAGGTTGGTAGCCAAAGGGTACTTTCAGAGAGAAGAAATTGATTACTTAGAAGTCTTCTCTCTAATTGTCAGACATATGTCCATCAGGATGATGTTGAGTATAGTAGCTGCTTATGATTTAGAACTGAAGTAAATGGACATTAAGATAGCATTCTTCCATGAAAATTTGGCAGAGAATATATATATGGAGCAGCCACAGGGCTTCAACGAGCCTGGGTCAGAGAGAGGTCTGTTTATTGAAGAAATTACTGTATGGATTGAAACAATCTTTTAGATAGTGGTACAAGCGGTTTGACACTTATGTGAGAAGTATTGGACTTTCTAGATGTGATCATGACCCATGTGTATATGTGAGGTCTCTGAAAGATGGATCTTGGTTATACCTATTCTTATATGTAGATGACATGCTAATAGCATGCAAGAGTAAGAAAGTTGTGTAGGAGTTGAAAGGAGCTTTATCTTGAAAGTTTGACATGAAGGACTTAGGGCCTATAAAGAAGATCCTTTGTATGGAAATCGTTAGAGACAGAACCAAGAGACTGTTGCATCTATCACAGGAAGGATATATCAAGAAGGTTTTCGAGAGATTTGGAATGAAGAAGGCCAAACCAGCTGAGCTGCCACTAGTTGGACATGTCAGACTCTCTAAGATCATGTCACTACAGACTGAGATGGAATTCAGGAGATGGAAAAGATTTCATATGCTTCTGGTGTGAGAAGTATTATGTACTCTATTGTATATTGTAGGTCGGATTTAATCAATGCAGTGAGTCAAGTGAGTAGGTTTATGGCTCAGCCTAGAAAGAAGCATTAGAGAGCACTGAAGGATATCTTCAGATACTTGGCAGGTTCAGTTGGGATCAGCATCTACTATAGTCAGTGGGAAGGTGCTAAGAAATATCCTAACATATCTAAGGAAGCTCAAGGGCTAATAGAGGGATTTATGGATGTAGATTTTGGTGGAGATGTGGATACTCGACGTTCAACTATAGGTTTTGTATTCAGCTTGTATGGAGGTCCAGTCTCATGAAGATCTTGCTTGCAGCTAATTACGGCCTTATCCACTATTGAAGCAGAGTATATTGGCATCACAGAGGCAGCGAAGGAGGCTCTATGGTTGAAGGGCTTGGTGCTGGAGATGGAATTCCCATAGGATGCAGTCAGAATACATTGTGATAGCAAGAGTGCTTTGTTACTTGCATAGAACTCTATGTATCATGCGAGAAAGATACCATAGGATCAGAGAGCTATTGGAGAATGGTGAAGTGGAGCTGGTGAAGATTTACACCAAGAAGAATCCAGCTGATGTGCTCACAAAGGTACTTCCATGGAATAGCTTTTATAATTGCATGATATTGATGTGATTGATAGATAGAACTGAGTTCATAAGGACTTGAGAGCACCAAGATGGAGATTATGAGCTCGGGTATGATGCTCTTAAGCCTTGGAAGTAGATGGAAAGAGAGTAAGGAGCAAATAGAATCAACCATCGAAGAGCTTCAGCAAATGCTTTAGAAGAGCTGGCTCAGTTCTTGTCAGAGCTAGCTCGAGCAGAAGTCCAGAAAGGGTATCAAGCTAATATGCTGGAAGAGCTAGCTCGATTCCTGTTAGAGCCAGTCCAAGTAGAAATGAAGCCGGCTTAAATCTTGAGAGAGCCGGCTCAAGCAGTAGAACAGAGAGTAGTGATTTGGTCTCTTGTAGGAGATATAACCATCGAGTTGGCCTGATTTCTGATCGAGCCGGCTCGAGCTGTGAATAGAACTAAACGTGATTTCTTTTCTAGCCTGGGATTGGGTTTAATCTTGAAAACTTAGGACCTTGGTTTATAAGGTCCTAAGGAGGCTAACCTATGGATTAGACTGAGATTTGTCCAATGGGTGTGTGCATGGGAGACATGGGTGTACATGGGCTCGAGGAGTGCATCACATTAGGTTAGCTAGGAGAGTTTTTTAGGTTGGATCTTATTTGACTAGGTATATATATACTATACTGAGTTTTGTAAACTAAGCACGGAATCAATACAAACTTTTCTTCTTAAAAACTCTTCCTTTCTCGTTCTTTCCCTTTTCTCCATGCCCTAGGATTTGCTAGGGTTTCAACAAAACGATCATTCCTTTTCTCGGATCCTTGTTGCTATTTTTGCAATCATCAAGTGGGAAGGATTATTCTCAACAAATTGGTATCAGAGTAGCCATCTGGAACAACACATCCGTGCTGCCCCACCGCCATCTATGCCGCACCCATTGTCCGCATGACCACCAAACCACCTCCCCTCCCCTCCCTCCCGACTCCGACACCACTAACCCCCTTCCCATCCCCTCCCCCGCTCTGCGCCACCAACCCCCCTCCCCCTCCTTTCCGATGGTGGTGTCTGCACGCTCTCGAATAGGGAAGCTTAGGCGATGAGTCGAATCATCGAAGGGACAGTGACCCGACCCGCCCCATGGATGGCCACCACCTCGAGTCCTCCACCCCGCTCCCCATCGCCTATGTCCCCCTCCCCTCCTGCCCCTGTCGGCTAACCCCCCTCGCGGTGCCGGACCAATGTCCGCCTCCTCTCCCTCGCCTCAGCGCCTTTCTACCTCCTCGCCCTTCGCCGCCTTCCTCTCCGAGTGACTGCCGTGACCCCCCTCCCTCCACCTTCTCCTCCTCCTCGGTGGTGGTGAGCATGTGGAACTGCGGGGGATGTTCTAGCTGGAGGTGAGGGGGGTGTCGAGGGTGAGGTGGGGACTGGCATGGGCGACGTGGGTGGCAAACCGGGCGCTATTGTGGTTGCGGATCCCATCGGTGCCGGACATATTTCCTAGCTGTGCCTATGACCGATGGTGGCCAAGACGGGGAGGATGGGAATGGTCGGGGGTGGAGTTCCTAACGGCACCACCAGAGTCATGGGTGGTGGTGAGCGTGTGGAACTGCGGGGGGGGTGGGGGTGTTCTAGCTGGAGGTGAGGGGGCATCAAGGGTGAGGCGGGTACTGGCATGGATGACACTGGTGGTGGATCGGGAGCTGCTGTGGCTGTGGATCCCGTCGATGCCGGACATATTCCTGGCCATGCCTACGGTCGGCGGTAGCGGATGGGAATGGTCGGGGGTGGAGGAGTTCTTGGTGGCGCCACTAGAGTTGTGGGTGGTGGTGAGCGTGTGGAACTGCATGGGAGGGGGGGCAAGGCTTCCGATGCTGTCCCCACATCGGACTGGTTCTAACCCTGGTAGCCATAAGAGCCTGATGGGAAGGCTGCCGCCCAGGACCTCTTTTCCTTCCCAGCTCTCCCTCCTCCATTACCACATCGTCACTGGAGGTGAGGGGCGCATCAAGGGTTAGGTGGGGACTTGCATGGCTAATGCGGGGCGGTGGACTGGGAGCTATTGTGGCTGTGGATCCTGTCGGTGTCAGACATATTCTTGGTCGTGCCTGCGACCGACAGCGGTAGATGGGGAGGATGGAAATGGTCGAGGGTGGAGGAGTTCTTGGTGGTGCTGCCAGAGTTGTGGGCGATGGTGAGCATGTGGAACTACACAGGGGGGCAAAGGCTTTCGATGCCGTCCCCTCGCTGGACTGGTTCTAATCACGCCGATCGTAGGAGCCCAATGGGAGGGCCGCTGCCTAGGACCTCTTTTCCTTCCCAGCTCTCCCTCTTCCACTGCCGCGCCACTACAAAGGCTCCTAATGTTGCCCCCTCATCGGACTGGTTTCAACCGTGGCGCCTGCAGGAGCTCAATGGGAGGTGGCGATGTAGGAGCCCGATGGGAAGGGTTTTTTTTTTTTCATTATCGGGAGTCCAAATAGATGGAAAGCTTCTTGGGTTCCACGTGGCATCACATGAGGAGTTGTGTTGGCAACACCAGGATGCTCCTTTGTCGAGTATTACTTTATATATATATATATATATATATATATATATATATGATTTGCTTCTGTTGTTCGGCTATGTAACCCAAGAGGGGGGGATGAATTGAGTTTTTAAAATTTTAAAGCTAAATTAGAATAATAAAGTCAATGTGATGATATGCAATTTGTATGAGGTGGGTGATTTAAGTGTGGTAAAAAGATAAATAGTAAAAAAATAAGTATTTAACAAAATAACGATGGAAAGAGAGAAAGCACATCACAAACAAGCAAGATTTATAGTGGTTCGGTGCCAACCTTGCATCTACATCCACTCTCCAAGCTTCTACTTGAAAATTCAAATCCACTAAACGTATTCAATAAGAATACAACGTTAGTACCTCTGACCCTAGCTATCCTAATCTAGAACACTTATTTTTTGGGTACAAGCTAATCTAATACAATTCGATTCAAAATTTGGATCAACCTTTCCAAGTTTTGAAACCCTTAAAACTTAAATCAAAATAATAAAATAGACTATAAGTGTTAACAACAATGAAATACAAAGTTAACTCCTTTAATGAGCAAATAAAATGTTAAAAATACTTTACACAATTAAGGAAGAAGCTTTTTTGATTTTTTTGAAAGTTGTTGAAGACTTGAATGAGCTTTTGAGGGGTTGATGAACTTGAAATGAAAGCTTTTTTGCTTGAAGAGGGCTTTTTGCTTAGGACTGAAATGAATGCTTGAATCTCTTATTTTCTTCCTTCCTTTTTGAGCCTTTATATCTTCAATAAGTGTTAAAGAAAAATTTAAACAGGATTAGAGCCATTGGAGAACTTTAAATACATATTAAATATAGCCAAAATTGACTAAAAAATAGCTGCTGCGGAGTTTTTCTATCGCAGGGGTCGATCCTAAGGATGACCTCTATCACAAGGGTCGATCTTGAGGTCGACCTCTGAGATAGAAATATGAAAAACTCATTTTCTATATTTTGGACCTTCAGAACAGTAGAGGTCAACCCTGGGGTCGACTCCTGGCATAGGAACAGCGTGCCAATCAGCCCATCGATCTTTTTCTTCAAAATTGATTTTCTCTCAATATATACATCCAAAAAATGTGAAATTGCCTCCAATAGATCACAAATATTCTGTTCTTGCTCTTAAGATTTTCAAAATAGATTTTCTCTAATTTTATAAAATTTATAATTTTGTCCATCGTCATCTTTTTTCTTGATTTTCTTCCAAATTATGCATCCAAAATTTATGAAACTACCTTCAATAGATCAAAAATCTTCTAGACTTATTGTTGAGACTTCTGAAGCATATTTTCTCTAATATTATAAAATTTATAATTTTATTCCTCATCATTTTTTTTTAGTAAACTTAAAATTTCTTATTGAACTTGAAACATAATTGATCTTTTTTCAAGCTAAAATCATTAGTAATCTCCTTAAATATTTTGTAATCATCAAAATTAATTCTTAAAGTAATAATTTCTTTCTTTTTGATGATGATAAAATACTTGAACATAAGCAAAAATATAACATATATGAAGTATTGATTAAAAATTTTAAATTTACAAAGATACATTAGTTGAACATTATAGCCAATCATTTGAATAATATTGCATCAAGAGTAGTTTGAAGATTGCTTATTAGGTTATTTTCTTTGATATTTTTTTTTGATAATTTCTCTTGAAATATTTGCTATTGCCCAATTTTCTTTGATAATTATTCATAATTTTGCTTATTGCCCATTTTTATTTTTCTACTCTCTTTTTTTGACATCATCAATTATGATTTTAAAGGATTTTAAGAATGGAATAAGGCTCCCCCTCACTTTATTCCTAATTTTGCTGCTGAAATATGAGTTTGTATATAAAAAATACATATAACATTTTAATTTGTTCATGCAGAAATCATAACATTTCAAATGATACCATTTATAAGAATTGATCCAAACAACATTCATAGAAATTAAGGTCTCTCTTTCTATATATATATATCCAATATATAATAAGAGTCATAAGAACAATATCATTCAAACCATAGTCAAAATACATAAAGATATACCATGAAGTTTGCATTACATATTAGAAGTACAAATAGTTAGCCATACAAAATAAGCACCACATACAATCACTTTTGGCCAACATATATCATGAAGTAATTGATTAAATATATGAATACATACTTCATGAATATTCTTAATTTATTTTTAATTCATTATATATTTTTCATATATTCATTATACTATAATATCTCAATTCAAATCAATGGGTATTAAGATTTCAAGTATCAAATTATTGAGTATTTTAAGCATCAATTCATTAAGCATATACTCAACATTCCTCTTCCTATTTTTGATAATCATTAAAAAGCTTATGAAAAAGATTAAGAAAACCATCAAAATCAATAAGATATAGGAGTGTATCAAATGAAAGATGTATCAAATTTAAAAAAATAAAGTCAAATAAATCATCTTCCTTTTGAAAACTTAATTTTGGATTTAAAACATGCTTAAAATATTATTTTTCTTTTAGAAATTTGCTTGAATTCAAATATCAAAGGCTCTCCCTCATATTAAATGATTATAATTTCTATAATCAAATTTTTAAATATATATTTTTTAAGTTTTAAGAGGAATAGAGCTTTTCAAAGTTTTGAACAAAGAAATCAAGCATAATATTTTTTTATATATAAAATAAATCATTGAAATATATCATCAAAATTAATTAAAATTCAAAATATATATATCAAATTCAAAAAATTTTGATTTAATTTCAAGAGGATATTAAATTTGAATTTTATGGAATATTTAATATAAAAATAAGTATGTTTGATATCAAATTTGTATTGATATCACTCTTCCCCTTTCTAAAAGTTTTAATTCTAAGTCAATATTAAGGGATTGAGCTTTTCAAGATATTTTAGCATATTTGATACTAAGAAAAGTATATTCAATGTCAAATTCTATTTGATACCATCAATTTAAATTTTTAATTTAATTTTTAAAAATAAAAATTTTTAAATAAAATAAGTATAATATGAAAAATATTGACACCAATTTTAATATTTATTCTTTACTTTTTTCAAAAAATTTTAGTCAATTAAACTTTGAAAATGTATGTATCGAAAGAGTATGAAAGATAGTATCAAAGTCAAAAATAATTTTATAAAGATCTTACATTGTACATTAAAAATTTTATAAATTTATTTCTAGGAGTAAGGAGAGTTTTTAATTTAATTCAACTCCAATAATATCAAGAATATTTAGGTAAATCAAATTATAAAATCAGTATATGCATGATACCACTTTAAATAAGTTTCAATATTTAAGAATAATTTATTTATCTAATACTACTTTAAATTAATAGCACTTTAAATCAAGTAAATCAAATTGAATAAATACATGAAAGCATAAATTGAAAAGATTGTAAGGCATTTAATTGAGAGTTTGAAATCAATTAAAACAAAGTATAAATTTGAAAGAATTATAAGATAAATGATTGAGAATTTGAGATTAATATCGATATTTTCAATAAAAATTTGCAGCAAATGTCTCTCCTCCTATTTTCAAAAGTGAATACCATAAAATTCATCATATGATATTTTTAAATTTATTCTTCTTCTTTTTTTTTTTTAAAGTTAAGCACTATTAATTTATATCACATTAATCTTTAACTAATACTAATTTAACTTTTAAGCTCAGATTTTTAAATTTAATTGATACCAATTTAGTAACTAATTCATCTTAAACGAATCTTCTCCTTTACTTTTGCAAATAAAAGTATTTTTAATTAAATAATCTTTTAAGATCAAATTATTTTTTTTAGTATTTTCTTTCTCTATTGTACATATTTAAAGTAAGCATATTGAGTTTCAAATAATCAACCATCAATCAAATAATCAATCAAATCATGATACAGTAAATTTTTTTAATAATTATTTTTTTAAAAAAAATATTTTTTTCAAGAAATTACATATTGAGTTTAGAAAAGGTATCATACATTTGTAATTTATCTGAAACATTATCATATTAAAATATGGCTGTGCAAACTTAGATCTGAGACAAAGCATTCTTTTCTCTCTTTTCTTTTTTTTTGTCAAAAGATGGAGTATAAGATAATAAAATCTGATACCAATTATTTTAATTTTTTTTTGATAAAAAAAGATGAATCTATTAAGTTCAAACCAAATTATGTTGATAAGTCATTTTGAATTGATACTAATAGACTATGCAAATAAATCATAGAGAGATTTACTATTTAAATTTAGATCTTTCTTTTCTTAAGAAATATTACTTAATTTAGTTCAGAAAAGATATAAAATTTTTTGAATTTATTTTAAAAGATATCATATAAACTATGCAAAATTAGATTCGAGATAAAATATTTTTTTTTTTTTGCCGAAAGAAAACAATAGAGTGCAAGATAGAAAAAATCTATTTGATACTAATTGTAAAACTTCACTTAAGGATGAATTTTTTTTGATACCAATGCAAAATATGAACAAACAAGATCACAAGAATGCTCAGATATAAGTGAACCAACAAGTCAAGCAATAAATAAATACCTATTAATAATTCATGAGATTAAAAAATTATTTATCTAAAATTTTTATTTAGAGTAAAATATTTTTTTTAAGATTAAGCTTGACACTAATTAATTATTAAAAAATATGATAGGATCAAACCACATGCAAAGTATGATTGAATAAAAAGTAAAATAGAAATGATTTCTCTAAAGCAAATCAAATAACTAAAACAACAAGAGTGCATAAATAGATAAAAATAATTTTACTTTTAATATTTCAATAATATTTTCTCTTATTCAGTTTAAAATTATTTTTTTTCTATTTTTTATAATAAATACTAGAAAACTTGACTTTCTTAACTCTTTCCTTGTATCAAAAAATTAACTTTTCTTAATTCTTCTCCTATTTCTTTTAAATCAATCATATTTAGTTAATTTAAATAAGCAATCATTTCTCTCTCTTTGTTTTGCAAGCAAAGCACATATTGAGTCAAACAAATAATATCAAACACATTGAATTTCCATAAAAGATGAAATTTTTATCGATTAGCCAATGGTGATTATAAAGATAAAATCATGAAAGTATGCAAAATATATGAGAGTTATATCCTATATAGATGCCAAAAATAGATTGAAAGGATTACTAAAGCTATGGAAAGGAATCCTAGCATCTTAAGTAGGTATATATCAGGATAATCCTAAGATATAGATTTAGGCTAGGTAGAAGGAGAGTATAGTCTAATATCTCCAAATGATTGGGCTCTGTAGTGAACATCCTCCCTCGCTGCAGTGAGTACCCGAATCAATTTCCTAATTCATCTCTGACCAATGATAATGCCTCCATCTGATCTCATCTCGTTTGGTGTGTCTCTGATATGTACCTCTAAAGCTCTGCATAGACTAATGCTACGATCTTGATGGAGAGTCTTTCAATAAATGCTATAGTATCTGGATGGCTGATCTATGAAAGTGAAGCTGTCTTTATTTATTTATACTGCTCTGGTGGCTCCTTATCCTGATATTTACTGTAGTAGGCTCTGTTGTAGGAGTCTCATCATCATCATCGGCTATAGCATGAGAGCTGATATCCTCAATACCCTCAATCATCATCTCGATCAAATACAAATCTTAAATGTATAACTGCTTGAGATAATCCAAGATGCTTCTACCGATCTGTATATATGTAGCGTGTATCCAATGCTATCAACATTTATCTCAGTCTGCACATCTTTTACTTTGAAAACTAGACTTTCTTCTTTTTCAGGCAAAATACTTTCGGGGTGCCACTGGAGAACAAGGACTACAAGATTAGGATAGAAATGGAGAGGAAAGGTCCGATTTTAGTAGGAGAGGGATTTGAAAGGAATTACGGCTTGAGAAAATTAACAATGAAATGATAGAGCCTTGGAATATTTTCAAATAGGAGAACTAATTTTAAAAAAAAGATCAACTCCTGCTAAATCAAGAGTCGGCTCCTAAAGAGAAGTCGACTCTAATAAAACTAGGAGTCCACTCCTCGAAGCAGAAAATAGTTCAAGTAGTTTTTGATTCAAGAAAATTTAATCAAGTTGAATAAGAATCAATAGGCAATTAAATTGATGATCAAGAAAGATATTTAAGTCAAATTAGGGGATCAAGAATTAATCAATCATGGAGGCAAGATTATCAAGTCAAGGGACTCATGTAAAAAAAAATCTAGATATAGGCTCTATGAGTTTTGGTTGAACTACAAAATTCCAAATCGTTAGGGATAAGCTAATATGCAATGTTATTCACCACATCAGGCACGTAATTTTTGTGATTGAATGTCTTATCTTCAAGTATTTTATTTCATACAAAATTTTTATTAAAAGTTTAATAATTTAGCATTTTATAGAGGAATGTCAAACATAGTTTTACTTATATGTTTAGCAACTTAAAAATATTCATATCCAATTAAGCATCTTTTAATTTAAGTTTACTAATTGCAAAATTGATATGGAGAAGCTATTATATCGTGTTGAATTTTAAGATAATTTTAATTCATATCATAACATAATATTTAGAGGAAAGCATATTGATCTTTAAAATTAAAGTATTCAAATCATCAAAATTATTCAATTATACTAATCTTACTAATATATGAAAAAAATTTCAAGCAAGTAAACATAATATGAAATCATATTAAAGTTAATAGATTTAATCAAAATAACTTTAACAATTATTGATAGTATGATGTGAGAAAAAGTTTAGATTATACCATGCATCAATACCTATCTCTTTTCATTTCCAAGGCATCCATAAAAAATTTCTTTCTTTTATTTCATTCGGATCCTTGGTGCACCTCTAAAATCACTTAATGATTTTTAGTACCAAAGTCATCTTGGGTTCATAGGAGTTAATATTCAAAGTTTCCTTCGAAACCCAAATTTATTTAATCAAGGTTTGGCCAATTTTTTTAAAATTATAGTTCAAAATTTTATGGCTAATTTGATGACACTTAAAACACTTAATAGTATGATCTTTAATTGAAGCTCTTGTAAAAATATTTTTAGTATTTTGCTATTTTCTTGAACTAGTAAAACTGATTTCTACTTTATTGAAAATAGCTCCATTGATTTTTACCAAAGATTGAAGATTTTGAAAGCTAATTATAAACTTTTCAGCTTTAGATTTTGAAACCTCAACTTCTCTTCTTAATTTTTTATTTTCTTTTAAGAGCTTTTTTTTTCACTTAAAAGATTTTTATTTTTTTAGAAAAGATTTTAAATATCATTTTTCTTCTTAAGCTCAGCATTTTCTTCAACTAATAAATTTTCAGATTTAATCAATTCTTTCTTTTCTTTAGTTGAAGAATTAATTTATTTTAAAAAATCTTTTTTTTCTTTGGCCATATTTTTTATATTTTTTTAATAGATCTTTTTTCACTCAAAATTTTATTTTTCTCTTCAACCAAAGATAGATTAGATTTTTTAAGTTCTTTATTCTATAGTCTTATCTTTTTGTGTTCATCCATTAACTCATTGAAGACTTCATATAATTCATTAAAAGTAAATTCAAAGGAGTGTTCATGATATATCTCATCATTTTGAGCTATGAGACAACAACTTTCTATCCATTCCTCCTCAATCTCATTATTCTCTTCTTCGCTTTGCTCTTTCTTAATCAATGCTTTCTTTTTTTTTTTATTTCTTTCTTTTCTTCTTCTTTTTATCCTCATGCACCATGAGGCATGAGTTCAGGTAAGTTTTCTTTTCTTCTTGGAAGCTTGATGTTTTTCTTTGATTTGCTTTCTCAAAAGTAGTTTCTAATTTCTTCCATATTTGATTTACTGAATTACATAAAGGAATTGCATTAAAAATATTTATGTCTAATGAGTAATAAAGTAAATTTATTTCTTTAGCATTCATTTGAATTATTTTTTTATCATGAATTGATGCATTGGATGTGTGTAAGTCATTGATTATAATTTTTTATAAATTATAGTTATATGCTTAAATGAATATTTTTATCCTAGATTTTCAATAAGTATAATTTAAGCCATCAAATAATGGTGGTCTATTTATAAAATATCCATCATTAAAAAAGATTCTATTTTAGGTTGCTAAGATCTTTAGCTCGTAATGATTAAATCAACAACTAATAACAGAGCACCTACTCTGATATCATTTATTGTCCAGCTATGCAATCTAAGAGGAAGGATGAATTAGATTTTTAAAATTTTAAAGCTAAATTAGAATAATAAAATCAATGTAATGATATGCAATTTGTATGAGGTGGATGATTTAAGTAAGATGAAAAGATAAATAGTAAGAGAATAAGTATTTAATAAAATAAGAATGGAAAGAGAGCAAGTACACCATAAATAAGCAAGATTTATAGTGGTTCGGTGTCAATCTTGTACCTATATTCACTTTCCAAACTCCTACTTAAAAATTCAAATCTACTAAATATATTCAATAAGAATACAATATCGGTACCTCCGATCCTAGCTATCCCAAGCTAGAATACTTATTTTCTAGATACAAGCCAATCCAATATAATTTGATTCAAGATTCGAATCAACCTTTCTAAGTTTTGGAACTTCCAAAACTTAAATCAAAATAATAAAATAGAGTATGAGTATTAACAATCATGAAATACAAAGTTAGCCCCTTTAATGAGCAAATAAAATATTAAAAATACTTTACACAATTAAGGAAGAAGTTTTTCTGATTTTTTTCAAAGTTGTTGAAGACTTGAATGAGCTTTTGAGGAGTTGGTGAACTTGAAATGAAAGCTTCTTTGCTTGAAGAGTACTTTTTGCTTAGGACTGAAATGAATGCTTAAATATCTTCTTTTTTTTTTTCTTTTTGAGCCTTTATATCTTCAATAAGTGTTAGAGAAAAATTTGGGCAAGATTAGAGCCATTGGAGGACTTTAAATGCACATTAAATATGGCTAAAATGGACTAAAAAATATTCGTTGCAGAGTTTTTCCATCGTAGGGGTCGATCTTAGGGCCAATCCCTGAGATAGAAATCCAAAAAACTTATTTTCTATATTTTTGGCTTTCAGAATAGCAGAGGTCGATCCTGGGATCGACCCTTGGCACAGGAACGGTATGCCAATCAGCCCATTTTAGCAAGGGAAGACCTAGGGGTCGACCATTTTCTTCAAAATTGATTCTCTCAATATATACATCCAAAAAATATGAAATTATCTCAAATAGATCACAAATCTTCTATTCTTACTCTTGAGGTTTTTAAAATAGATTTTTTCTAAACTTATAAAATTTATGATTTTACCTCTCATCATCTTTCTTCCTGATTTTCTTTCAAATTATGCATCCAAAATTTATAAAACTACCTCTAATAGATCAAAAATCTTCTAGGCTTATTGTTGAGGCTTTCAAAATATATTTTCTCCAACTTTATAAAATTTATGATTTTGTTCCTCATCATTTTTCTTTAGTAAACTTAAAATTTCTTATTGAACTTGAAATACAATTAATCTTTTTCCAAGCCAAAATCATTAGTAATCTCCTCAAATATTTTGTAATCATTAAAATCAATCCTTGGAGTAATAGCTTCATACTAGATATAGCAAATATCATAAGTATATTTGGTAGATATATGACAAATCCAAATATAAAGCATATGGAATATAGCTAAAAGGTTATGAGATATTTATAGAAAACCATAACAAAAGGTGTGCTAATTTTTTAAAAGTTTGATCATTTTGAAGTAATTGAATATTATGATTCTGATTTGCTGATTGCATGAATTATTTAAAAATCAATTTTATTATATTTTAAATGATGACTGGAGGAGCTATTTCTTAAAAGGTTTAAAACAGACTCTCATGGCATTTTGTTCTATACTGGCAGAGTTTGTGGTACATTAAGAGCTGCAACTCATACTGTTTAGTTGAAAGACTTCATCCTAGGGCTTATGATTATTGATTCTATCTCGAAACTACTTTAGATTTACTATGATAATAGTGTAGCTATGTTATTTTTAAAGAACAATAAAAGTTTTTAGTGTCTCTATCCATATGGAGATGAAATATTTGATAGTCAGATATTTGACTAAAAAGAAACTATTATAATTGAATACATAGAGACTAATGCAATGCCAACAGACCCATTGACAAAGAACTTATATTCATTATATTTATTAAACATATGAAAAAGTAAGGGTTCATTAGAATCTTTTGACGTACTTGGTTAGTGGAAGCATTATTTTTTATTAGACATCATATGGATGTCATAAAATTTTTATTTTTATTATTTTCATAATGAAATATTGCATTTGTATTTATGCATGTATGGTCGATTATAAATATTATTTAAATAAAAGTCTTAAACATAAAGATATTGTATAAGCATAAATATTTTATTTAAATCAAAATCTTAAGTATAAAGATGTCACTTTAGCATAAAGATATTGATTATATTGTAATTAATATTATTGATATCATGATTTATCTTAAGATATAAAGGAGTCATCTTGAGATATATGATGAGATTATCACATAAGCTTAAAATTATTGTAGCTTTCAATGGAAAACACAAAGAGGTTTCACTTGAAACCATAAAATAGACTGATAATGAGCTTTGTATGTTTTGATCACATGGGTACAAAGTTCATAAAGGAATGAATCAGCTATATGAAGGAAAACTTGTAGGATTTCATGTATAGATTTCAAATTTTTTTCGAAATTAAAGCAATGGAAGATATAGATTAAACAGTTTAATCTACAATATGCATATAATCAGATTATAAAATCTTATATCAAGGATCTATAACATGTCATGATGCAAATATAAATCTAAAATTAAATTATTCATAAGTGGTATTGATCATATCAACACCTAGATCTAGAAAAATTTTAGATCTAACCCTAGATCATATCTAAGTTACCAAGAGATCAGATCTCTTATCTTTGTGTGGGTCGAGAACTCAGTGATTAATTTTTGTTGTTGCTTTTAGAGCTGCACATACGTTCGACCTTTATAGGTGATCCACACGAACCTGCAATATAGATCGAAGGTTCGTCGAATGAAGATTCGCTCGAAGTGCTAGCTTCTCATGGATTCCTCCTGATGGTCAATCAAGAACATATTCTCCAGATCCCTTGGACACTCCAAGAGATGAAGAATATGAGAAGGAATAAGAAAGAAGTCCAACCCTTGGATCTCTCATAAATCAGAAAATAAAAATAAAAAAAAATAAATCCTAAGAGAAGACAAGTCTTCTCCTTCAGGACATCAACGATTGATGTTCGAAAAATATCTCTATGTTAGGACAAGAGGAGACCTTCTCCTCTAAAATTTTTTCTAAGTTTTTGGATCTAATATTTTTTATTTTTATCATATAAAAATTTTCACAAGAAATTGAAAGAGAAGAATTCTCAAAAAAATCCTAAGAAAAGACGTTCTTCTCTTCTTCTCTCATCAGGACATGATCAAATCATATCCAAAAAGAACATTATGCCCCAATAACTTAAAGTACTTATTCCCATTTTCTATTCCTCTCTCTCTCAGATTTTTATCATATAAAAATCATAAAGAATAAATAAGAGAAAAAATATATAAAAAAAAAATAAAGAGAAGATAATCTTCTCTTACCTTGTCTCTTCAAGACATCAACATTTGATGTCTTAATTGAAGGCTCTTCTCCAAGATTTTTCATGAATTTTTTGAGATTTATCATGTCCTCAAACCATCTCATAGAAGGCGCTCCAATAATATAAGGATGACTAGGTCAAACCTAGTCTTTTATGGACTCCTATAGGGCATCTAACTCTTGGATGCCCCTTGATTTTAGGCATGAGAACCAAAAAACCAATGCATAAAAACTTGGGGAGAAGAGCAGAGAAAAGGTTGGGTGGTGTGGGGAAAAAATCCAAAAGGAGGGAAGAAGTTTTGGTCAAAGAGAACTCTATCAAATAGGAAACTAATCCTAACCACTTTCTAGTTTTGACCAAGTCAAAACAAATTCCTAAACCAATGAGGAGTGGGGTGTGGAGACTCTTTCTTAGGCATAGAAATTCACATAAAACATCAAAAATAAAAGATGTGGACATGAGTTTTTAGGTGCAAGAGAAAGAGAGACAGTCCCAATCCAACTAGGACTCTTCTTGTTTGACTAGATCAAAATAGGTTTGAACCTAATTTAAATTTTATTTAAATTAGATTAAATGTAACTCAATTAAGGATGATCCTAGTCCAACTAGAAGCCTAATTAAATCAGATTAAATCAAAATTTAAATTTGATTTAAATCCTAAGTCAATTAGGTACATCCAAGTCCTAGTCAAACAAGAAATTATTCTTTCTTATAATTGGCTTATCTAATAAACTAACTAGACTTAATCTAATTAAGTCCAAACTAATTCTAATTGAATCTAATTCAATTAAACTTGATCTCAGCCCGATTGCTCAATCAAATTGAGTCAATTAGCAATATAATTGCTAATCGATCCTCTTGCAACACTAACATTAGGTCAAACATCAATCATATTGATGGATAGACCTTAGAATGATTCTCAATCATCGATTAACCACCTGATCAGGTTACAAGCTCTAATGTATGTGAGCCTATAGGTTTAAACCTAAGTCGATAGCATAGAAACCGATTTCTATACCAATCGAAATGACCATCTAGCAATGGTACCCGACGTCTAGATAGGTTGAATGTATGTAAAGCAACATTCTTAGAACCCTGGCCTATGGTTATCATATAATTCATCCCTATGATCAATAAAGCTCAAGATGACTTCGAGTATACTGTCAACACTCATACAAGTCATCTTTATTGTGTTTCAAAATTTTGCAAATTCCTTGACACCTCACGAGGATTACCCAGGCCTAGGTTTTGCTAAATTAAAACACAGCGAGTCATTCTCTTCCTGAAATTAATCAGAAGTGGTCAATCCCATCTTGACTCACACATTGATTTTATAAGTACTTGACTGTATCCAAAAATCTTTCGAACCTATATTAGAAATACAGACAGTCCATTACCAAAGTATAGTGAGTTGCTTGCAAGTCACTGTAGTGATCTCAGATCGGAGGGACACTTATACCCATTGACCTTAGCTAGCTACTATTGACAGTAGAGTGCTACATTGGTCATGTTTAGTGTAGATATACTCTTATATCTCATCTGAATACCATACCAGTGTCTCCACACCACTTGATTACGAGGACAACCAACATATATGGCATACAACGACCTATACCCGATGAGTTATCGTTCTTATTAATAACTTATCATTTGATCATGAATAATTTAAGAACCATCCGATAAATCCTCCTTTATCGATTGATTGTGGTTCTAAGGACTTCATCATAATTTAGAAGTTCATTTAAGAAAGATAGAACTTATATGATGAATCAGTCAAATAGCTATTATTATTAGATAATTCATATACTAATTTCAATCATCTACCACTTAAATGATTAGCTTTAGGACACATTTTTCAACACTATCCTGATCGGATCAAATGCAGTGGAATTCAAAAATTTTGAATCCGATCCAACAAATAGTTCATAGATCATATTAGCATGTATTCTAAGGGTGATCACATCATGTTTGTATGGATAGACGATCTCTACAGTCTGATGATTAAAACTAGATTGAGGTCACTATTGGGCTACGCACATGCCTGGCCTCTACAGGCATCCACTTGGGCTCGGATCTGGATGACTTCTCCAACTTTGATCCACTTTTAGTAAGTCGGATCTAGGTCTCCTGGATCTATCTTCAATTTGATCATCGATAGCAACTTGATCAACATCACTTCACCATTCGAGTACTTCGAGATCAACCCAATTTCTTTGGATGTGGGAGAGAGAGGAAGTGGAGAGGAGAGGGAGGAGGCATGGAAGAAGAGAAGGACTCTGGCAGTTTCTAAAATTCTAATGCTAAACTATTTAGCAGGTTTCCTATTTATAGAAATAGGAAACTAGGAGTCATTGGGCTTTAAGTCATTGATCGAGTCAAAGATATAAAGCAGAAGGACTCCTAGAAGGATCTGGCGCCCCTCCTCTATTTTCATGTTATTTTGTCGAACAAAATTCAGATGGGGCATGCACCACCCTTATCTGGATAAGGTGGTTGGTGCCTCTTCTGATCTCCCTTCAAGTTTGAATTAAAGCCAACCTCCTACTCAAAATTTGAATAGGTTTGACTCATTCAAACTAGATCTTATCTCCATCCACAAGGGGTGCATGCTAGGATAGAACCAAAGGGGTGTGCGCCCTCTTATTCTCTCTCAGAAAGCAGATGGTGCATGCCCCTAAAGATAATCTAGGGGGTGTGCACCCTTCTCTTTTGTGCACAAAGAAAAGTCAAAGGGAGGGGGGCGGCCCAAACTTGGCACCCCCTCATCCTTATCCAATCAGGAGACCCAGGGCACACCAATTTTTGGTGTCTCTGCAAGCCATATTCAATTAGACCATGCCCTATTTAATAGGAAACCCAAAGCAAGAGAAATTAGGTTCAATCATGTGCTAGCATGATTTTCTTAAACCTAATAGAATCAAATCCAATTCAATCAGACTGTATGAGTCCAATTAAAATATTCAAAATCAAAATCCTTGATTGTATGACCCTATAGGTTCAATTTTGCATGGTAATGAAATATGTCGTGATCTCCATCATTGCCATTATTAAAACTTTTTTGATAGATCAGAACTTTTTTAATTCATCCAATTAGAATTATCGATCATCAAGATAATTCTAATTGGTCCTACAATCCACCAATGATACCTAGCAGTATGTAGTAGTAACCAATCAGAACTGAAAAAAATCTCTATGTAGTTATCATATGATTCAATTTTTCTATCATAAGTTTCGACAAGATCGAGATCAAGAAAAATTCGTCAAACCTCATACTCTTCATATGATAGAATCAATCGATTGGAGTCTGATGTGAAATCTTAATAGAAACCCCTTTCTATTTTTTACATTACCATAGCCATGGGCTTTAGGACTCAATCTTATGATTTTCATAGAACTACTCCTTTACCGAGATTGAAGATCCTATCTTGGTATAATCCAATTTCTATAATGAATATACTATAGCCAACATACACCTCAAGATTTCATACAACTAGGAGATCGAGTTATGGTGTAGTCAAACTATAGCACCCTCAAGGTGAATTACCGATGCACTCAGATCAAAGAACCAGACACACAACTACAGCAATAAGCATGTCATTGACGAGAAGGTAGACTTTCTTATGACTGCTCAAAATTGATCATGCTTAATATCCTTATTCTTAACAAGCACCTGTACTTTCGCTCTGATGTCTCTACACTATAGATTCAAGACTTATCTACTCGAAGAAAGCGATCGTATATCGATCTTCTAGATTAATCACCATCCTTATAATGATCCTACATTGAGAGCAGTTTATGAGTTAATTAAAATAACACGTCTCAAATTCTTAACTCTTGAGAATATGTGTTAGTATACCCATTGACCCAATGGATGATTCATAGACATAATTAAACACAAATATGAATAATAAAATAATCTAAATTTTATTAATAAGTTAAAAATTATAAAATATGCCCATAGAAAGTTTTACATATGTCGGCTAATTTGACTTCTAGGGCATACATCTAACAAACTCCCACTTGACTTAAAGCCAATTGGCTACAAATCTAAGTCCCATCTTCTCAAAATGGGTTTTAGTCTTTTGCTGGCTCAATGGCTTTGTCAGTGGGTCAGCCGTGCTATCCACGATATTGACTCTCTTCATCTTGACATATTCCTTCTTTATTGAGAAAAACATCTTGATATTCAATCCATAATAAGCCCAGAATGAGGTCTAGAATGATAAATGAAATCCAATGAGACCAAGAACAGCATAAATGGAGTCCAGATGAAGAAGTTACGTACGAAAGAAGGCTGGAGTGAGGTGACATGGCCCACGGGCCCATCAGAGGGGCCCATAGGCTGGCATAGGACTAGCCCAGTAGCCCGTGGTGCACTGGGTTAGCCTAGGCATGCGAGCTGACTATGCGAGCACAGCCCAGCATGGGTGTGCATGCACGAGCCGTGCGTGCATGCGCAAGCCCAACAGGCGCCCGACCTATTGCGCGGTCCACGTGCGCAGTGTGGACTTGCATGCACGAGCCGTGCGTGCATGCGCAAGCCCAACAGGCGCCCGACCTATTGTGCGGTCCACGTGCGCAGCGTGGACTAGTGGGCATTTTCTACTCGTTTCACATAGTTCACAAACTCGTCCATGGACCACGTCCCGATCTGATAGCTCAAACATGAGCCGATCATGATCAAGCGGTCCAGGCATGATTAAAGCTTAATTAGGAGGCCTTTTCCACAATCCAATGGCCCAGGTGTAGTCGGTCATGATCGAATAGTCCAGAACTGATCTCAGGTATGTTTAGAATTGGATTTCTTATTGAAATACTATTTTTGGATTTTTGGAGTTTATATAACTCTGATTGATGAACCGCTTATTGCATCGAAGAGCTGGTGACGTCTTGGAGGTGCTGAGAGGCATTTTAACAGATTTTTGAAATCTTTTCTGAGGATTTTGAAGCTTCTTATTGAGAGACTCTTATATAAGGATTAAGTGGTAAGTTTCTTTTGTATTTATTTGATTCTCTTTCTCTCATAGTGAAGTTTGCATGCCCCATGAAGGTAGACTTTAGTCTAATCCACATACTTGATTGTGTGTGGTCTCTTATCTTTTATTCTTCTTTCTTTCTCTTATAGTATCCATACATGATCGAGTGCAACATAAGTAATATCAAGAAGGTCCTGAGATTGTGATATCCTAGCCAGACTCCCATAATAATTGATATCAGGGTGAGTTGATATCCTAACATTTTAGAAATAATTACGGATGAGGTGAAACCACCACTCGATGTGCTTGGATTTCTTGTGAAACCTTGGCTCCTTAGCTAGAGCTAGGATATCATTGTTGTTGCAGTAGAGAGGAACGACATCAGATGGCATCACTTCTAACTCAGGAATAAACTTTTAAACCAGAATGCCTCCTTCGCAGCTTCTGATGTAGTAATGTATTCTACTTTCATGATGGAGTCTGCAATCACAGTCTGCTTGAAACTCTTTCGGCTAACAACCACCATTGCACAAGAATATGTTTTCTGATGTCGACTTTTGATCATCAATATCATATATAAAGTTTGAATCTGTATACCCTGCACATGAAGTTCTTCATTTTCAAAGATCAAAAATATATCCTTAGTCTTTCTCAAGTACTTAAGGATATATTTTACAAAAGTCCAATGCTCTCCATCTGGATTTGACTGATATCTGCTTGTAACACTGGGCAATATCAAGTCGTGTACAAAACACGACATACATGAGACTCCCTATGGTCGAGGTATAAGGGATCTTGCTCATGCGTTCAATCTCTTCTAGTGTGTTAGGGTATATTTTCTTAGAGAGATGAATGCCATATCTGAAGGGTACAAGATCCCTCCTAGAGTTTTCCATGCTAAACTTTTAGCACCTCCTCAATGTACTTCTTTTATGATAAACCTAGCATTCTTCTTGATCTATCTCTATAGATCTTGATCCCCAATATAAAGGATGCCTCACCTAGGTTTTTCATAAAAAACTTCTTAGACAATTAAACTTTGACTGAGGTCAACATGAAAATATCATTCTTAATTAGGAGGATGTCATCCACGTACAATACGAAAAAAATAACAGTGCTCCAACTGACCTTTTTAAAGACACACGGCTTCTCATTCTTAATGAAACCAAATGATTTGATTATATTATTAAAACGAACATTCCAGCTCTAAGATGCTTGCTTAAATTCATAAATAGATCTTTGCAGTTTGCAAATTTTGTGATTACTATCATTGAATGTGAAACCAAGCGGCTATTCTATATAGATATCTTCTTCAAGATATTCATTCAAGAATACCATTTTCACATTCATTTGCTATATTTCATAATAAAAATATGTTGCAACGGCAAGCAATGTATGGATAGATTTAAGCATGACTATAGGTGAGAAGGTATTCTGATAGTCAATACCTTCGTGTTGTTTATATCCTTTCACCGCAAGCCTAGTTTTGAATAAAACTATATTCTCATTTATGCCAATCTTTCTCTTAAAGATTCATTTACACCCAATTGGTATAATACCTTCAGATGGATTTACTAAGGTCCATATTTGGTTTGAGTGCATTGAGTTAATTTCTGACTTCATTGTCTCTAACTATTTTTTGGAGTCTATATCTGACATTGCCTCGCTATAGGTTTTGGGGTAATCTCCATATATCTTAATTTCAATGAGGAATATTTTCTCTATATTCTTGAAGATAATACCTAAATATCTCTTAGGAGGACGAAAAGTCTTACTAGACTTATAAGGTGGAGAAAGAGTGTATGGATCAGCTCAGAATGAACTGGTTCCTCAGGTTCCAAGGCTCGTTGCTTTTCAAAGACTATCTCTTCGAGCTTGATTTATCTTCCTATGCCTCCATTTTGAATAAACTATTTTTCAAGAAAGACTGCATATCGACTCACAATTACATTATGGTATTTTGAAAGATCGAAATAATATCCTAAAGACTCCTTAGAATATCCAATAAAATGAGCTCTAAGGGATCTAGATTCTAACTTGTCTGTTTATTGTCTTTTAATATGGGTCGAACAATCCCAAATCTTAAAATGACTCAGACTTAATTTCTTACCATGCCACATCTCATATGGTGTAGTAAGAATGGTTTTAAAAAGAATCCTATTCAGTATATAGATTGCAGTCAAAAGGCTATGTACCCAAAGATAGATGGGAAAGTCTGTGAAGCTCATTATGAAATGGACTATACCTAATAGGATCCTATTTTTTTGTTCTAAAATTTCATTGAGTTGAGACGTTTCAGGCGAAGTCCACTATGAGATAATGCCATGTTCCTTAAGATAGTCCAGAAATTTTCTACTAAGGTATTCACTTCCTCGATTTGATCAAAGAATCTTGAGAGATTTTCTGATATATTTTTTCATTTCATATTTAAATTCTTTAAACTTTTCAAAGGTCTTAGACTTGTAATGCATAAGATACATATACCCATATCGAGAAAAATCATCGATAAAGATAATGAAATAGAGAAAACTACCTCTGACCGACATATTAAATGAGCTGCAAACATCTGAATGCACCAGAGCAAGTATTTTTGTGGTTCTTTTTTCATGTCCTACAAAAGGCAGCTTGATCATTTTTTCTTGAAGGCATGATTTACAGATCAGATATGACTCGAAAGTCAACGGATTCAACAGTCCAATTTTTTTTCAATCTGTTAATCCTGTCTTCTTCAATATGACCTAGTCTTAGGTGCCATAAATACTTTACATTTATACTATCTCGAGATCATTTAGTACCTATGGCATTCATATTTTGCTCGACATAATTTACAAAAATATCTATATATAACTAAAAGAGACCATTTATAAGAAAACTACTATCAACTTTATTATTTTCAAAATAAATATTACAATGATCCTTATAAAAACTAATTACATAATTATCTTACATCAAGCAAGAGATAGAAATTAGATTCCTATTTGCAGAAGGTACAGAATAACAATCTCTAAGAAATAAATAAATATATACCCATCTATATATATATATATATATATATATATATATATATATAATGTATGTATGTATGAATGTATGTACGTATGTATGTATGTATATATATATATATATAAACATACATACATACATATATAATAATAATAATAATAATAATAATAATAATAATAATAATAATAATAATAATAATAATAATAATAATAATAATATATGTGTGTGTATAATCATGTATATATATATATATGTATGTGTATGTGCATGCATATGTATATATACGTATTTATATTTGCCACTTAACCAAAACTTCGACTCTCTCTAACCATCCATGAAATTGTTTACTATTTTCTATCTACTTAATATGTGTCAAAATATATATTTATGCACTAAGGAGCTTAGCTCAAAATGAAGTCTTGCTTAAAATGAACACCAGCTATCAAAGTGAAAGAGGGACAATAGCTTCTTGTGCCCATGTTATTTATGTTGTAGGATCTTCTACCCCACTCCTGTGCCCATAGTTGAGCTGCAAGCTGTCTAAGAAGATCTCATTTTAATGATCCATAAACCAAAGTTGCAGAAAACTTTGGACCGATACGGTGATTAATTTGGCGACGATCATCTAGTGGATTAATTTGGCGACGAACATCTAGTGGATTATCTGACTGCAGCCTGGTGACTGCTATGGCCACCACCTTCTTGTCAACATCTGGCAATTGTTTGCAAAACAAGACTAACATGTGCCAACTAAAACGTAATCGTACTTACCGAGTGAGTTAGCCCAGTAAAGTAGCTAGAGAAGGAAAAAAAAATCACATTTATGTGTATTCTCTAGATTTTAAATTAAAATGATGTCATAAACCTCAATGCTAAATTAGTATGTCATGTCTTGATGAAAATAGTCATTAAAGCTTAAGTTCTAGTTGATGTTCAGTGATTCAACGGGAAGGAAAAACAAATAATCATCTGTGATGGGGATCTAGACTAGTTGAGAAGAATGGATAGAGTAAAATGAGTATCTATTATATATAAATAAAATAATACTCTATGAAGGAGTATTATAGTGTTGCCACCTCAGCATCTTAAATAATTTTAGTTATGTCACGTGGAATCGAAATATTATTTTTAAATAATAATAAAATAATATTTTAAAAATTTTAAAAATAATATTTTAAAAATAAAAGTAGGAGAAAAATAAGAAATAAAAAATATTTTTTTAAAATATTTTTTTTTAAAAAATAAATCTATTATATATATATATATATATATATATATATATATATATATATATATATATATATATATATATATATATATATATATATAAAATAATACTCTATGAAGAAGTATTGTGGTGCGGCCACCTCAGTATCTTAGATAACTTTAGTTGTGCCACTTGAAATCAAAATATTATTTTTAAATAATAATAAAATAGTATTTAAAAAATTAAAAAAATAATGTTGGTGCGAAATCTGATCGACGTCGGAGAAGCGCTGGAGTCGGAGAAGACGAGATTGCCATTAGGGACCTACAAAACAACTCTCGTTTAGAGCCTGGGGGATGGCTCCGGCAAGACCCTCCGACGATCAAGTCAACTCTTTCGGCCAACATAAATGAAGTACTCAGTAGAGAAAGTTGTAGAGTATTGGAAGAGAGGAGAAAGTTTGGAGAAAACGTATCTAGAGGGTTCCTTTTATAGTTCGAAGCCTGTAATAAACTGATAGTGACAGCCGCAACTGCTTGGTAATGAGTCGTTCCGGGCCACGTGGGGTTTGTTACAAAGAGTAGTGTCTGTTGTCACGACGTGCAAATCTATTGGAATTTAATAGTTGAAGTTCGGAGGAGTAGACATCGATTGATGATGATCTTTAAGTTATATCAATTCTAGAGAAGTTCGGACTCCTCTAAAGTAGTCTGTATGTGGGTTGGTTCATGCCGTGTACGAGGCCGAATTTATGTAGGCGAGAAGACGACTGCTGGAAGTTCGGCCGAAAGGGGTTCAGAAGCTCTGCGACCTGAGAAATCTTGAAGGAAGTTTGTCGAAGATGTCTGAGAGCGAATCCATGGGAGAATTAGGAAGTAGGTCTGCTGGAGGGATCTGTGCGCAGCTCTACTGGAGGAGAAATCCAAAGAAGAATTTGCCTGATGGAGGAACCTAACTACTGAAAGGGTCCAGAAGGAGTTCGACCGCTGGAGGAGTCTGAAAGGAGTTCGACTGTTGGACAGAGCCACACAGATTACTGAAAGAAGATTGGTCGAATAGGATGCATAGGAGCCGGGGACTTAGCCAGTTCTCTAGGGTAGAAGCATCGACTGTTCAAGTTCATCTGGAGAAGGAATCCACAACGCCCTATCGAATATGAAATCGATCTTCCCAGCCAGTCGGATTATCTGACTGCAATGTTGGAGGTCGGCCATCTCAAAATAATTCAGAGTTCGAATACTTTCACAGATTGAGGTTTAGTTTTTATAGCTGCAATCGGACGAAATTGGAGTTGGAGTCTTAGCCAAACTTTGGTAGGCATGGATTTATCCCCAACACTAGTCCCCCTACTTTTGAGTTTGAAGTTCGAAGGATGGGAGTAAAATGGAGAGTATTGAAGTTCGAAGAGTTTTTAAATCCTGTTGGATTTTTTGTGTCTGGGTTGGATGGAGAGTTTTGGCTTTTATCGAGCTGGCGTCGAAGCTTCGTAAATGCATAGTGATTTGAAGAGATATTTTTCAAATTTTTTGCCAGAAGCCTGCTCGAAGTACAACGCTATTAAGGATCTGTTCATTGGAAGCTTTCTGCCATGATGAGTGGGACACACGTTGATCAGAGATCGGCTTGAGAAAATTCTCAATCATAACCATCTTGGAATTCCAAGGGCTACTTAAACCAATCCTCCTCCTCCAAGCCTTCTTCTGAAATCCTAATCTCCTTCCTCCGGTTTCCTTCTCCATCCCGTGCGAGAGTTTAAGCTTCTTCCTCCATTTTCCTTGGTTCCAGGCGCATCCTTATTTAATTTTTGTTACATTCATCATCTCCTTATTCTCCCCAATCAATTTAGGTCAGCTCTTCGACACTATTTTGGATTATTTTTGCACTCTTTACTTTCTCGCTTTTTCTATTTTTATTGAAGTTTAAACACCTTATTTTTTCTAATTTTTTGGGTGATTCCATGATTTTCCTTTGATCCAAATGTCTACCAAGGGATCCTGGTCAACATGTTCTAGAAGCCTGACCCCTTTAACCTTGGTGAGTCCATCTCCTGAGGAGGTTGAACCTTTGGGGTCGGCCCGTCCTTTTATGCCTGCAACCATTCGCTATAGACTTCGGTCCGACGACCTTTTCCTAACTAGGATTCGGTTTGAGATTCCTTCTGAATACGAGCTTGAACTTCCTGGGCTCGACGATCGAGTTTGCTCACCCCCTTTCGGTCGAACCTGTCTGTATGTCGAAATCCTTTGGGCCGAGCTTAGATTACCCTTGCCTCCTTTTGTAGTCAATCTATTCAGATTTCTCAATATCTCTCTTGCTGCCATGGTGTCGAATTTCTTTAAATTCATCATAGGATTTCTCTCTTTGTGCACCATAGTAGGCATCCGACCTACCATTTTCTTATTCCGCAACTTCTTCACCTTCAAAAGTCATCCAACCGCCAAGGACTGGTGGTATGTATCTCCGCAGTTCGGCAAGAATGGATTGCTCAAAGGTGCTCCTTTCTCCGTTCACAATTGGAAAGAGAAATTTTTTTCGTCTCCCATCCCTCCTTAGGGTTAGGACTTCCTCCATTGGGCAAGATAAGGGAATCGGCCCGTCGAGCCCCCGGGCTAGAAAATGAGGATCAGAGTTCGGCCGATAAGCTGAAGTTCTTTAACGCTCCATCGATTACTAACCTTCTGGACGAGCAGACCATGTTTAATTTTGATCTCAGTCCTCTTAATTCAATTGGTAGTTCTTTATATTCAGTCAGTTGGATAGTATTCTTTCTGCTGACCTTCTAACTTTATCTTCTTTGCAAAAATGACTCCACAGGAACGGAACCACCTGGCGCAGAGAATCAAGACCCTTAAGAGGAAGGGCAGTCCTTCCGATGAACCACGGAAGAAGGCTCGAACTAGAGAGTCGAGCCAGGCCATGCCGATTCGGACCATGCCAGCCCTCGAGCCCGTCGTTATTGCACCGAGTCTAATCTTGTCTGATGAGGCTGCCCCTTCTGCTCCTGTTCAGTAAGGGAAAATCGCGGAGAGGAAGAAGAAGAAGGCCGTCGGCAAAAAGGTCGGATAGAAGGTTAAGAGCTCCGAGGGAGAGGACCTTAGCTAAGAGCAGGATTCTCTGGATGACTGAGAGGTCATCCAATCGCTGATGGAGGAGAGCGTTCTTCCCCATATTGTAGAGAGGATGTGCCAAAAGGATGACGTCGAGAGGTTTGATGAGTCCTTCGCTACCTTCCTAGAGGTAGGTAGCTTCTTTTGATTTTGACTTCATGCCCTTTGGGCTTTAAAGTTGGGATCTTTTAGAATTTTGATTCGCTTTTTGTTTTGCAGTTGGGGCACTACCTTTTTGCCTACTCCGAGGTGGCAAACCAGAGATGGGCTGAAGCTTTCAGGATCCTCGAGGAAGCCCGCATGGAAGTCAAGGAGGCTCGGGCCAAGGTCAACATTCTGAAGGTTGTCTTGGAAACCCACTCGTCTGAGGTTGAACGTCTTCAGAAGGAGTTGAGAGAGGAGCGCGAAGAGATGGCGAAGCTGAGGACCGAGCTAGCTCTAGGGAAGGAGGAAAAAAGGAAAGCGCAGGAGGAGGTCAATGCCGCCATGGAGAGGGCCGTGTAAGACTTCAAGTCCTCCAAAGATATGGAGGACATCAAAATAGACTTCGCTCAGGAATCTTTCTTGGAGGGGTTCCAGATCTGCTTGGGATGGGTCGTTGAGAACTTCTCCGACATCGATATGGACCTCCTCATAGAGGAGCTAAAAAATAGAGCTGGCTCTTTGCACGCTAATGCCGAGGTTGCCCCCATTGTCCATGTCATTAAAGCTGCTCTAGAAGTTCCAGAATCTACAGGTGCAACGTCCGAGCCTGCTCGAGTCGGAGGCAGTCGAGAATGTCCCGACCTCTCTAGTGGGTGAGCCATGTGAGATCTAATTTTTTTATATTTATGTATTTTTCTTTATTTTTTTTGATGTACCAAGAATATTTGAAGTAATGAAAGCAAATCTTTCTTTTTCTTTACACTGCGCTATATGTGATTCAGAATGCCTCCGACAACCAGGACCACGACCCCCTTTCTCCAGTTGATGCCGACCCCTTAGCTCAGGAAGTTTCGTTCAAGCCTTTAATAAGGGGTTTGAAGCAGGAAGTTCATCATTTAAGAAAAAAGTTGAAGAAGTTTGAGGCCGACCTTCAGGCCTCTCGGAAGAATGCTTCAGAGGCGACTAAAGAAGTTACTCACCTCCGAAGCCTGCACATGAAGGATTCCGCGAGCTTCTGCATCTGAAAAGAAAATTTCAAGAAGGAGCTTGCTAAACTCCAGAAGAATGAGAGCGACAAGTCTTGGGCACTCACAGCGAAGATCGGCTCTCTTGAAGTTGATCTTAAGAAGGCAAAAAAAAAGATCCTTCTCTTGGAAGGAAGTTTGCTATGGTCCACCGATGAAGCCCAGCATAACTGGGATTGGTCGAAAAAGTTCTTCCAACTTCAGAAGCAGTTGCAGGATGCTGAGGACCGACACAATAGTTATCGGATGACCTGGGCAGGAAAGATATCCAGGCTTGAAGACGAGCTGAAGGCTGCTAGGGATGAGGCGACCTATTTTTGGAGGAAGTTTTATAGTGTTCAGCAGGCTGGATTGAGCAGTGAATCTGAGCTCGCCTCTCTGAGGAGGACCGTCGGTGAGCTCTCGAAGGCTATTGGGGTGGAGAAAGCTGAAGTTTAGCAGCTGAAGCTTTAGTTGATCTACGAGCATCGAGCCGTCATGGACATCGAAGCTGAATCCGAAGTCCTGAGGAAGCAGTGGCTGGAACTCGAGGCCAAATTTAAGTACACCAACAGAATGTATATCGATGGCCTATATAAGAAGAAGGAGCTCGAGGAGGAGATCTTCAGACTGAAGGAAGCTTTGGTGATGGCTGGAGCCGATAGCCCAAAGTCTGAAGAGCTCGTGCCACCTTAGAACTTCACATCCTTTCTTTTTTTCTTTATGTAATCAATTTCATTGATCTTTATTCTGTTTCTAATGCATTTGTTCTTTCGCATAGTTGGTCCTTGCCTACCTTCATTTCGCTTGTAGTATGCCCACTATGTAATCGTTCTTATTAACTTTTATTTTGTAATGAACACAACTCTATGATGAAATGATATCTCTCTCTCTCTCTCTTTTTTTTATCATCTCTTGTAGATGCAATTCTGGATGCCTCGTTTTTTCCTTTATTTCTAATGAGATGCTTGTCATAGATGTTGGGCTAGAGGTCCGTTTCGTGGATCAGGTCGGGGTTTTTTCTTTGGCGTTTGGAGTGGCCGTAGGGGAATGTGCACGATAGTCATTAGTAGGGCCTTGGCCTCTTCCTTATTTTCAATTAGCGAGGCCTCGGCCTTCCATCCTTTGCATGATCGTAGAGGTTCGTTGAATCCATCGGCAGGATCTCTCCCCTCATCTCATTTTGCTTTAATGAGGTCTTCGACTTTGCTCACGTTAGGACGAGGTTCTCCTCCTATTTCTAGCGGGCTGTAGGGGCACATTAGGGCTATTGGCAGGACCTCTCCTCTCATCTCGTCTTAGTTTAATGAGGCCTTCGACTTTGCTCATGTTAGGATGAGGTTCTCCTCCTATTTTTAATAGGCTATAGAGGCACATTAGGGCCATCGGTAGGGCCTCTTCCCTCATCTCGTCTTAGTTTAATGAGGCCTTTGACTTTGCTCACGTTAGGACGAGGTTCTCCTCCTATTTCTAACGGACTGTAGGGGCACATTAGGACCGTTGGTAGGGCCTCTTCCCTCATCTTATCTTAGTTCAATGAGGCCTTCGACTTTGCTCACGTTAGGACGAGGTTCTCCTCCTATTCCTAATGGGCCACTTTAGGTTGCTTCAATTTTTGCACCAAGAAGTAATGATGTTAAAATAGAAAAATTTTATTGAAGAAAAATTATTGGTAGTATATTCTTAAGTTTTCTGAATTTCAAGGCCACGGGAGTGTCGCTCCTCTGAGCTCCTTCAAGTGATAAGTTTTGGACCGGACGACCTCCTCTACTTTATACGAACCTTCCCAATTCAAGGTGAGCTTTCCTTGATCTTGAGGTTGCGAAATGGATGCTCGCCAGAGCACCAAGTCCCCCATCCTGAATGCTTTACTTTTTACTCTGGAGTTATAGTATCTGGCTACTCTTCGTCTGTAGGCTGCCATCCAAACTTGAGCTTCTTCTCTTTTTTCCCCTAGTAGATCGAGGTTGACTCTTAGGTCTTGTGAGTTATGCTGCTCATTGAAAGCCACGACCCATGCTGATAAAAGTTTAAGCTCAATTGGGATGACTACCTCTGTTCCAAAGGCCAAGACGAATGGTATTTTTCCAGTCGGTAGCCTTTAAGTAGTTCGATACTCCTAAAGGACGTGGTAGAGTTCATCCGCCCAAGTCTTCCTTGCTCTTTCAAGCCTTGCCTTGATGCCCTATAGTAAAATTCTATTGATCACCTCTGCTTCACCATTTGTCTGCAGATGGGCCACTGACGTGAAGTGATGGAAGATGTTTAGATCTTCGCAGAACTCAGTGAATCTCATTCTAGTAAATTATCATCCGTTATCTATTATGAGAGTTTGAGACAGACCAAACCGACAGATGATTGACTTTCAGATGAAGTTCTGTACCTTGGTCTCAGTAATTTTTGCTAATGGTTCAACCTCGATCCATTTGGTGAAGTAGTCGATCGCAACCATGAGGAACTTCCATTATCCGAATGCCATTGGGAAGGAGCCAAGTATATCTATTTCCCACTGCGCGAATGGCCAAGGTGCGCTTAGTGGAGTAAGCTCGGAGGTCGGCTATTTTTACATATTTGCATTTCTCTGACAGTGGTCACATTTTTTGACATACTCTATAGAGTCATGGTATAAGGTCGGCCAATAGTACCCCTACCGAAGTAGCCTTTGTGACAGAAATCTGGCTCCTATATGACTTCTGCAAATTTTCTCATGCACTTTTCATAATGCGAAGTCAGCCTCCGAAGGTCGGAGACATCTCAAGAGCGGTAGAGAATACGATCTTTTATATAGCTTGCCTTCATACAGAACATACCGAGAAGCTTGATTCCTGAGTTTCCAAGTTTCTTTCGGATCATGAGGAAGAGCTCCATCCTTGAGGTAGGCAACTAGCGGGTCGATCCAACTCGGCTCGTGCTCAACTTGCATAATAGACTGTAATTCCTCTGAGCTTGGACACTTTAGAACTTCAAAAAAATACTTCTTTGGAGAGTTCGGCTGGGACTAAAGTGGCCAATTTAGAGAGAAGGTTGGCTCTTATATTTTTTATCCTCGAAATCTATTGAATGCTAAAATTGTTGAAGGCCGAAGTCAAGTTTCTTACTTTCCCAAGATATTTCATCATGCTTTCCTTCCGAGCTTCGTAGTTGCCGCTAACTTGTCCGACCACCAGTTGAGAATCATTATAGACTTGGAGCCGATCTACTTCTAACTCTTTTGCTATTTTTAATCCAACAATTAGAGCTTCATATTCGACCCCATTATTAGTTATAGGAAATTCGAAGTGTAGCGCATATTCGGTGACGACTCTCTCGGAGTTAACTAAGACCAACTCCATGCCTGCTCCAATAGCAATGGATGAACCATCCACGTACAGGGCCCAAAAATCTTTGGAAAGGTCGGCATTCTCGTCAAGGGGGCTCGGTTGCAACCATGAAATGCTGGTTTCATCCTGTTCAAGCTCGGCTTCATCCGAAATGGTGCATTCTACTACAAAATCTATTAATATCTAGACTTTGATTGACGACTGAGGTCGGTAGTTGATGTCAAATTTTGTGAGCTCGATTGCCCATTTTGCGATTCTTTTAAAGCCATCCATTCGATGAAGGACTGTTTTAATTGGTTGATCCATGAGGACAGTTATGGTGTACCCCTGAAAGTAAGATCGGAGTCTCCTAACAGCAATTAGAAGATAGTAAGTCAAATTTTCTAATTTAGAGTATCTGATCTCTGCATCCCTCAGGATCTGACTTATGTAGCAGATCGGTCGCTGTGCTTTCGCCTCCTCCTTGACCAAGACTGCTGCTAGAGCTACCGAAAAAACTGCTAGGTACAAGAATAATTCTTCTCCAGGCTCAGACTTTGCCAGTAGTGGGAGTAAGATGAGATAGTTTTTGAGCTCCTCGAACGTCTGTTGGCATTCTGTCATCCAGCAGAAGTTCTTTGGTTGCTTAAGAACTTGAAAGAAGGGCATACATCGCTCGGCCAATCTCGAGATGAAGCGGTTTAGGAAAGCCACTTTTCTAGTCAGACGCCAAACTTCTTTAATTATTTTTAGAGTAGTCATCTCCTAAATAGCCCGAATTTTCTCTGAATTTGCTTCAATCCCATGCCTCGATACCATGAATCCCAAAAACCTCTCCGAGGTCACACTGAAGGCGCACTTGGTCGGATTCAGCTTCATCTTGTACTTCTTAAGTGTGCTAAAGATCTCTTCGAGGTCGGTAATGTGGTTTGTTGAGGCTCGACTCTTGACAAGCACATCGTCCACATATACTTTCATATTTTGGTCGATCTTCTTCCTAAAAATTTTGTTGACCAAGCGTTGGTACATGGCCCCTGCATTTTTGAGTTCGAAAGGCATAACTCTATAACAGTAAAGACCACGGTTAGTGACAAAAGCAATTTTCTCCTCATCCTCTGGTGCCATCGGGATTTGATTGTAGCCAAAAAAGGCATCCATGAATGTGAGAAGCTCATGGCCCGAGGTTGCATCCACCAGTTAATCAATTTTGGATAGGGGATAGCTATCTTTTGGGCAGGCTTTCTTCAGCTTTTTAAAGTCTATACACATCCTCCACTTGCCGTTTGCCTTTTTAATGAGCACCACGTTTGAGATCCAGCTCGAGTAGTTAACTTTCTGGATGAATCCAGCCTTGAGGAGCTTGTCGACTTCTTCTACAATCGCTTTCTGCCTCTCCAGAGCATGGCTGTGCATCTTCTCTTTTACTGGTCGATACTTAGGATCAGTGGCTAGCCGATGTTCCATGACCTCGACATCAATTTTTGGCATATCCATTGGGACCCAGACGAAAATGTCTGCGTTTCTTCGGAGGAAGGTGATGAGTTGCTCCCGAACCTCATCTCCCAAGTTGGAGCCGATCTACACAGTATGTTCCATATTTTCGTCGTTCAATGGGACGAAAATGAGGTCTTCCATAGGCTCGCCTCGCTCCTCCGTAAGGTCATCACGGACATCCAACCCATCAACAGGATAATAGTCGGACTGGATGTTTTTCTGTAGGACAATGGAGTAACAGTGCCTTGCCAATGCCTGATCTCCCCTGATCTCTCTGATTCTGCAGCTCATCGGAAATTTCACCTTTAGATACTAAGTTGACACTATAGCTCGGAGCGCGTTCAAACCAGGTCAGTCGAGAATAGCATTATAGGCAAATGAGGCTTTTACGATTAGAAAATTGATCTGTGCTTTAGCTAGCTTCGGGTATTGTCCTGCAGCCACAATTAAAGTCGTGATGCCCTCAACTGGCACGGCATTGCCAGTGAAGCCTACCAACGGAAAGTTCATAGGTCCCAAGTGGTTATTAGGTAAAGACATTTTTGAGAAAGCATCGTAAAACAAAATATCAGCAGAACTTTTATTATCTACCAAAATGTGGTGCACATCATAATCAGCAATGTTTAAAGAGATTACGATCGCATCATTGTGCGGGAACTAAACTCCTTAGACATCCTCGTTGGTGAAAGCAATGGGCTCCTCAGTTCTTCGCCTCTTTTTAGGCTCTGCTGATCCACTGGCCTTCCTTTACCAAAGTCCCCTAGAGATGGTGTTGATGATGCCGATGGATGGCTGATCTGACTCCTGCTCCTCCCTTTTTGGTGGTTCTGATTGCGGTAGTGCCCTTGATTGATCCCCTCGCCTTTCAGGCCGATGTTGCAAGAATCGACCGAGCCTACCCCACCTGATGAGCTCCTCGATCTCATCTTGGAGCTGAATACATTCTTCAGTGTTGTGACCGTGGTCACGATGATAGAGATAGTACTTGTTGGAATTATGCTTGTCGGGATGAAAGTGCATCCTCTCTGATCTAGGCAGTTGCTCCTTGATCTCCATCAGTACTTGTATTTTTGGAGCATTAAGGGGGACATAGTTGTGGAACCTTTGGAGGGGGGAGCCCCATCAAGCTTTTTTGTTAGGGCTTCCCTGCTTTCGAGACCGAAAAGGAGTTCGAGCTCGTTTGCACTTAGGGGGAGTTCGGAAGCGCGGTCGAGTTTCACTCGACTTTTCTTCCTTAGCGGGCCTGTCCGGCTCGCCCATTCACCGTTCTCTAATGGCTTCACTGTCCTTGGCCTTAAAGGCTTCTTCTGCTCGGGCATACCCTTCGACCCGAGTCATCATATCGATAAAATTCCTGGGGTACTTCTTCTCTAGGGAGAACAGCAGATTGTTCTTCTGAAGGTCATCCTTTAGTGCGGCCATCGCAACAGATTGGTCTAGGCTTCGGACCTCCAGCGTCGTAACATTAAAGCGATTGACATAAGCTTGGATGGATTCTCCCTCTTGCTGCTTGATGTTAATGAGGGATTCCGAACCTCGTCTAGGACGTCGGCTGCTGACAAAATGAGCTGCAAATTGATGGCTCATTTGATCAAAAAAAAAGATGGTGCCCAACTTAAGGGCTGAATACTAATTTTTGGCTGCTCCTTTCAAGGTGGATGGGAAAGCCCGGCACAGGATGGCGTCTGATGCGCCATGGAGCAACATCATCATCCGGAAGGCCTCCAGGTGGTCGATCAGATCGGTAGTCCTATTGTAGCTTTCAAATTGAGGAAGCTTGAAGTTCGGCGGGATAGGTTCCTGCATGATGTGGTGAGAGAAAGAAGGATCGGTACAGATATCATTACCATGGGAGGAGGGAGTATGGTGGAGTTTCTTGATCCGTCGGTTCATCTCTTGCAGTTTTTGATCCAAAAGATCCTCTCGATCGTGGATCTCCAAGGTCTTCTGACTGAATGGAGGCAAAGTCCCCCCAAGGGTAGAGTCATGATCAGAGCAAGGACTCTCGGCTCTCTGCTTTCCCTTTTCGGAGGTCGCCGGCCGGCTAGCCCGAGTCGGCCATCCCCAGACTGGATCATGGAGCTCCGAAAAAGCCTGCTTTGATCGAATTAATGCCGGAGGCTACTGTATGGCCTGCATTACTTCTGTGAGGCTGCGAACCTACTAGACTAGTAGGTTGAACTGCTTTGCGTCCACCATTACTGCAGATGGAGCTTGAGTCGTCGAGGATGAAATAGGAGTGGGTATATCTGGATGGGATCTGACTGCAAAGGCCGTCGATCGTCGGATAGAAGCTTTCTTGGGAGGCATCTTTTTCGGGAAGGATGACTTTGGAGGAAAAGTAGAGATCTCTGTTGAGCACTCTTTTAAGAATAAAAAAACCCCAGAAGGCAGAGGAGCCCTCCTTCTAGCGCCAATCCTATTGGTGCAAAATCTGATCATCGTCAGAGAAGCACTAGAGTCGGAGAAGATGTCGGAGAAGATGAGGTCGCCGTCAGTGACTTGCAAAATAAGTCTCGTCCAGAGCCTAGGGGGTGGCTCCGGTAAGACCCTCCGATGATCAAGTCAGCTCTTTCAGTCAACAAAAATGGAGTATTCGGTAGAGAAAGTTGTAGAGTATCGGGAGAGAGGAGAAAGCTTGGAGAAAACGTATATGGAGGGTCCCTTTTATAACCTGGAGCCTGTAACAAACTAACAGTGACAGCCGCAACCGCTTGGTAATGGATCGTTCGAGATCACGTGGGATTTGTTACGGAGAGTAGTATCTGTTGTCACGACGTGCAAATCCATTAGGATTTAATAGTTGAAGTTTGGAGGAGTAGATGTCAGTTGGTGATGACCTTTGAGCTATATCAATTCTAGAGGAGTTTGAACTCCTCTAAAGTAGTCTGTATGTGGGTTGGTTCATGCCGTGTACGGAGCTGAATTCGTGTAGGTGAGGAGACCTTTCTGGGCGATTACTGAAAGTTCGGTCGAAAGGGGTTTAGAAGCTCTACGACCTGAGAAATTTTGAAGGAAGTCTGCCGGAAATGTTTGAGAGTGGATCTACCGGGGGAATTAGGAAGTAGGTCTGCTGGAGGGATCTGTGCGCAGCTCTACTGGAGGAGAAACCCAAAGGAGAATTTGCTTGATGGAGGAACCCAACTGCTGGAGGGATCAGGAAGGAGTTTGGCTGCTGGATGGAGCCACGCAGGTTACTGGAAGAAGATCGACCGAATAGGATGTGCAGGAGCCAAAAACTTAGCTGGTTCTCTGGGGCAGAAGCATTGACTGTTCAAGTTCATCTGGAGAAGGAATCTGCAACGTCCTGTCGAATCCAAAATCGATCTTTCCAACCAGTCAGATTATCTGACTGCAATGTTGGAGGTCGGCCATCTCAAAATGATTCAGAGTTTGAATACTCCCGTAGGTTGAAGTTTAATTTTATAGCTGCAACCGGACAGAACTGAAGTTGGAGTCTTAGTCGAACTTCGATAGGTATAGATTTATCCCTAATAAATAATATTTTAAAAATAAAAATAGAAAAATAAGAGATAAAAAATATTTTTTTAAAAATAAAATATTATAAAAATAATAATAATATTTTATAAAATATTAATTTATTATTTTAAAAAGATAACATATCATTTTTTTAATTTTAAAAATAATAATATACTAATTTATTTTTTTAAAAATAATATTTTTATTATTTTAAAAAAATAATATATTTCGAGATCTGAATCGATCCATTAGATTGGATTAGATTAGATTAAACTTAATAAATTATTCATAAATAAAGCACGGTACTTCGTCAAATTGAAAGCCAAATCTCTGCATTTAATAGCCTCCGATAGATTGAACAACATATGAGAAGAAGTGAGGGGGCGGAGGTGTGATTGAGATCGACGTTTGCTAAAAGAGGAGAGCCATGGTAGGGTGACAGGCAGTGGGGTGACACTGACGGGCATGAAGAAGATATGAGAATAGGAAAGAAGAAGAAAAATATATATATATATAATTTTGTAAAAAGAAAGAAAGAAAAAAAAAAGAGAGTAAGAAAAAGAAAGAAAAGAAGAAAAAGTTTCTCTCTTCCTTCAGTAGTAGCACCAATGGCAACGGTACCGATAGGGGCATCGGCAAGTGTGATCGAGATTAATGCTTGCCGAGAGATGAGAGCGATGGTGGGGCAGCAGGAGAATGGGATGGCACCAATGAATGCGAAGAAGATATATGAAGAAAAGATGAGGCAGAAGTACGATCAGGATCGATATTTGTCAAGAAAGAAGAGAAGCCATGGTAGGGTGACAAGGAAGTGTGGTGGCATCAACGTGCATGTAGAAGATATAAAAACAGAAAATATATATATATATATTATTTTATAAAATAATAAAAAAATATATAATATATATAATAAATAAAATAAAATATTAAAAATTTTAAAAAATATTTATTATTAAAAATTTTAATAATTACAGACCGTAATTATCTATCCCGTATAACATGCAGGTCTCTGACTAGTTTATTATATGAACTTAATTTGATGATCAAAGATATAAAAAAAATCTTATTTGGGAAATATTTAGATGAACCTCTATCATTTTTTTTAATTTTCTTTCCATGTCCCTTTGATCATGGAAATTAACTCAACCCTATGCAGTCTATTTCCTAAACTTGTTATTGTGTACGTTAACCTCCCGTCTTCTTACTCTTTTCCTCACCCTGTTATCTAAATATTCTTCTGTTACTACATTTTGGTACATGTCCAAGTATTCAGTGATTAAGACTTTGCCATTGGTGATTGAATGATCAACAATAGAGCGATCATTGAAAATTTGATGGTTCATTTTTGTTTATCTTGACAAAGGGGATTGAAAAATTTATCATGTGATCAGAAGGTGCAGCATGACAGTGGCCAAATTTGGTTCTGAAGGGTTTTCATGATATGATACATGATTTGATGCAATTTCTTCATAAAGTTTTTATATGATACATGCATGATCCTAAATGATCATAACATGATTCGTCCATTGCAAGATTGAACATTACAACTGCAAAAATTTTAAAATTCTCAAACTATTGCAACTGAAGGATTACAAGAAAGAATATAAAATAAAAATGAACTATCACGGTCCAAAAATGATTAAAAGGGACCTGAAAATTGCATTGTAAAGAGGTGTACAAGCCTATTCAATGGAGAAATCAAGTAATATCTAAAGTTGGATAATGTTTTAGAAGGTTCCCCATCAAATGGTCTTCTCCAGAGACTTCTTGGTGATTTCTTCTATTACAAATTATCTTTACCAGTTTAGCTAGTTTTTTCCAATCAAAATACAGTGGCACGGCACTGCACCCACATGATGATGAATTTGAACAGAAAGAAATACCAATATTTTTATCGACAAGGATTCCTATGCCTTTTCGGTCCCTACGGTTAAAATTTGTTTTGCAAAAAAATTCGATCAGGTCTCCGGCGGTCCAAAAGAAGAGGGTTGTATCACAGGGATCCTTCAAGGAAAGCATAGATCGAGCAGTCAACAACATAATTGCCATCCGGTAAACTGATGCGGCTAATTTTCTCAAGCAAGTTATACTTGTGCAATTTATCACCTTTTATCCAAAGTTTCTCCACCATGTTCACCACTGCTTAACAACATGGTTGAATGAATTATGGTGGAGCAATTATGCTACCACTCGCACATCATTGGCATATGACACATGCTGTGTAACACATCATGAGAGTTACAAACATCTGTTATGTATCACATGTTCTTCACATGATCGTGTGGTCATCATGTGTACTTGCTACATGGCTGTAATTGACTTTGCTGTATATAATTTTAGGACAAACATCATGAAAAAAATGAGTATTGGAAGAGGCTAGAATAATAAAGAACAGGAGCAATGCTACCAGCAACAGAAATAAATAGGACCATTTAAATTGCAAATAACTCAATATTAGTTTGTTCAATAGATCGTGGATGGATGGTTAATAAACTATACAATTAGTCAGTCACTGAAATTGTTGATTGAATCGGCAAAAGATAATGAGAATTCTCAACCAAGAAAAGGAAAAAAATTATGCAAAGAATCATGGGGACTGAAAAATATCATGAAATTCAGAAATATTGTACTATGATACAACCACCCTGACACTTTCATCTCCATTAAGAACGTAACAGATGTGCTGCCTTCAAATCATGAGAACTTAATCATCCATATATGATACATTGCAGTTCACTATAGTAAAATCTTGATTAGCCAAAACTGCATGAAGAAATTTCAGTTTCTAATGGAGATCCCATCAAAATGCATTTGTTGCTTCCTTTCAGACCATATCATGACAAGAGCGAATCCCATTAAAGACATCAATACAACCTGCCATAAATTAAACTAACAATGAATTCTACCATAAGAGGATCAAGTGCTAAAATGCCTTCAATCCTGTCCACACATTTTACAATTTTAACTTAAAGCATATCCATGTGCACAAAAAAAAAGAAAAAAAAAAAAAGAAGAAAAAAAGAAAACAGTCAAAGAACATATATCAAAACCTTCATTTAACTAGGAAAATCTCATAAATAATCACCAGAACCCAGCATGTGAGATGCACATGATAAATCCAAGAGGAAGCAGTGTTGAATGGATAGTTCTGATCTTATCAACTGATAAATTGATACCTCAATATGTGTGATAAAATCCATGAAGAACTGTTCCATATGAGTACTTGATGGAAGATTGTGATTCAAGAGAAAGGAACAGTTGATGAATAATTCAGGAGGGAGTATCTGACAGGGACCATGATTTTACTCAACATATGCAACATGGAATGCATATGATTGCTGCAATGTGAAGAAATATTTGATGGATATCAGGTAAGAGGAAGATGAGTTGATGAATAAAAAGGAATAGTTAGTGGATGGTTATGATTCCATTGACAGTCAAATATTACTTGACAAATTGAACTACAAGGGAGAAGAAAATGACAAGTAGCCACGATCTCCTTGCACTCATGATTTTTGCATAGATGGTGTTAGAAATAGAGAGCAGCAGCTACATGCTAGTCAGGGAGTAGGATCCTCCCCTCCCCAGAAGCATACACCCAACCCAAACAGAATTTCCAACGAAAAGTTCATTCTCACTTGTCAAAAGGGAGAACCCACCATCTCACCTAAAAAAAAAAAGAAAGGGTTCAAGAGACTTTTAATGGTACCTGAAAATTTATTTATTCTTAATTAAAAAAAGAGCATTACAGACGTCACTGCCTAGGCCAAGCAATGCCAATTATGGGCTTTGATATCATGCATAGAGAGATTAAGCACACATTTTAAAACCATATCATGTTGCTTAGTTCGTCATCCACCAGTTCTGTCATGCCACAAACTTCATAACACCAGTAAATCAAACTTCAGCCATGATCAGCAGTAACATTGAAAAGCTTGTTTTATTGGTACAATGTATGGCCATGTCAATGCATCTCTAATAGGTTCTCATAAGAAGATACAAGAGTACATGAGAGGTGCAAATGAGTTGAGCTGTTCATGAGCTACTTGAGCTCAACTCGAGTCCAAACTCGACTCAACTCGATTATTATCAAGCTTGAATAATTTTTCGAATCAAGCTCAAATAGCAAGATACCGAGTTTTGCCTATTAATATATATTTTTAATAATATTATTTTTATTTATAATATATATATTAATATATATTATTAGTAGGCTAAGGCTTGATTTCAAACTCGAAGTCAAGTATGGCTCGATGATATTTGAGTCAAGTTGAGTTGATCTCGAGTTTTGCCTATTTTTCATCGAACCGAGCTCGAGCTTAAGATATTAAGGCTCGATCGATCTCGAGTTGAATTTCGAGCCCGAGTATGTTGAATTAAATCGAGCTCAAGCTTCCAACTATCGACTAGAATTGGCTTGATTGCACCCCTAGAGGACACGACCATTTCCATAGGAGAGGGGAAAAAACAATTCAATATTAACATCAACCCAAGCCTACAAACGCCTTAGGCCTTTGGAATGTTTTTCGAGTGGAATTATGTATTGTTGATGCAGCAAAAGGTATTGAGATCTAACAAGCATGTGCTAGAAGTTATATGAACAAGGATGGAAGGGTATAGGCAAATCTCTCCAGATTCATGGAGCGAAGGCTGCAAAAAGAAATGAAGATTCTAGCTTGCTTAAGGAAGCAGATTTTATGGATCATAAAAATCTGGCACATTTTAAAGGCTTTTCCTTGGGAAATTGAAATGAGAAGCTTCAATGAAGAAGGAATAGTACAGAAATTAAGCAAGCAGTTGGTAAAGCATGAACTTGTGGGTACCAAACTACCAAACTGAAATGGGGTCATTGTATAGGGTCTAACGAAGTCACAGTCACAGCTTCAAACATAGCTACACTGTTGAGAAAAGACAGCAAACTCATAAGGCTTCACTTTAAACCCGAAATAAATTCTTTTCTCCTATTACATGTATACGACTGATATAAACCTCAAACTCAATCCTCATGTATTTATGATATTCCTAGCATACAAATTTTTGACACTTGCATGAGTACAGGATTCTTTGTCATCAGGAAGAAGTGCCTCTTTTTCTTTTTCTTTTCTTTTTTTTCAACTTTTCAGAAATTACCAGTAAATTGTCTTTGCACCTTATGCCACCATTTTATGACATGCGGTTGGACTTTCCTTGCCTCTCTTTTCATCTCTCTTGAACACCATGCACTAATATATTGAAGAAGCATGTCAGTAACAAGACAGCCTGTCAAAACAAACCACCTGTTTGTCCGCAAGCAGCTCATGTTTGGATCAAAAATTAACTATTGGCTCACTCAATTAGCGAACTAGCCAACAGGATCTAGACCCAAATAACTCATGTTCATCTCGATATAGAAATACAGATAAAACCAATATATAAATTATAATGTTATTTTTATATAATTTTATTAAATTATTACCTGATTTTCAAAAATATATGAAATATTTCTATATTATTTAACATTATGTATTAATAAATTTGTTTCAATGATATATCTCAATCTTTAGATGTTAATATAACAGTGACAATCTTTGGAATAGAAAATAACCACAGCAGCTGTTAGATAAAGAACCAACAACTCATATTAAAAAGAGAGCCCTCTCATATCATAGTTGTCCTAGCATCTGCCTCTCCATGCTCTCCAATCTCAGTAGCAGCTGCAGCACCATCCCCTTTCCACCAAAACCACTAAGTTCCACCACCACATCCTTGCTGTGAAAGCCTAATGCAAACATCTCTTCCCCCTTTTCTTTCTCTTTAGCTTCTTTATCAAGACAAGTTTTCATCTTAACATATCCCCTTTCCATCTCTGTAATTTGAGCGTGGCAATCCTCTCCATGGATGTATTGATCTGGTAAAGCAACTTCCTCGCTTTATGTCATCTACTTAGGGTAGAGCTAATCCTCTATAAAGGTATCATTCTGTTGTGAGATCAAAAGTCTTGGGAAGAAATTTAAGTAGATGATGAACCTTAAGCCAAGGTGACAGGAGAGGAGAGGAGATTGGAACTTGAAATATACACAGTTTTGGAGTCTTTTTTCTTCTTAAAGTTTCCTAGATAAAAGGGAGCATGTTGGCAAGGATTTAGTTAGGGTAACCGTCAATGTGGGATGTGAAAAAAATAGATCCCAAAGGCTTAAGCAATATTTTGAGTCACTGTACTATTGCACCAAAGGGGTAATCTGGTCCCAAAGCAAGTGTAGAAAGGGAGGGAGGAAATAAGGGCAGGATAGAGAAAAAGGAGCAGAAGAGGGCATGATGATAGAAAAATGATAAAAGAAGGCAACAAAATGAAAAGATCAATCATAGGACAATGGCATTGATAATTAACATGGTAATGTTGAGGCTCAACTCCATGACATGGTGATGGGGCTTATCAATTATAACATGATGGTGAATCTAAGAAAAGTGACATTCCCGAAAAATGGTTGGTTTATAGGAAGTGAAAAGAAGAGGGATAGAACAAGGGTGGAGGAGTTGAGACTTGAAAGGATAGGGAAGAGGAGGTGTTGGAGGGAAGAGGTAAATAAAAAGGAAGCAAATGGACAGAGGGGAGGCTAGGTAATGCTAATTTTGGACTGTGTCTCCTCTAAATGGACCTCTCTTATGTCTCAAGCAAGAACCACATTCAAGTAACTCCATGGATTGGGTTCAATGGCTCAAGTTTGAGTTTGATCATGTTGGACAGTCTTGTTAAAATCTTAGCTCTAAATGTTTCAAATCTTATCTTTTGAACAAGATCAGCTAAGAAACTAGGATGCATATCCATATTATGAAATATTTAGTCCCCGAGATCATAAAATATGACTTGATTATGTTATTAGCAATATGCCTTGATTAGTAAAGTTAGTTTGTTATTAGAGTTTGAGTTAAAAAAATAAGAGAAAATTTCTTTTTTTTTTTGAACATATATTATAATTAAATTCTTATTTCCTTAAACATTCTAATTACTATATAAATATCTTGAATAACCAAAAACAATGTTTGTTTATTCATCATGATATATAAGGACTTATGTTGGTGTAAATTAGACTTCTTGCATGCATGGAATTTTATTCTTCATTCGCCCACTATGTATTGGCTGATATTTCAATTTTCACATTTCTTATATATTTTAAAATTTTAAAATAAATCAGAAAAATCTTATGACTTGCAATTTGGTCCACTACTATTTTAATCCGATCCGCTCTACAATTTATGACTTGATTTCAATTTTAACAACAATTATATCAGCTTAAAGTTCAAGTGAATTTGCCACCTTAATAATGAGGTATGCTTCATCCTACCTACAAAAAAGATCACCCAAATGCCTGCTCACTTTCTTTCCATATGTGACGCTCATGCCACCAATAACTCCACCTTAGCCTAAATTTTGTTGTCACTGAGAACCTCACCACCACTTATACATCCCTAATAGGCAAAGAAGCAAAATAAAACATCAAATCAGGCTGGACCAACCCTAGGCATAAGAATTTTAGCTGGTAAGGCTCCAGCAACAAAAAGTTAAGCTCAGCTAGGCTAGGCCAAGATTAAGCCAAGCAAGGCTTACGGACTTGGTACCGAAACCTCTGCCGATAGCCAGCCGATACGGCATAGTACGGTACCATACCATATCGTACTGCCTTGTACCATCAATAAAAAGTCAAAAAAATCCCATCTAATGGTCACAAAAAAAAAATCATTCCATACCGATGCCGTACCGCCCTGTACCGGACTAAATTGCCCGGTACCAGCCCGTACCATACCGTACCGATCGGTTCGATCCGATTCAAGCCATTTTCCGAAAAACTGATCTGAACCGTTTCAGTTTTCCATCAGTACGGTACAGTACAAGATGTACCAACCGGTTTGGACCGGTATGAAATATCATGAAGCCAAGATATATAGAATAGATATTGAGCTGTACGTTAAGCTTAGTCAATGCCTAGGTGAACTTAAAACTCAAAAGGCACAAAAAAATTGTTTCAAGAATCAAATTAAAAATCACATGAAAATAAAAATGTCACAAGACTAAGTGACTAACCCTTAAAATTAAAAGTAAAGTTAATTACACAAATAACTTTTTGATTCTTTATAAACTCCAAATGCACCAAACTTCTTTTGCTCAATTAGACAATTAACAAATACAAGTTTTGTAACTGGATGGACCAGAACATGTCATTTATAATCTTCCATACCATATGTCTCCAATCAATGACAAGGAATCATATTGGTTTCTAGCATGGTTTGCCGAACTAGATCAAACCGCCCGGTTCCATCTGTACCGAGCCGAATCAGCATGGAGTCGGGTCGATTTAGCCCTGAAATTTGAAATAGGGCCCAAATCAGCCCAAACTGATCCAAACCAGACTGAACCCTTTTTTTTTTTTTGTTACTGTATGCTATAGTGGAGTCATGAGGAAATTTAAAGGGAGAGTAGCTTTCATCCCTATTCTATGGTACAAGCAACAAGCAAAACAATAACTCATCACATAGAGGTATATGAGCTTATCTCCCACTTCCGTTTCTCCTCTTCCTCTCTCCTTTTTTGACTTTAAAATCCGTAAAAATTGAAAAACAAGAGAAATCATTCCAATTTTTTAATTTTGGTATGATTTCATTATATGTTGTAGATCTATGGATGATCCACATAATAACTCTACAATCATTAATTTTCGTTAAGTATATAATTTTTTAAATTAAAATATATGAAAAATTATTAAAAATAAGACTTAAAAATTAACTGTTAAATCAAAATATTATTTAAAAGCTTGTAAGCTACCTTCGACATAAATTTGGTGTCACTTTATTAAAGTTCGCATTATATGCATAGTAGCCTAAGCCTAAATTTGAATGAAATTAAAAAATAAATATAATTTCATACACGCATGCCTTAGAAATATATATATATATATATATAGCATCCATGGTATGATTCTACATGAATCTAAGGCCAAATTAATTTTTTATAAATTTTAAATTTTATAATATTTTTAATTTAAAAATATATAAAAATATAAAATTAGTTTCAAAAAATAAAAAATTAGGACCAAATTTAACTATTTTTACATAATTACTGAACTGTTGTGATTATTCAACCTTTAGGAAAAGATCCATTAAGAAAGGAGCCGACACATGACATTAATTAGGACCACAGGCAGATGCTCTCCAATCAATACCATCAGAGATGCGTTTCTTGCAATACAGAGTTCAAGGAAGAAAGGGTTATTAGGTTGAAGCAATATTTGATCGGTGGTTATCCCGATGTAGTTATATGCTGAAAGTGCCTACAAGAGGTCTGTTAACTAATGAAGAAATACTTCGTTGATTTCAAAACAGCAAAGAAGATGAGTTCGAAGAAGATAGAGATAAACCACCGAGCTGCACAACTACCTTCATATCACTTTAGAGAATCAGAGGAAGCATCCATCCCAAATGATGAGATACATATTCAAGCTGCTATTAATACTAGCTTGAAAGATCAGTGGCTGCTTGAAGAGTTGGTTAGGTATAGGGCTCCATTTGGATTGGTTAGATATCACTCCGATACACACGCTTAGTTGTGGGTGTATCGGAGTGATATAAATGTCAAATAATATCAAAAAACATCAAATTAGGCTTAAAATCATTAATAAAATAATGAAAAATTGATTAGATATTCTATAATATAAAAATAAAAAATAAAAAATTGGCATGCCGGTTTGACTGACATGTCATGCTGTATCGAGTGTCGGTACAGTACTATACCATATTGGCCAGCAATCGGTAGCATCTCTAGTATCGATTCTGCCTACCTTACTTTTTGGCATCACTATCAAATAAAATCACTATTCTCAAAGGCACTTCGGGTGCTCTCCAAGGTGCTTAGACAAGGAGATGCAGCCTTGGGCATCCCAACATGCCCAAGCAAGGTTGGTAAACCGAGATGTTGCATAGGCGAGCACCTGTCCTATAGAAAGAAGTGTTAAGGAGAGCAGCTCTCTGATCAATTTTTTATTGTTCTATCTCTACCCATATTTGTGAGCCATGTTCGCTTTTTAAGGAATATTTTAGTCTATTTGCACCCTTATAAACAAAAGGCTTAGCCTCCTAGGTACTGTCAAAGAATATCAATTGTTTTAATTAGCCCTGATCTAGGGTTTTCCTCAAGAGGGTAGTTGGAATAATGTTGGACTATAGAGCACTACAGACACCCAACTTTCGGTACTTCTTCATGACGACCAAGCGTGAAAATCTATGGCACCCGTATAATTGGTCTAAGGACCCCTTAAAATTTGCACCATAGCGAATTATACTCCTCCAATCAAAAAGACAATGAGAAGTTGGAGCTTTGGATAAAACTAGTAGTAGGTTTCTCGCCAACTGTTTAAACTAGTGGCAGATTCCTTGGACCTGATGGCAATGAGTAAGTAAACTAGTGGCAGTTTTCTTGCCACCTATTTTGAGCTAGTGACAGACCACCTTCCAGCGACGGCCTCCTGGTTCCCTTTTCCAAAAATTTCAACTCCACCATCCCCCCCACCTGCAGCAAACCTATGCGATGAATGAAGGAAACTGGCAACATGATCATGGCCACCTGTTTAAACTAGCAGCAAATCTTTTGTTGCAAATTGAACCTAAATTTGTTAGTCGAGATTTATTGTATCCCATTTGAAATTCAAGTTCAATAGCTCTATTTGGGACCTTGAGTCACTGCTATAAATAGCCCGCTAACACAAGGGTACCAACTACCAAGAATTCAACATCAACTCCAGATAAGCTCAGCAAAGGTCAGATGAATGTGAAGACAACTTGGACTGCAGGCAAAGCAAATGTGCTAATGATAAGCTTTGAGGTTCCCCCCACCAACTAGAGCTGAGGGCCAAGTTTTGGGATGATGTGAGGTGGATAATGGCAGCTTGAGAATCCACGATCCAATTAGAGGCTTAAATTTCCAAAATGGGACTCTTCCTTTCTCTCACCTTTTTTTTTTTTTTTTTTTTTTTTTGTTAATCATCTAAAGTGAACTTTACATCTAATTAGCTTCCCCTTACTACCCTATCCTATAGTTTTCTTTGGGGTTTTAATTGAGAAGGAAACTGGCAACACTACTTTCCTCCCTATCAGTCTGCCCCAGTTAGTATTGCTACAATCAGCAGATGCATGCATTGTTACTCCCTAATCCATCTGCTACACCATAGTCCAAATTATTATTCAATTTTTCTTTTTTGCAATCACGTAACAAACAAAAAGATCCCTAGTAGAGCATGCTCTAACCCAGGGAGGAAGACTGCAGACCCACATCTCCTGCAGCAAGCATGTGCATCTTAGCAGCCAAATCAGTCAGCTGGTGATCGCTAGAATTTGAGAGTTAAGACATCGATGGGATTAGCAATGTGGATTCGACACCAGATATAGAAGCATCCCTCTATGAGTTGGAGAGGGTGAAAATGGGTCCCACAAGCACAAGACGATCAAAAGAGAAGGTATTACAATAGGTATTTCTCTCTCCTTATCCTCCCCTTCTATCTATTTAGTCAGCAACTCTAAAATTTTTCTTTGTTCTTGTGTTTATATTCTATCTCTTTCTCCCTTCCTCTCCTTGTTTGTGTTTATGTTCTAACTTTTCTCCCTCTCTTTGTACTCGACATCCTATTCTCCTGTCATGTTCCCTTTCTTTGTTTTTATCATTTTTCTCCTCTGTTCATGTAATAACCTTTCTCGCTCTTTTTTTTTCCCGTATCAGATCTTATTTTGTTTACTTGTTGACAATAAAACAAAACCAGCTATGGCTACGTATAGGAGGCCATGGATCCTAAAGAAACCTTTAAAAAATATTTAATAAGAATGAAAGAAGTATAAGAGATTTTTGAATCATTGATGCAAGATGGAAATGTCAACTTAATTAGCCATCTAGCAGGTGACTACTTAAGCCTAGAATTCTCCTATGACCAAGGTTTTAAATTCTGTGGGACGAAGGTATCCCGATTTTTCTATAGAATGGGATGCCCCACTGTCCCATCTAGGGCTGCAAACGAGTTGAGCTACTCGAGCTTGACTCGAGTTCAAGCTCGATTCGACTCGATTATTATCGAGTTCAAGTCAAGCTCGAGTAGCTTTTCGAGTAGCAAGATACTTGACTCAAAAACTCACGAGCCTACTCGAATATATATATATTTTTAATAATATTAATTTTATTTATAATATATATATTATTAATAAGATAAGGCTCAATTTTGAGCTCGAACTGGAGCTCGAGTATGGCTCGGTTCATATTCGAGTCGAGTCAAGTCGATCTCGAGCTTTGCCTATTTTTTATCGAGCTGAGTTCGAGCTTGGAATGTTAAGACTCAGCCGAGCTCGAGTCGAGTTTTGAGCCCGAGTATTTTGAGTCGAGTCGAGCTCGAGCTTCCAGTTACTCGACTCAACTCGGCTCGATTTATCCCTAGTCCCGTCTCATCCCGATAGTAGTTCTGGTTATGTATCCTAGTAGATGTCCTACATCTTTCTCCTCTTCTTTCTTTTCTTTCTTTCTTTCTTTCTTTTTTGTTCTTTCCTCCTTTTCTCTCTTTTCCTCTAGCTTCCTTTCTTTTTTCTTCCTTCTTCATCTCCCTTCCATTCTTTTTTTCATTTTTCTTCTATCCATTAATTTTTTTCCTTTTCTTCATCCTTCCTTTTCTTCTTTCCTCTTTCTTCTTCTCTCCCCATATGGATTGGGGGTTTCAGAATTCCGAACCCATCCCGGTTCTGTTTTCTCACAAGAACAGGATAGGACGGCCGGGATGCCTTCCGTCTCGCCAAGATGTAAAACCTTGCTTATGACAATCCAAACTTAGAGTTTGGTGAAGTCACAAAAAGATTACATGCTTGCACTGCAAAACTAAATCCAAATATTAAATTGCAAGGAAAAACATCGCCATGGCCGGTCCCAAGCCTGGACAAGAACTGTGGAGGGTTGATATTAGGTTGAAAATTAATCATAAAATCATTTTGCTTAGAAAATATGAAATGGATCCAAGCTTGCATGATCAGCATCCCTTGTTTCATGCGATGTGCCACAACATGTCCTTATTGTGGTGATAAGCAGGCAAAGGTTCGCCAAGTCATTGCCTATAATGAATGTGTCATAGAGTGACCCAATCGAGGTCAGAAATGGGCAAGAATTGACTATGCTATGGCCTATAAATGACATGCTAACCTAGTTGTAGTGACAAATGAGCAAGGATTATTTAGGATTACCGACTCCTGTAGAAGCAGTAAAGTGGGAGTTGACTAGAGCAGGAGACAAGAAATTGCATCATGCAAAGAAGGTGACTATCAAAAGACAAGAATATTGATATGCCACTTGGAACATTAGAACTTTAGAAAGAGTGATAAGATGATACATAGGAGAATCGATATTGATTGCTCATAAGAAACTAAATGGGAAGGTCATAAAACTAAGTATATTAATTATAGTTAGAAACTATTACATGTAGGTAAGGATAATAATAGAAATGGAGTAGGGATGATAGCGGATAAAGAAATGAAAAATAAAATTATAAATGCAAAGGATAAAACATGATAGATCAATAGCTTAAAATCAATTTTAGATAAGAAAGTTATTAATGTATTTAGTGCTTATGCACCAAAACTAGGCCCATAAGAAAGGATTAAGAAAACATTTTGGGAGATGGATAGATTAATTCAAGATATTCCTAAAGGAGAAAGGATAGATACAAGTGGCGATCTACATTGCATGTAAGTAATAATAGCATAGGATATGAGAGAGTACACAGTGAATTAGGTTTTGGGGATAAGAGCTTTATAAGAGATTTGACTCTTGAGTTTGCAATACTTGTGATCTAGCAATTGCAAATATATAGTCTAAGAAGAGAGACAAACATTTAATCACCTTTAAAAGTGGATCAAATTTGTCACAAACACATTATTTTGGATCTAAAGATTGAATTGTTGCTTCCTGTCTTGGGAATTTCAACTGTGACATGAATATTACTAGAGTAACTCCAAACTGCTGCAGAAAATTCAGATTTCAGAATCAAAGGTGCAGTTATTTATGCCACATGTACACTCTGATAATTTACAAGTCAACATCAATTTCCAAGCACATAATCTTCTTTTCAAGAAAAAATGACCGACATCCCTTTCTAAAGAAGAGGTTTCTTCTGAAATTAACAGAAGCAACAATAAGACTATGGTAAAAGGTTTTCGCAAAATACAATGTAAATTACCCAAATGTCAAGATGTCCAGAATGGGACACCTTTTATTGCTAACATATTATGAGGAAAAAAACCAAATAATTTGATAATTTAGTTATTTTTTAAGCATTCAGTGGTTCTACTAATATTCATCAGTTTATGTAAGTGCAAGCACATCAAAAGAGATACTACATCCAAAACAAAAACAGGTATGTGATGGATGCTATGCTGGATTCTCTTGAACAATTATTTATGTGACAATGGTATAGCAACATGAACAGTACTGAGACTACATATAACCAAACCAAAAAGATGATCTAGGGTCCAAAAAAATTTTGAGAAATCCATTTAGGTCAAACAGGTTGACCAATTCAAACCATCACCCTATAAAATATAGGGGTTGAGTCAATTACATACCTGGATTTAATAAATGCTTGGAACCATTGAACTTGAAAGTTCAGCCATTCAAACCTTTTAAAAGCACTCTGGTTCAATAGTTTGATTGGATTGGCAATTTTCTTTAAAAATAAAAAAAACTCAACTCTCAATCTAAAGACTTTCCAGATTTCTCTTAACCACACCCCTCTCTTCGGAGTTTGCTGTCACTCCAGCGGTGTCTCCCTGAAACCTCGCTGGACCTCCAATGGCAAGCTTTGAGTCGGTGGACATCTAAGCAAACCTCAGAGCCACCAGTAACATTCTCCTATTCTTCTTCAGTGTCAATAGATGTACTGAGGAAGTAACCTAAATAATCTCAACAAGTTTTTTTCTTCCTCCTTTTCCGTTTTCATCTTCTTCTGTGTTGGCTTCAACAAAATGGGGAATTTGGGGTTTTGAAATCAGGTGTTGATGGGATAGGGATTTGGGATTAAAGAATTTGGGATCTAGAAACAGAGGAATGGAATGGAGATGGGGCATGAAAAATCAGATGTCAAATCATCTGTGTATACTGGCTTCAAACAGGAAGAAAACAAGAGGAGATCAATACCTAGAAATCAGAGAGTGAAAGGACTCTGCTTTGCAATAGAAGGTGGCTGGTTCAACCATGGTTGACCCCCAGTCAAACCAGTGAACTGTGACCCAGCCATCTAAATGGATCAGGCTGGGTCAATGGTTCCCGAACACTGGCTCAAACAAGGTGACAAAATTTCCAATCAAAATTTTGTATTATTTTAGGCTCAATAAGTAAAATAAGTTGATTGACTGAAACATTTCCTCTCTATCTTGGTCATACAATAGCATATAGGATACTTCTAAGTTCTATCATCACCTTTTCATGCAAGAACAATAGAAGCATGGCATGCTTATTTAAGCTACAAATCTTTTACTGTGAATAGCAAAACCTTGACTAGCAGTGCTCCACGGATAGCACACTAAGGAATTACTCTAAAGTCTTCAATACTTATTTAATTATAAAAGAATGCATAGCCATCAATTAGGGTAATGACTATTATTATAATGACTTAATCATTAGATAATCTTATCAAGAGTAATATTTGTAGTTGGCTTATGTTCAAAGTGAACTGCCAAAATTAGATATGATTCACTTACAATGCAGATTTAGAATGTTAACAAAATTAATATGTTCATTTTTCTTCAGAAAAATTATTTTCTTGTTTAAGATTAAAATTATTATTTCTGTGCATTATTGAGCTTGATCACAAGCTTTTAGCAGCATGTGCTTTTCTGTCAATAGAACCACAAGTCATGTGAGAAAATAAACACTACGGAAAGCACAAGAACAATTGACTTACAGAGATGGCTGCAGGCACACCCACAAGGGGGTCCTGAAAAAACTTATTTGCAAGCGCGAGGGCTAGAAGACTGCTTTGCATTCCTGAAAAAAGCAGCTGATAAGACATCCAAATTTTATTAAGGATAAAGTATCAACAAGTAGATGAGAAAAGGTTGAACCTGTCTCAAAAGAAATGGTTCTCTGTAGTGCTTTCACATCGGCTGACTTTTGGAACATCATTCCAGTCAGACTGTACCCAGCCATAAAGGATGCTGCATGAAATCCAAAAATAAGCAGCACTATGGCAATTCCAAAAGGAGAAATAATGGCCCCAATATTTATTGCCAATGGAGAACCAACACAGAGAGCTGTCACAAACACAGATAGTGGAGGCAGAAAAGGCTGAATAGCACTGCAAAACCTTGGAAAAAACCTGTGTAATGCACAGAAGATGGAATATTAGTGCTTTGTGAAGACATATCAATCTACCCAAACAGTAGATTATTGAAAGTTAGATTATAAACAGTATGGAACAATTAAAGGAGTAAAAAAATTATCTGCAAGGCCTATCTTTCACGTTCTGCAAAGAGTTATGCTGTTGTATTCTGAGAAAGTTCAATGAACAATCAAAGCAGTAAAACATGAAACCCAGCAGAGGTGTCCTTACATTCTAATTATTTATATACACAGATCTCTACGTCTGTGTCAGAAGACATTATGAATATGAAAGTGAGAGAGAGAGAGAGAGAGAGAGAGAGATAACAACTAGAATACCATGGAAATGGTACACAGTATCACTCATAAATACCCTCATGCATGGTCATATAATACAATAGGTGACATGATTCCTCCAATTATCAAAGCTTGAAAATCTCCACTGTCAAAAGTAAGTTAAACACAAAATCTACCAAAATCTAATTGTGGACGGGTATAGTTGCCTGTTCAAAAGAAGCCCTGCAGCAATTGGAGCGACTACAATCTGCGTAATGCTTGACATCATTCCTTTTACATCGACTGGCAGCTTCTTGCCAATAAGTAGCAACGATAACGTTGGTGTAACAAAAACTGCTGTGGCCGTTGACAATGATGTCATGACAATGCTTAGAGGGGCCATAGGTGGGTCTGTCAGAAAAGTTGCATAGTTCGAGAGCTGTGCTCCACTGACACATGACACTAAGATGATTCCAGCACCTAATTCAAGAGGTACTGGCCAAATCAATATCATTTGTGGTTTAGTATTTGTGAATAAGGATATCAACTGAATTTTTCCTCACCTAAAGAAGTAGGAAGATTAAAAGTTGAAACTGAAATAGTGCCAAAAATGTATCCAATAAGAGGCTTGATTATGAACTGTCCAACATATCCAACAGCAATTGCATCAGGTCTTTTGATTGCTTCTATAAAATCCTTTGGACTTGAATTGACGCCAACTGCAAACATTAAGAATCCCAGTGCAGGTGCATAGTACCTGATATGATTTCCATAAAAAGATCAATATTAACAGAATGATATAGCAAGAAAATCCAGCATGCATCATGCAATCGAATAGCTTAGATATTATCATTCTGTGTTGTCACAACTGTATCCCCTTTGTTATATAAAATTTTTATTATTTTTTCTATGCAAGTGTATAAAAAATGTGCAATATTAATGGAGCTAGAATGTAATCTTCAAGGACCATATTAAGGTTTGCCATCTCAATACTAGATCCTACACCGGTACTATGTCGGTACATCAGTACAAAGGCCGATTCGGCATCCTAAGTGTTGGTTCGCTCCCTGTATCATATACCTATTTGAAACTAGTATAGTCAGTAGCACCAATACCAACCAATACAGCAAATCTTGGTCCATATAGTAATCACGAAGGCAATCAAATTTTCTCAACTTAATTTAAGATTCTAACCGGACACAAATATGGAACAGCTGATGATGCTGCCCTCATAAAATAATACTTCAACTAATAACTAGAACAAAAAGAGTGAAATATTATTTTATATAGGGTCTTATGTTTTCCTTCCTATGAATCAGCCCAGCAAGGATTTCATTTCCTGTTTATTATATACAATGGAAAATTACATGAACATGAACAAGGGAACAAGGTAGCACAGTTTCACCTATTAGTAGGGATGAAAGAATGGAATTTTAGAAAAAGGTCCACAAAGTCAGTAACTTACCAAAATAAGCACATATGATCTTATGAAAAAAAGAAAAAAAGCTGCTTTTGATGATTCTCTTTCATTGCTAATATCTATAATTAGGCATACCAGCCTTTCCAGCCCATAATGTAAATTTGACCATTGCAGCATCAATTATTGTGCTGAATTGATGCAAGGATTGGAGTCATTTGCAAGTGTAGAAGGATTTTTGCATTTGCTCCAACTATTTCTACTCAAGCAAGGATTAAAAATTGATTTGCAAAGCACAATATCATGCAGGGTCTTCCCGTGAAAACAAACACAATAAGGGCCAGTTTGGATAATCCAACTGGATCCTCAAGATTGGAATAGGATTTTTAGTATTACAAAATATAAGGTCCGGCATAAAAGATTAGTGCTCTGATCGCATAGTTGATGCGATGGAGACATTTCTGATTATCTTCCAGCTCATATATTGACATTATTTATTTATAAATAAAATAAGGTATTTTGTTTCATCATTTATTGCATCTTATCACTCTTTAAGATTATGATGAACCCCATAGATTGGGGCAATGGTTTTAGGGCCATAATGAGATCATACTAGTGAAACTTAAAATCCTAAAATCTTAATCTAAAATATTCTCAATCATTGGATTATTGAGTTGGGGATCAATATTTCGGACAGACTGGCACATCCTATGTATGCTCGATAGAAGGGATGGCTGATCTCACAGTCACTTATGTAGAGACACTAATACAAGGATGTAGGTGCTCATTAGAAAATGAGTTCACTAAATTGATTCACAGAAAGAATATCTTATAGAGTCTTACTTACATGTCAAAAGATGGTTCTCTAGTAAAAGTTGTGCAAGTGATCCTTAGACCTAAGACCACCATGGTATCTTGTGCACATGAATCCATATTTTGGTTCATACTCATTTATGACTAAGTCATGTACGAGATATTTTGGATATGGTGGAATGTGTCTGAAAGTTATGAGTCAGTCAATAAAGAATCGATTACTCCTAATAAAAAGAAATTTCATCCTATGTATTATCATCTCTAGATGATTCAGGAAGTTTTTGATCAAAGCAAGATGAAAATTAGAAAGAATTTCTAATATTTTAATTTTAGAGTCATCGTTGATTGATGGATAATCAATATGAATATACAATTGAGTTTGACATGAATCCATACTCATAAACATATCCGAAATGCGGGATGATCGAAGGATTGAATTGCATGATAACTTGCCACTGAAGGATATATTTGATATTTCCACCAAATTCCATATTTTTCGGATAGACATGATCAAGGTTCATGAACTTGGCACCGCTATCCGTACCGGTAGCCGATCGATATGGTATGGTACCATACCATCCTGTACCGCCGATAAAAAAATTCAAAAAATCCTACCTAATGGCCAAAAAAAAGAAAAAAAAGAAAATCATCCCGTACCAGTGCCATACCACTTCGTATCAAACCAAATCGCCCAGTACTAGCCCGTACCATACCATACCGACCAGTTCGGTGAGATTTAGGCCAATTTTCAAAAAATCGGCCTGAACCATTACGATTTTCTATCGGTACGATACGGTACGGGATATACCGGCCAGTTCGGACCGGTATGGAATACCATGGACATAATATGTTGCTAGACGTCAATCTTGTCTTGTAGGTTCTCATGAATTAGAGTGTTTAATTCATGAATCAATTAGAAAGAGTTCTGCTTTCTGAATGATCAACTTGAGTTGATATGAATCGGACCTAAATCGATTGAAAGGATTCCAATTATATTAAATCAACATGCACCTGGACCTCCTACTGACTAGATATGGAACCTAATGGGTCACACACAGTAAGGGATTGATCAAGAAATTTATTTGAATTTTATTAGGATCAATGGATCCTAATTAGGTTGCTAATTAACATGCTAGCACGTGTTGGCTAACCCTAACTCCTTAACCAAATAGGATTTGGTTTGAAATCTTATTATTTAGCTAATCTATTTGAGTAGGACTTGGATTGGATCAAACCATGAAAGAGCAGCCAAGAGTTGGCACCTCCTAGCCTTATCCTATGCCTAGATGAAGAGTTCCAAGAGACTCTTCCTCTTAGTGGGTGCCAAAATGAATGGGCGCAAGTTATTTGGCTTGGAGAAGGACAGAAGTCCTTCTACTTTGGATCTTTGACCCTCTCTCTCTCCTTCCACAATCCCCTTAGGTGGCGTGGAGCATGTTATTCTCCAAAGAGACATGAGGAAAAATTCATATTGTGGCACCAAGAGTCTTGCTTGAAAGAAATTGGTTGGCACCCCCTTATCCCTTCTCTCGCCCATCTGATGAAGATTGGATCTGATCCAACGCCTCGTGGGGAAGAAGGAAGGCTAATCTGAAAGTGAAAAGTTATATATACGACTTTCTAATGCCAAAACCACATATATTTTCTACAAAGAGATGTGGCACGCCCCTTGGAGTCTTGCATGAAGAAACTTATCTGAATACACCAGAATTTAAATAAAGGGATGTCTTGCCTTGGGATGCATTGGTTTATGTGGCACCTCCTCTTTCATTATAAATAGGATTTGTATCTGAGAGTCCAAAGCATCGAAGTCTGAGTAATTCTCTCATTTCTCTTGTTAAGACAAGGTCTTTCTTATTAAGACAAGAAGTCTGCTATTTTAAGATAAGAGCTTAGGAAGAGAATTAGGAGGAACTAATAGAGAGAATAAAAAGGAAAAGAAAAGAAGAAAGGTCTAGGAAAGTTTTAATCCTAGAAAGGCTAGAGAATTCTTGAAGAAGAATTCAGCAAGCAAGGTTTCAAGAGAAGTGTTTCCTTGATCGAGTCCTGTGTGAATCACCATTGGAGGGCATACATTTGTGTGTCTTGTGGAAGTGGTTCATCACCAAATCAGAATTAAATAGGTATGCTTCCTATTTCTACCTTTTAGATTTAGCTTTGATTGACATCAACCAAGGGATCTTGGCTTTAGGGTTTTGGTTGCTTTGGGTTTCATTAAGAGAATTTTGAAATCCAACCTTCTGCTGTGCCACCATAACCCTACATGGCATAGCCCATTCCTTCCTGCAGGGAGACAAAAAAGACCTACTGACGTCTTTTTTTCTCCCTATGGGATTTGGGCTGGCCCACTTTGAAGCTATTTCAGGAGTTCTATGTACACAGGCCCAACTTGGCCTGTGGTCCTATGATCCTGCCAGATTGCACAAGGTTATCCAAACATGCCCTAAAGGGGGTGTGTATGAAATTAAAATCCTTCATGCAGTACAATACATGCATGCTTCTCTTTTACGCTTAAGAATATATACTGTCAGGGATATAGCCTTCCATGAGTGTTGGTGGATGATTGCATTCATTCCACCAATGTCTTCCCAAGAAAGAATTAGATATTATTTGTCCATCATTGAATTGTCCCAGAAGTACCATGATGATGAAGAGTAAGTGAAACACCGCACCTGCATGGTGTGTACAGTAGCATTGGCCCTTTGAACTCACCACAATAATAACAAGATGTCCACATTATTGCTAAAAGTCTAATATGTACTATTCATGCCATTGTTTGTTTCTAATTACAACACCGGTTTGCTTACATCTATATTGCTAGATCTCTTTAGTTACTTCAGCCATCATAACTTTCATTATCAATTAGATTCATTTGTAATATTGCCTAGAATGCTAAGTTTTGATGCATTGGTAATATCACCTAGAATCCTAAGTTTCTCTAGAACAGTCAAAGATAATTTTGGCTTCTTTATAAATGCCTATTTCTCACTGGAAAGAAATATAAAATAAATTGAACATTAAAAGAAAAAGGTCTTACCATGTTAGTAGCATGTACTTATGCATCTTCCAGTATTGGCACATACAAAGTGCCAACATGAAAAACTAGCTCAAGTTTTGAAAATTCTCAGGCTCAAAATGAGGCTTCAATATCATCTAGCAAGCAGCATTGATCAGCACATTTGTGTTTTTAGCTTGCTGATTTTCTTGGCATCAAAAAATTCTCAGCACATTCTCTCTCTTCCCTTTATTTTTCTTTTTCTTTTTTTCTCTATTTCCTTTTTTTCTTTTCTTCTTTTTATCTCTTCCTTTGGTTCCATGATGAAACAGAGGATTATTTCTCCCCTCTTAATCCCGAAACAGTGGATCACCACCAACATGGCACTGGTTGGCGGTGGCTGGAGCTGCGACGGCGCAGCCTAAAGATCCCAGATCAATGATCGGCAAAAACTACTAGCACCGGAAAAATAAGAACTAAGGGGTCGAAACTAGGGGAAAAAACAAAGGTGGGGATTTCTAAGAAAAATTTGATGATTGCCGGCCAGAAATTGAGCTTCATGGGCTAGGAAGGATGGCAAACTAAATTATCTTGAAGATTAGAGGATCTTACCTCTTTTTCCAATGGTGTTTGGGCAAAAATCCGGCAGGCACGGCGAGTAGCTTTCGAAAAGAAGAAGAAGAAAAGGGGAAAAAATCCGACAAACCACCGGCTTGGGCCTCAGTTTTTTATGGGAAAGAGAGAGAAGCCCTCTTCCCATTAAATAGGGCCGACGGGGAGGAGTTTAACTCCTCCCGATGGTGGTTTCCAACTCCAATTGGGGGAAGAAGACTCCCAACGGCAGTCTTCTTTTTCTTTTTCTTTTTTTTTTTTTTTTGGTGCTTTAAGATTCATGCAAAATCTTCTTTTTGTTCTCTTTTCTACTGCTTTAAGATTCATGCAGCTGGGTTTAGGTTGAGTTGGGGTATCACAGTTATGCTTCTTTTTTTTGTTGTCATTTAAAGTTTTTCCTCATTTATCTCAGTTACCTAAATCATACAAGAGTTTGATATATGTATTATATTTTCACAGGGCAAAATATCATTATGTATCTTTCAGAACAATGCCATTGTGGCTTGAAATATCTGACGGGTATTACTTTTGTCTCTTTCATAAATCACAAGGAAAAAATAATTATCAAGTATCTATCATCCCAAACAAGCAAAGACGATATATAACCTGTTTGTGAACCATGTGAAAGAAGGCGGGTAAACAAGGGCCAACACTGTACTTGCAAGTACCACATGGGGTATAATCGAATTTGCTCCACGCAAAATCTTCAAAACATCAATATCTTTTCTCTCAACCTCCTGAAACAATCCAAGCAGCAGCGAGGCAAAATAAGTAAAAACAACAGCAAACCAAAAAATAATCATTCCATTTGTTTTATTAAGAGTACTTTTCCCAAAAACAACATCCAGCAAGCAATCAGCTCCAACTCCACTGTTTCGATTTTGTGAAACCATGGGAATAAAAACAAGGTTTTTCTTTCCTTTTTGAGCACCATGGGGCTAATAAAGATGGATCCTCGTTCCTTTTCCTATAATGAATTCGAACTATTTTGGGATAAATGAGGACCTGGGCCGGAACAAACGCATCTTCTCTGGTGCGATCGGGCTCGAAAGAATCGGTCGTCTTGGCCGAACTACATCTTGTCGCAAGGACCCTGCTGCCCTTCGCTGCTTCAATAAAAGTAATCAGAAAGAGCGATCAAAGCCAAAGGACGACAACAACAAGGGAAACAAAGCCAAAGCAAGGACCTACACCATGTAACGGTTGAAGAAGCTGACTGGAACGCTACAGAGCAGCAATCTGGAAAAGAAACCACTCATTTGAGAGAGAACGAAACTGAGATAGAGAGAGACAGAGAAAGAGAGAGAAGAGAGGGACCTGATCGCCGGTGGATGAGAAGGGCAGAAGGGCGGTGCAAGGCAGCGGAGAAAGGGAGCGCCCACTTTAAGGCGACGGCGTTGGAGCTCATCTCCGGCTTTGCGGAGAGATCGTGCTATTATGGGCGACTTGGGAGTGCTTTTGACTTCCCCCGGAACTGGAAAGGTGAGATATCGGGCGGTCGCTTGGAGCGAAATACCGGTGGGATTCGTCGAGAACGGGCGAGGCCGAGCCTCAATATTGCATGCACCAGGTGCAATTGGACTGCGCAAATGCCACGGTGGATCCCGATTGCGCGCTATCCCCCGTGCATATGTTCCGGGAATTGCCTGGTTCCCTACCTGGTGCATGCAATAATTTCGCCGAGGCCGAGGCCGAGACCGGGACATGAGCACTTTCCAAGATGCTATGTACGCTAGGCGACAAATATTCAATATTATAATAATAATATGTTATGCTATGTAATATATATAGCGATGCATCATTCTTTTTGCAACTCATTAAAGTTGATTTAATACAATTTTATCAAAATAATATTTATTTAAAAATTAATTATTAAAATAATATTTATTTAAAAAAATTTATGATGGTGCTGCTAAATGAAAGACATTCTTTCAAAGGACGATTTCATTTTGTTGACTCACCACAATCTTCGCTGAGTCAGTAGGCCTAAATAAATCGCTCTTTGATAAAATGACTATATGAGTCATCCTTTGCTAGGACGTCTCTAAGAGTCGCTCTATGACTTAGTCAGGCCCCACTTCATAAAAAAAAAAAATTGAAAACCTCCGTCCACACTTCTCCTTCCTCTTCTGCACTTAAGTCTCCCTCCCCCTCCCTCTTCGGCGTATGACACCATCTGCCCCTCCTCTCTGGCACGTGGCACCCTCTCCTCCCTCCCTCTCCGGCGCGTTTCTCATGCAAGACCCCACCATTCCTCTCCTGGTGCGAGACCACACCTTCCCCTCTCTCTCCCTCTCGATCCGATGCATGATGTCCCCTTCCTCCTGCTGTCGGCCTACCTCCCTTCCCCTTGAACCCCCCACATCCTCCCTCTCGAGTCCTTGCTTGAGAACCCCCCTCCCTCTCCCTTTCAGTCCGCCTTGCCGTCCCTCCCTGCACACTGTCATCCCTCCCTGCGCACCCCCCGACCTCTCTCCGCCCCTCCTCGTGCACTGTCCTAGCATGAGAACCCCCTCCCTCCTCCCCGGCATACCGCCGCCCCTACCTCCTCCTCTCGATGGTCCTTGGCATCCCTCCCCACTCCCTCCTCCCTCCTCCTCTCGGCCGTCTCAACATCCCTCCCTCCTCTCAATAGTTTTCAGCATGCTGTCCCACCCCCTCGATCCTTATATTGACTGGTATATGATTCCTCCTTCTCTTTGATTATTTTACATTTTACATGTTGGACAGCTAAATAGGATACTCCCTAAGATAGGAGCCCACCAGCCAGCATCGGGAGATGATGCAGTAAGCCATGGTCCATTAGGTGAGGGTGACGCTAATATTAAGGGCCTATTTGGCAGGATACAGCATGACACGGCTGATCCACTTGGATGTAGGTATATAATCAATAGCACTGATTTTTTATAATAAATGACTAAACGCTTTCATAGATTAATATATTGACTTTATTTTGGACAGGTGGAGGACTCGATTGACTGGTGCATGGTCTCTGGTGCCGCACACAGTCATATACTATAAGGATCAACTTGACCAGCAGTGGATGATCATATGGTGTGGGTCCCTTACACATTGGAGATACTGGCCACATTGCCTGAGGTATGTCGATCGGATCAGCATGTATAGAGGACACGCGCACCTCTCATTTGCTTCAATATCGTGGAGATCTACTATCCGAAGTGCGTGATGCAATAATTTGGCATACATCAGGGCATCCCTCCATCGTGCAACACTCGGGAGAGCCTCCATAGTGTAGATCGATGAGGGTGGCATCGCCATGATTAAGTTCAACAGCATCGGGAGCATATTGATACATGGGAGCGGTGGAAGGATTTGATTGTCGATGGTCCACCTATGCTCCCCACTATAGATTATCATGATCCATATCTACAGTGGTATAGGAGCATTACTAGATGATTCATTTCGCCATTGATGAGGGATCAGCCCGAGATGAGGTTCCGTCCATCGGCCAGCATGATGGACGTTATGGTAAGCACATTTTGCTTTTTGTCTCATTTTCTTATGTTGTTATTATTTGTTCTTCTTGAGTAATACATGTTTTCTCTTTGATACTGATAATTTGAGTGGATCATGTCATTATACTATCGGGTACGGAGCGACTTTCTTTCGGTTATTATTGGATGCAAGGATCGAGCACTTATCGATCTCATGGACGGCGTCCTCAACACCATAAGAGTTGTCTCTAAGGATAGACGACTTCATATTGTGCCATTGATGGATGATCCAAATACATCATCAGATGCCTAGTACATCTTATATCTTGGCTTATTGGACTTCGACCTCCCCATTGATGATGCATCTATATCATAGAGGATTAGTGAGCCGGGAGACACATTGCACCGATCCGATGAGCAGCACGTTGATCATGCGCATGGGAGGGCTAGAGGCAGAGATAGACTGAGAGTTTTCCGAGGTAGACATCAGGCACATGCTGATAGACTGAGCACTATAGCACCTTCCTTCCTATCGGTCGATATCGTACCTAAGCCATTATACTGCTAGCCAGAGGTGACATGCATCTACGAGAGACGGATGCGGAGAAGGCTTGAGCACCTTAGCATATACACCTCTCGATAGTTATATTGATTGTACTTTTTTTACTAACAAACTTTATAATAATCAAATATTATAAAAATATTAATTTAAAATTAATTTTATAATTTTTTTCAAATTGAATGCATATGCTATAATTTTGTTGATTGCAAAAAAAAATTATTGTCGATCTTGATACAGGTTATATGGTTGAACACTGAGATTGTCCATTATTTTTAAGATATCCTATATTGTTAACTATAAACATGGTTGAAGAAGCTTGAATTTATATCTCAAAAAAGTGCCCATAAAAAAATAAGTTTATAATCAATCATTTTTTCTTTAAGTAGTTCTATTGTTTTTGTTAGAATGGAGCAAAACTTATACCCTTGACATCATGACATTGGTGTCATGATGGATACCAAAGTCACCCTTTCAAATGGTGACTTATGGAATCGTTCTTTAGAAGGATGGCTTATAGAGCCGCCCTATCATAGGACGACTTATAGACGTGCCCTATGATAAGACGACTGTCTAGGTAGCAAACCACTCATCTTGGCTGGTATATATTTAGGCTAAGTCAGCACAATAAGTCATCTTTTAGAAGGACAACTTTAAGTTGGATAGTACTTTAGTAAATACTTTGAAAGGAGTATTATTTTTATAAATTATTTTTTAAAAAAATATTAATTTGGTAAAATTGTCATTGATTTGATGTCACACCTCATGCCAACATGACAATCGCCATCCATAGCATGCAAGACTTTCGATTTATTAATGAATTTAATATAACCTAATAGCAACATAAGTTATGCATATGCAATAGTGGTGACCAGAACAACTAAAATTAACTAAACTCTCGTGTTAAAACATTACATATATCCATAAAAATTTTCAAAAGCTATAACAGGGTACATCTTCAGGATTTAGTATTTTTATACAAATCTAGTCACAATACAAGTCATAATCCTCAAACACTATTTTAATATATAAATTAACCAAAAACTAGATCTCTTTAAACTATGAAAATGACCTTATCTCTAAGGGGGCACTTGGTTGGAGGGAGTTAAGGTCTAGAATGAAAATGGATGACTCCCACTTCAAATATTTGATTGAGAGAAGTTTCATTCTGATTTTGATTCTAAAGTAGAATAAAAATGACCCAGTTGCTCTAAAACTTAATCTCCACAACCTCTAAATATTCAAATTTTCATTCCAATTCTAATTTCGACCATGAACCAAAGGTTTCAGAAGATATAGCCATTCCAATTTTTATTCCAATTCATTCTAATTCCAATTTTGGTCGTGAATCAAATAACCCCTAAGTGCATGTTTGGAAATACATTTGTACTCATCAAAAGTGATTTTGAATTTAAAAATAAAATTTTGGGTGTCTGTATAACTATTCATTAATCTTAGTCACAGCAGCAGGTTGAAATGAATAAAATGGATTGTATCTTTCCTCTTTATTTTACAAAATGAAGGCTTTAATATTTCAAATATTTTTTTAAAAAATCCATTAGCTTTTAGAAAGGGAGCTCAATAGAAAAACTAATTCAGAAAGGTTATTTCTTTTGTTAACCTTGAACTTAATACATGTAAGGACTATAGAAAGTTCTATTTCTGTTAGATAGAAGAGCCTACTAGAATCATGTCGACTGATTATTGTACTTTTATTTACATGAAGTTAAAATTAGTTTTCATTTGATAATTTTCATAGTGGCCTATACAAATATAACTTATGCAAATTCCTATTAATTTTCTACTTGCTAGCATTTGTTAGGGATTTAAAAATCAATTGGTTGCTTTTGCAATATTATTTTGTAAATAGTTTTCTCATTAATTGTTACACATTTTTTTGTAAATACTTTATTCATTCTCTATAAATATTTTTAGCTATTAAATTTTTAATATTTTATATTGATGTTAAATTTTGAAATATATATTTGATAGTCTGGAAAATGATAAGTGAACAGAATATATCCCATATTTCAAAGGCACAAGGTTCAAAGATAACAAAAGATAAAGACAAAGCTATTGATCATAGTAATGGATAGGGGATTAAGAAAAAAGCAATCTTCTATTTTTGTTGAGCACTACAAGGAACATGTAAGGATATAAACTTGATATCCATTTCACGAAGGATGATTGGAATTTGTTGGTAAAGAGATTTAATGAGGAGGCCAAGAGAAACTATGATAGGATGCAATTAAAAATCGGATAAGAAGTGGCAAAGTTGAAATGCTTTAGTGGATAAACAAACTAGATTAGGTTAGGATCATGCAAAGCAAACTGCTCCAAATGAATAATGGAAAGAGAAAATTAAGGTATATATATATTTATGTATATATAAATATATATTATTTGATTTACATATTTAGCCATAATATTTATAGTAATGAATATGTGTAATATCATGCAGAGAAATCTAGAGTGGGCAAAATACAAGGACAAATGACTTGAATATTGTTTTGAGTTGGATGAATTGTACATGAAGATAGTAGCCACTAAGAGGTGATCTTGGGCTCCGAACTACAAAAAAGGGGTTTTTTTGTGGCAAAAAACTTTGCCACAAAAAGTCCAATCTTTGCCGCCAAAACATTTTGTGATGAAAAAAATTCATCATAAAATTGTTGCTAAAGCCGCATTGCAATAAGTCATGATAAAAAGTATATTTTTAACAACAAAATAGCATGTTGTCACTAAAAAGATCTCATCTAGCAACAAATAGTTTGTCACAAAAAGTATTTCATCATTAAAAAAAGCAAGATTTTATTTTGTATACATTATTAAGTGATAAAAAATTTTTGTCACTAAAAATCTAGCTTTGTGACAAAACATTTTATTATTAAAAATTTTGCTTTGTGACAAAATATTTTATTACAATAGATTCTTGAGTAACAAAATATTTTTGTCACAATAGAATTTTTAGTACAATAGGATTTATACTTTAAGCAATAAAATATTTTATCACAAAAAAATAGTTTTAATGATAAAATATTTTATAACAAAAAGTTAATTTATAATTTAGAAATAATTTTTTGTGACAAAATTTATTGTCACAAAAAATTAACATGCTAATAAAAAGTTTTTTTAGTGACAAAATATATTATCATAAAAAAATTAACGTGCCATTTGTAACATAATTTATTATCACAAAAAGTTAACCTGCTATTAAAAAAATAATTCTAAGTGATAAAATTTATTATCATAAAAAGTTAACCTGCCATTAGTGACAAAATTTATTGTCATAAAAGAATTAACCTGCTACTTTGTTTCTTCAAATAAACAAGCAGAATATACTAAAATTAAAATTAATTAACCTATTCATAATAATTTAAATATCCTTCAAATACATAGTTATATAAAGATTTCTACATGTTTCTCCATATATTATATTTACAACAAAAGTTTACAAATAAAACAATAAATCTCATACAACTCCCACAAAGTTATTAAATACCCAAAGTATTAAATAACAATCATAAAGCCATAAAGCATCTATAAAGCTCCCATATAAGTCAATTTTCTTCCCAACCACAAAAGCCATAAAGCTTCCATAAAGCTGCCATGCAAGTCAATTCTCCTCTTAACAATTTATAATATGAAAAATAAATAAACCCAAAAACTTAGAACAATATAAGTAAGTATGCAAAATTACAAAATCTTTAAGTATGCATATAAGATATTATGTGTTAATTTATATAAAATTATTGCAAATATTAAATAGCCATAACCAAACAATAATGACAACCACCACCATAACCACTACCATCACAATCATTCTATAACTATCCAACCAATCATAAGTAATATAGTCGTGCTAATTCATCCATATATTTAAAAACACAACAATGACAACTACCATTCCACAATCACTACCACCATAACCATTTCATAATTATCTAAATAATCATAAGTAATACAATATATAGCTATCCTAATATATCTATCTATTCAAAAATACCTACAAGTGACAACCACTACTACAACTACTATCACCATAATCATTCCACAACTATTCAAGTAACCATAAGTAATATAACATGTAGCCATACTAATACATCTATCAATTTAAAAACACAATAATGACAACCACCACCATAACAATCACTATCACTATAACCATTTCATAACTATCCAACCACCACTATAACAACTACATTAACTTTCAATTTTTAAATCACCATCACAAACAATCAATAATTATAATAATCAAATTATTATAGCTAAGAGATAGTGAATAAGTGACTTTACCATTAGAAAAGTAGACTACTATGCCCGACTGCATTGCATGTCTCTCATGAATTGCTGCAATTCTTTCAACTGATCTTTATAAATTTTCATTTTCTCTTCATATGTGGCAATCTTCTCATTGGCTTCAGCAATCTTCTTGTTGGCTTCAGCAATCGTCAGTCATTGAGCTCATAATCATGTGAGCTTGATACGTAGGATGAACTTGAACTTTCAATTTTAATGTTATGTCCCATTCCTCTCAAATATCCCAACTTCTTGCCAAGTGCACTAACCAAGATATAATTTTTTGACCTTTAATCTATACTTTCCTCCGAAGGTTGTTGTCTTAATTTAGTCATTTCATCTTGTAAAGTCTTCAAAGATAATTTAGCACTCAAGATAATTTTTTTTATAAATAAAAAAAATAAGAAGAGTATACTTCTACTTACAAATTTTAATTGAGCAATTTCATTAATGAATTCTTAACCATCCTTCTTTATGTGTATATCCTTGAAGAGATCAACCATACTTGGATTCTCCTTGTAAAATTAGAATAAAAAAACTTAAATAATTCATTAATCTTAATGTACATTAAATATTTTAAAAATATAAAAGTGCTAAAAATATTATATTATCATTTTCCAAAATTGACTAAGAAAGGTCCTAGAGTCTGAAGTATGACTGTATGGGAGTTGTGAATGATTACTTGGGTTTGTTTCTGATCGCTTTTACAATAATAAGCAAAAAATTAAATAAAAATATAAAAAATATATAAATATATTACATATAAGTTATTATCTTATCATCCTCTATTTGATCATACACTGAAAGCTAATCTTTCAATCCAACTTCTAGCCATGGAGACTTTTCTTATGAATTTATACATTTTACCATCAGCTTCTTGTATTCCTTGTTGAGTGTGTTCCTCTAATGTCTATAATGGGTTTGGAATGCTTTGTAAATACATTTCTTCACATATGGAGCCAACAAATCCATAATTGCAAACCATCTCTAAAATAATTAATGATAATGTCATTTAAACAACTTTTTTACATATTAATAATAAAACTAAGTGAAAAATGAACATAGCTAATATAAAAATTATAATAATCTCTAAATGTGAATAATAAAATTTTTTTGTTCATCTGAAATTTCTTTCCATCTTCCTACATCGTGAAAAAGTGCACATGTCTTAACAATAAATTTAACTTCTCTTGTAAAGTCAGCATCATTCTCCAATGGTATACATTCTCCTTCACCAAATTCAATCTTTATCTTATGCCCAAGCTATAAAGTTAAACCAAATATTATCTTTTAAAATACAAATAGTGAAGCATATATAAAGAATTCATGCACTAATATAATAATAAAGTATACAAGTGACAATTACCTTTCTTATCCAATACTATGCATCGTGATATACCATGCCTCTCCTAGGTAAGAAAGAACCTAGAAATACAAATATAGTCAATATCAAGCATGCATATAATTTTTATATAGCCACAAAATTATATTTATAAACTATAATATTTTAAATAGGTATAATTATTTATTTACATATATATATATATATATATATATATATATACTCATTTTCATTACTCCTTAAAGTAAGAGGATTGAGATCTTTTCTAAGGGTATTTATAATAGTAAAGTCTAATTGCTATTTAGTAATGTAGGTATAGTGGATACTGGAGCTAAAGTAAATGTCAAAGCATCTTCAGCTCAATCTACTATATTAGCATTTGATGAAGATAAACTCCATGGTTACTTGTATCGATCTCTTCTAGGTTCTGCCATAAATCTATAAAAAAACTAAAAAAAAATAAATTAAGCAAATAATTATGCTCAATAGTTGTAAAAATAAAGTTATGCACTTAAAATTTAAATAAATCACAACTATATAAATATAAATAATAAAAAAAAAATGAAGACAAAAGGACTTTTGTAAGGTACTTTTATATGTAATATACATGTACGAAAAGAAATCTTTATACTAATCATCAAGATCATTATTAATGCTTTTATTAGTTTTCATATTATCTTCCTCTTCAGTTATATCATCTTCATTAATATTCTCTCCATCACTGCCATCTCCTCCAATGTCATCTTCATATTCTTGAATATTATCTGATATGGATCCTCCAATATCATCATCAAATTTGCTAGGATCTATATAATCTTTATTTAATGTGTCAAGAGATCCATCACCACGTTCAATAATTGAAACTATCCTATTTGATTGAAATTATTGTACTGCTTGATCATCAACCCCTCTTCCACATATATCAATTCTAACTTAGAAAGATTCACAAATATCGATGTTGCATCCATTGTATGAGTTGCTAATTATAGTCCAACTTTATGACATTGATGTAAGAAACTTATTAAACTTGATCATATAATATAAAAGGATAATCCTTATACTACCACTATGACCTTACATTAATGCTTATGAATTATCCATCATCTTGTACTGTTCGACTGCTTCCACTGTTAAACCATTCATATTCAAATAGCACTACTTTATACACTTTAAGGAATATGAGTTAAATAACTTTCTTCAAAAAATCAAAGAACTCAGTCATCTTTCTTTAACGTTCTCCTTCTATAAGTAATTCACTATTTTGAGTTCTATGAAGGTCGTCATGATCTTTTGTGTGAAATCGAACTTCATTCACAATATAACTAGGGTAGCATTTGAGTTTTTGGCAAAATTTATTTCATCCTATATAATTAGTACCAAAAAATTTTAAAAATTAAATTATACACTTTGTTGGTGCAGAAAATGGACAACTGTCGAAGATTGCTAGAGGTAGGAATTAAGATCTCGCCCATAAAATCTGCAAGACAAAGTCCTGGTCGGAGGTAGCTCTGGCATAGACTCTCCGATGGTCAAGTTAATATTTTGGCCAACAAGAATAGAGTACTCAAAAGATTGGAGATAAAAAGAGAGCTTTGAGAAGAAAATGTATTTGGAGGATTCTATTTATAGATGGAGCCTGTAATAGATTGATGGTGATAGTGGCAACAAAATGTCAGTAGGTCATTCAGGCTACTCAACGTTTGTTATGGAGAGTGGGCTGTCGTTTATCATGATTTGCTAGTGGTTGGATACCATTTATTGAAGTTCGGATGGAAGGTCAGATGCTTTCAAATTTGATCGTGAGTCACTTGTCTTGGGGTTAAGCTGTTAGGGCTTAGAATCGGATGAACTAAGCTTGAAGGTCAGCCTTTGGATCGTGAGTGATGAATTTATAGATATCAGATTTTGAATCTGAACCTCGGTAGAACTATTTTAGCTACTTTTGGAAGCTCGATCATCTTCAAGATCGGATGATGATGGAAATCAGTACTTTGGTTTGGAGGACTTGAGGTCAGAAAGGAACAACGGATTTCTCGATTAAGACTATGGCCAAGATGTTTTAATTACTTTGATGAAGTTTGGCTAGTGCCCAAGGTTGGCCCAAAGTTGGGGTCAAAGAGTACTATGGTTTAATGCTTATGAAGCGGTTGTTGCTTATCCTAGACTGAAGAATGGAGTTAAGCAGATGATGAGTTTCTTTTACTGGCTTAAGTTTGTCTGGTCGAGATCCATGGTGTAGCCTTGGCAAGATCTACCACTAATAGGATAGAGTTGGAGGGTCGGAGTAAAGGAGCTCGGTCAATACACAAGATCAGACAGTGATATAAGTTATTGTCATTTTCGGATGGACCACCCTTGACTGAAGCTCTGAGTTTAGTCAAATTTGGAGGCCAATCCTTTGGAGCTCATCTAAATCAAGTGACTGACTTGATTGAATCTTGGACTTGGATATGCCTTAACTCTAGATGATATTCTACCAAGGTCGGGCTTCATTAGACTTCGGTGGGAGCTATTTTACCCCTAATACTTGCTCCCTTACTTTTAAATTTGAAGTTCAGATGAAGGAAGTACTATTATTTGCGATCATCGAAGTCCCACCTAGTTTTTCTGCCTTTGGGATGTGACATACTTTGGATTATTCAAATCGATGCGGGAGCTCTTTTATTGTTGAATGGCTTAAGATGATCTTGAATTTTAAAATTTCACCTAGCATGGAGCTTGATCGCATGGCACAATGATGATTTCTTCTAACATTTGCAATTGCAATAATGGGATGGACATGTGAAAGGCTAGGATTTAATACTGTCAATCTATAATCATAATAACTTGAGGACACCATCAGCTATTTAAGTGCCTTCCTTTTTCTTCTTTCTCACTCTAGCCTGTTTCTTCTTCTATTCTCTTCCTACTCTTCATCTTCTTCGAGCCTGATTGTTCCATCTCGTGCGTTCCTTATCTTCGATGCTCTTCCTCCGTCCATCTTTTGTCATTTCGACTACACTGTCAAATTCTCTGTCTCCATTAGGTTAGTATCATAATCTTTCTTTTAAGTTTTTTCATCTTTTTCTACTTTTAGGGGTCTCCTAGGATTCACCTATTTTTCCTTCAGTTTTTGAGTTCTTCCCCTATTTTTTTTTTATTTTTGATAGATTTTTCTCAATTTGTTAATCCAAAATGGCCTCCCAAGACTCTGAATGTTCTTGGTCTTCACCCTCTGAAAGTTTGTTCGAGCTGAACCTCTCAAACCCTAGGTCTGACATCAAACCTGATCTTAGAGATGTAGCTCGTCCAGCCTTCATTTCCAACATTGTTGTTTCCACTCTTTCCATCGAGGACCTTTCTTTTATTTGGATTTAGTACAAAATCGCCTTAGAATACGAACTTGAACTTTTTAGATCGAACGGTCGAATATGTACCACCTTTTGGGTTGGTTCAGCCTATATACAGAGACCCTTCGGGCCGGGCTTAGGCTGCCTATTTCTTCTTTTGTTGTTGAACTTTTTCGTCTTCTTGATATATCTTTTTCCTCGGTCGTCCTGAACTCCTTCCATTTTATCATAGAATTTCTAGTACTTTGCTTCTTGGCCGAGGTTCGACCTTCAATTTCTTTGTTCTGAATTTTTTAACTTTCAAACACCACCCTATTGTTAAGAATTGATGGTACATTTCGACTGAATTCAGCAAGAAGGGGTTACTCAAGGGTGCCTTTTCCTTCATCCACAACTAGAAGGAAAAGTTTTTCTTTGTATTTAACCCTTCACTTGAGTGGGAACCTCCTTATTGGGGTCAGCTTAAGGAATCCATTTGCAAGGCCCCAGGGTTGGAGCGGGAGGACCTTGACTCCACCAAAGTTTTGAAGAACTGTAAAGCTCCTTTACTGACCTAACTGATAGACAATCGGATCCTTTACAATCTCAACTTAAGCTCTATTAATCCCGGAGGTATTAACTTTGCATTTCTTTTGCCTTCTCATCCTTATCTAACTTCAGCTCCTTTACTTTCATTGAAATAACTTCGGACGAACTCAAATGACTGTAAAGGGAACGTCGAGCTTAGAAAAGAAAAGGCATCGGCCTGGGAGAGACATCCAAACAGGCCAAAACTATGAAGCCCGGTCATTCCAACTCGGGTGACCTCCATTCTAGAGGTCAAAGTAGTTCTACTGGTTCTGAGCTGCTAAGAAAGTTCGGTCACCAAAGAACTCTAGAGAGTCCAACAATAATAACATTGATTTAGAGCGAGCTTTCTTTGATAGCTAAAGGATCGTTCGAACCCTCATGGATGGGTGCATTTTACCAAATGTTATTAAAAAGATCCTCTAGATGAACACTCAGGATTGGAAGGACTCGTTCGTCGCTTTCCTCGAGGTAGTCATCTTCTCATTCTCCAAGTTCATTCACATATATTTTTTAGTGCCAAAACTAACTTTGGTATTTATAGTTGGGCCATCACCTGTTCACCAATATTGAGGTAGTTAACATCAATGAGGCCGAGGCTTCAAAAGCTATCAAGAAAGCTAAAGCTGCCAAGATGGAAGCTTAAGAATCCCAAGCTGAGGTCGAGCATCTCAAGGACATGCTCATGAAAGACTCCGCCGAAGTCAAGCATCTTAAGGAGGCACTCAAAAAAGTGGAGCAAACTTTGGCAGAAATAAAGAACACTCTAGAGACCAACCTGGCTTCAGAAATAGAGACAAAGAAGAAGGCTAAGGTCAAGGCTTTTGAAGGAAAAAAGAGGGCAAGCTATGGTAGAATTTAAGGCTTCGAAAGAGCTTGAAGATATTAAGATTGAATTCGCCAAGGAAGCCTTCAACAAGGGTTTCAAAATCTACCAACAAAGGATCACCAAAAGATATCCTAAATTGGTCCTCGGCTTCTTGGAGGACGAGCTAGAGGATCTATCTAATGATGAAGTTGAGTTCCTCACAGCCGAAGCCAAACTTCCTTTCGCAAGTCTTGCCATCAAAGTTCCTGAGCCTGCCAAGGAGCCAGTACCTGCTGAGGCTAGATCGAGCTGTCCCACTACCCCCCAGCTAGGGATCGAAGAGCTCCTCTACTTGTACATTTTTCTTCTTTTTCTTCCATATATACTTAAACTTCTAGAGCAATGAAATTGAATTTCTCCATACCTTTGTGTGTTGTGACATATTCATGATACAAAGTTTAGTTTGCAAGTTCTTCCATCGAGCTCAGTCATGGCCTGAAGCTGCACCGTTACCACTGGCTATTTCTTTAAAAGCTCATATAAAAATTTTAAAGAAAGAAATCTACCAAGCCAATAAGGATTTGAAAAAGACTAAAGACAAACTTAAAAAATCGAAGAGTAATTACGCCATTGCCTCTGTCGAAATCAATTGCCTATACCAAACCTCAAAACAAGCTATTGGGGATAAAATAACCTCAGTCGAAGTTCTTGGCGATTGACCTCCATCCTGTGAAATCTGTCGATCTTCTCAGCAGCAACTCCTCACTATGGAACTTATCAAAAGCCTACCAAAATCTGGCCGAACTCCTTCCAGTTGAACTCCCCTCTGATTGAATTTTTCTTCTGGCCCCACCTCTACACTACAGTTGGCAGATTCCATTAAACTTACATTTAGAACCTCGACTTGGCAGGGCTCCTCGAGTCGAACTTCTGCACCTCACTCTATGAAGGGCAAATCTCGACACTCCTATGTCGAGAATTGGCTGTATGGGCGTAAGTCAGCCAAAGGACCTCATCATGAAGGTCAGTCTGAGCTTCTCTCTAAAGAACCCGATCGTAGAACTTGTCAAAGAAAATTCCTTCAATACCAACATCGCTCGACTTTACTTATGGCCGAACCTGAATGCGGCCGAACTTCTTTACGCAAAGCAATGCATTTCGTTGGCCTTAAGTCTGAAAGCTGAATTCCTCTCCAATCTAGCCAACTTATATCATGCATGACTTCTGACCGAACTTGAACAGTGAGATGGCTTCGTTCTCAACACGAGTCTAGTTCCTAATGATATTTTTGTCAATCCTTAGCTGATCTAGAAGACGGTCGAACTTCTCAAAGTTATTGGGAGTAGCGCTAGCAGACATAAGTTAGCTGTAAATTCATCATGCACCCCTCAAGAGCCGGTCTCTAAGTTTGGTCTACTTGACTCCAAGCTCTCCATCTCAATACAAGTAAGTTCATCGTCTGAGTTCTAGCACATGAAACTTAACCATTAGCAAGTCATGATAAAGGACAACCCTACTCCGTAATAAACTCTATAACATACTCCACATGGCCTGAATGGCCCACTATCAGGTAGTTATGGCTGTTATTATCGGTTTGTTATATGCTCCATCTATATAAAGGATCCTTCAGATACGTTTGTTTTTCCTTAAATTATCCTTTCTACTCTAATTCTTTTGAGTACTCCATTCTTGTTGGCCAGAGAATTAACTTGAGCGTTGGAGGATCCTACTGATGCCACCCACCTTCGATATGGACTTCTTCTTATAGGTCCCATTAGTGGCTGCATCCCCATCCACTCTAGTGACTCCGACGCCAATACCATTTTCTACACCAACAAGATTGGTGCTAAAGAAAGAGCTGCTTAAGTCCTTATTCTAAAAGGAGTACTCAGTCGAGTTCATCTTCTCCCATTATCTTTAATTTCTTAACTCTTTCTCCTTAGATTTCTTATTATTTCTATGAGATGCCGCCAAAGAAGGCTGCAACCCGAAGATCTACTACCTCCTCCACTAGATCAAACTCAGATCCATCCACCTCCATCTCCGGCTCCTCAACCCCCTCTACCGATAGCCATGGTGGATTTTGAGCAGTTCAACCTACTGGTGCAGCAGGTTAGAGGCATCACTGAGATGGTACAGATCATCCAACAGCCTCCAGTACCAGCTCAGCTAAAGAGGCCCCTATCGGATCATCAAGAACCGACGTAAAGAAGGCCTACCTGGGCAAGCAAGCCGGTAACCCCTGAAAAAAAGAAGCTGAGAGCAGAGAGCAGAGAGCTCCTATTTTGATCATGATTCTTCTCCCAGAGTGACTCTCCTCATCCACTCCAATGACTCTGATGCCAATACCATTTTCTGCACCAACAGGATTGGCGCTAGAGGAAGGATCGCTTGAGCCCTTGTTCTAAAAGGAGTGTTCAGTCGAGTTCATCTTCTCTCATTATCTTTAATTTCTTAACTCTTTCTCCTTAGATTTCTTATTATTTCTGTGAGATGAACCCGACGATCTACTACCTCCACCGCTAGATCAAATCTAGATCCACCTACTCTGACTCCATCTCCAACACTTTAACCCCCTTCATCAGCAGCCATGATGAATTTTGAGCAGTTCAACCTACTGGTGTAGTAGATTAGAGGCCTCACTGAGATGGTTCAGACCATGCAGCAGCCTTCGGTACTAACTTAGCTGGAGAGAACCCTGCCAGATCATCAAGAACCAGTGCAAAGAAGGCCTACCTAGGCAAGCAAGCTGATAATCCCTAGAAAAAGGAAGCAGAGAGCAGAAAGCCCCTATTTTGATCATGATTCTTCTTCCGAAGAGACTCTTTTCATCTACAGCCAGCAATTTGCTAAGATCTATGATTGAGATGATGCTTTTGATCAGAGGCTCCAGAAATAAATCGACGAATTGAGAAACTCTGCCATGCCGCCCTAGTCCACAACGATGACATTTGCATTGACCCCTCATTTTCTGTTCGGATTATGTGGAAGCCCATCCCATCAAACTTCAAGCTTCTTCAATTTGAGAGTTACGACAGGACCACTGATCCAATCGATCATCTTGAAGCTTTCAGAATAATGATGTTGCTTCATGACGTGCCAAACGCTATTCTCTGCCTTCCCTCCACTTTGAAGGGAGCAGCAAGAAACTAGTACTCAGACCTCAAATTAAGTACCATCTTTTCTTTTGATCAGCTAAGCCATGAATTCGTGGCTCATTTCATCAGTAGCCAGTGCGAGAGGCAAGGTTCCGACTTTCTTATCAACATCAAGCCAAAAGAAGGAGAGTCCTTTCAAGCTTATGTCAACTGCTTTAATGCTGCTGCTCTAGAGGTTCGCAATCTAGATCAATCTATTGCTATAGCTGCATTGAAGGGCAGCCTCTAGAAGAATGAACTCTTTTCCTCTCTCGAGAAGTACTACCCCAGAGACTTTGCCGACATGCTAGCTCGGGCTGAAGGTTACTCCGAGCGGAGGAGGCCTTCAAGTTAAAAGATGAAGAGGCCACAAGTGAATGAATCAAGCAAGCCTACAGTTGTCGAGAAGTTGAGTGAAGCTTGGCCGCACTCTAGAACCCCTCTTAAGCATCAATGAGCTCGGACTCCACTTCATGCTCATCGATAAAAGAGCCTAGACCAAAAGGCGTGTTGGGGCTCCCGACCTAGAAGGTTCTATAACTATGCTCCTTTGAATACTCCAAAGACTCAAGTGCTGATGGAGATCAAGGAGCAGTTGCTAAGGTCAGAGAAGATGCGATCCCACCTAACGAAGCACAACCCCAACAAGTATTGCCTCTATTATCATGACCATGGTCACGATACTAAAGAATGCATCCAACTCTAAGACGAGATTAAGAAGCTTATCAGATGAGGTCGACTAGACCATTTTCTGAGATGTCAGTCGAAAAGGAGAGAGGATCAACCAAGAGTCCTACCGCAGCCTGAATTACCTCAGAGAGATGAATCACAAGAAGATTGGGCTCCTCTTGGAATCATCAACACAATTGCTAGAGGGCATCGATAGGAAGAAGCTAGCGGATCGGCAGAACCAATGAAGTGATAGTAGATTGAAGAACCCATGGCTTTCACTGAAGAAGATGCTCAGGAGGTTTAGTTTTCGTACAATGATACGATTGTAGTTACTTTAAATATTGTTGACTATAATATATGCCATATTTTAATTGATAATAAAAGTTTTGCTGATGTTTTGTTTTATGATGCATTCTCTAAAATGGCTATATCTAATAATAGAATAGGTCCAATAAACTCCCTTCTAGTGGGATTCACTGGTGATATAGTGTCCGTTGAAGGAATAATAATCTTGTTTGTCGTAGCAGGTCGGTACCTAAGGCAATCAAAGGCCTAAGTGGATTTTTTTGATGGTGAAGGCTCCCTCAGCTTACAATACTATTCTCGACTGATCTGATTTGAATGTACTTCAGATAATGGTCTCAATCTATTACTTGAAGATGAAGTTTCCAATAAGTTATGGGATTGGAGAAGTCAGAGGAGACCAAGCTCTTGTGCAGCACTGCAACACTATTGCTTTATAGGGAGGAAAGCAGATGGAGTCCTGTCTGATAGAAAGGCTTGATGCTCGTGATGATTTGAAGGAAGAATGAGGAGAACCAATTGCAGTTCCATTAAACAATAGGCATGAAGATCACACTGTATAAGTTGGCTCCAACTTGGGGGAAGAGATTAGGAGGCAGCTCATCACATTCTTGCGAAGAAACGCTGACGTCTTTGCTTGGATGCTAGTCGATATGCTTGGGATAGATGCAGAGGTGATAGAACATCATTTAGCCATAGATCTCAAATGCCGGCCAATAAAACAAAAGCACAGCTTTATACCAGGGCGGCAAAAGGCCATTGCAAATGAGGACGACAAACTCTTGAAAGCCAAGTTCATCAAGAAAGTATTCTATCCAGACCGGATTGTCAATGTTGTCCTCATCAAAAAGGCAAATGATAAATAGAGGATGTGCATAGACTTCACAGATTTGAATAAAGTCTGTCCAAAAAATAGCTATCCCTTACCAAGGATTGACCAACTAGTGGATGTAACCTTGAGCCATGAACTCTTCACTTTTATGGATGCCTTCTCTGGCTATAATTAAATCTGGATAGCACCAGAAGATGAGAAAAAAACTTTTTTTATTACTAACCATGATCTTTATTATTACAGGATTATGCCATTTAGATTAAAGAATGCAGGTGCCACCTATCAGCGTCTGATGAATAAAATCTTTAAGGAGCAGATAGACCGCAATATGAAGATTTATGTAGATGACATGCTCATTAAAAGTCGATCTTCATCAAATCATATTGTTGATGTTAAAGAGACCTTCAGCACCCTCCAAAAGTATAAAATGAAGATGAATCCAATCAAATATGCTTTCAGAGTAATTTCGGAGAGTTTTTTGAGATTTATGGTATCAAGACGTGGCATTGAGATGAATCCAGAGAAGATCTGAGCCATTTAAGAAATGACTGCCCCGAAAATAATAAAGAAAGTCCAACATCTTATAGAAAAAATGGCAGTCGTGAATCATTTTATCTCGAGATCGGTGGAGTGTTGCATGCCTTTTTTTCAAGTACTCAAGTAGCCCAAGAATTTTTGTTGGACTCCAGAGTGCCAGTAGGCTTTTAAAAAATTGAAAAACTACCTTAGTTCACCTCCTCTCCTTGCCAAGCCTGAATCCAGAGAAGAATTATTCCTATATTTAGCGGTGTCTTCGATTACTATCGGGGTAATCTTGGTCAAAGAAGAGGCTAAAATTCAGAAGCCAATCTACTATATAAGTTGAGTTCTGAGGGACGTGAAAATAAGGTATATAAAATTAGAAAAACTAACTTATGCTTTGTTGATTGCAAGCAGGAAACTCCAACCTTATTTTTAGGGGTATACAGTCATGCTTCTCACTGATCAGCCTATTAAAGCAATCCTTCACTGGCCCGATATCTTTGGAAGAATAGCAAAATGGGCTATCGAGCTGACTAAATTTGACATCAACTTTCAACCTCAATCATCTATTAAAGCTCAGATATTGACAGACTTTATTGTGGAATGTACCATTCTGGATCTAGTCGAACCTGAAAGTCAAGAAGATAATGCCTTTAGTCTGTAGCCTAATCCTACTGAAGAAAAAATTGACATCCTTGAAGATTCCTAGGCTCCATATGTTAATGGTTCGTCCAATGCCTCCAGAGTGGGTGCAGGCTTGATTTTAATTAGTCTAGAGGGAATCATTGCTAAGTACGCATTGCACTTTGAATTTTCTGCAATAAATAATGGAACAGAGTATGAAGCTCTAATCTCAGGATTGAGGATAGCTAAAGAATTAAAAGTAAGGCACCCGAAGGTTTATAGTGATTCTCAATTAGTGGTGGGCCAAATCAGCAACACCTATAAAGCTCGAGAAGAAGCATGAAAAAGTATTTGAAAAAAATGAGAAACTTGATCTCGGCCTTTGATAGATATCTAGCTGATCCCCTAAGTAGAAAATACTAGAATAAATCTTCTTTCTAAGTTGGCTACTCTGGCTCCTAATGAATTGCCAAAAGAGGTTTTCTTTGAAGTTCTATGTTATTCAAGCTCGAAAGAGTCCCAAACAGTAATGTAGGTTGACCATGAGTCCAGTTGGATCGATCCGTTAGTTTCATATCTCAAAGATGGAGTTCTTCCTAGAGATCCAAAGGAAGCTCAAAAATTAAGAAATCAAGCCTCCGACTATGTTTTGTATGAAAATAAGTTATACAAGAGGTCATACTTTTTGCCACTCCTAAAGTATCTCCAACCTTTCGAGGCTAATTATGCATTATAGGAGGTGCATGAAGGGATATGTGAAAACCATCTGGAAGCAAGGTCCTTATCTTACAAGCTACTTCAATAAGAATACTATTGGCCAACTATGCATCACGATGCAGTGGAATATGTGAGGAAATGTGATCGGTGTTAGAGGAATGCCAACATTCAAAGATAGCCAGCCTCCCAGCTTACACCTCTGAGTGCCCTATGGCTATTTGCACAATGAGGGATGGATATACTCGAACCCTTTCTTATGGCATCCAGACAACAAAAATTTTTCTTAGTAGTCATAGATTATTTTACTAAATCAATCGAAGCCCAATCCTTGGCAAAAATTACTGAAGCTAAAGTATAGGATTTCATCTGAAAGTCTATAATCTATAGATTCGGCCTACCTCAGACTCTTATACCGATAATGGATGCCAGTTTGCTGGAATAAAGCTTGCTGAGTTTTGTGAAGATCTGAACATCTTCCATCACTTCACTTCAATAGCTGATCCACAAATGAATGGTGAGGCCAAGGTGACCAACAGGATCCTATTACAAGGGATAAAGGTGAGGCTAGAAAGGATGAAAAAAATATGGATGGATGAACTCTATCATGTACTTTAGGCTTACAGAACCACTCAGAGATTGTCAATTGGGGAAACCCTTTTTGCCCTGACCTTCAGAATGGAGGTGGTCATCCCAATAGAACTTAAATTTTCCTCAACATGGGTCGAGGCATTCAATAAATAGAGAAATTTGCAAGATCTCACAGCCAATTTTGACTTATTGGAAGAAAAACGAGAGAAGGCCTAGATCAGGATGGCAACTTACAAGTAGAAAATAGCCCGCTATTATAATTTCAGAGTCAGAAGCAAAGCATTTAAGATGGAAGATCTGGTACTTCAGCGAATGGATGTCTCACAACCTCAGAATCAAGAAAAGCTCATTCTAAATTGGGAAGGCCCATATGAGGTCATAGAAGTCGTCCAACTTGGGACTTACTATCTGAAGGAGCTTGGAGGGGCAGCACAATCATGACCATGGAACTCAAAAAATTTTCTTACTTTGACATCTTTGTCTTTAGTGCAAAACTATGCAATAGTAAGAAATTATCCGAGAAAATGGAAATGAAGGCCTCCAGTTCTTAAATAGAAGGTTAACTCATCTTAACGAGGGAGAGGATCTCTGGTTCTTAAATCGAAGATGTCGGAGAGAGGTCCTCTCAATGGCCTCTTTTGTGCCCTTATAATCTTGTTAGAAATAGGAGGTGAACCTCATCCTAATAAGAAAATTAGCCGACCATGTCAGGAACATGAGGTGGACTTCATCCTGACATAGATAAAGATCTTACAAGAAATTGAAGGCCTCTGGATCTTAAACAGAAGATTAACCTCATCTTAACGAGGGCGAAGGTCTCTGGTTTTTAAATAGGAGGTTAATCTTATCTTAATAAGGGTGAAGATCTTCGTTTCTTAAACTAGAGACATCAAGGAGATGTGAGGATTGATGGTGCTCCCAAGCCTTGGGAGGTCACGGGAGGAGCCAGGGTGTTGGCTCCGAGAATTTCAGGAGCTTGGTTGGTGCTTCAGATACTTGAAATTTAAGGTGGAGCGAGGAATCAAAGCCAAAAAATTAAGACTATAGAAAGGGTCATTTTTGCAGGTTAGCCAGTTCAGTCTGAAACTAGGTTGACTAAGTCTCAAAGGATAGGCTAAACAGAGAGGAGCATATTTGAGACTACAGCATAGCATGCAATTGGATCAATTCAGTCTAAAATTGAGCCGACCTAGTCTCAGATTAGTTAGCTCAGTGCTGAGACTGAACCGCTCAATCCATGGATAGAGCTATGCGAGGGTTTGTTTGGGGCTAGGATAGGGACTTATTCTAGGGGTCTTAAGATTTGGTTTGAGAGATCTTAAGGGGGCTAACTCATGTGTCGGTCGGGCTTAGATCCAGAGGATAAGAGCATGGAAGACATGGGTGTACATGGGCTCGATGAGTGCTTTCATGTATTGGGTTAGCCAAAAAAAATTTTGATCGGGCCTAATGGCTATGTATAAATATATAGGTTGTATTAGGATTTTAAAAGGTGCAAGCAATATAGATCTTTTCTTCCATCAACCTCATTTTTCTCTAGAGTTGTTGCCCTAGGTTCCTGAAGAAGCCCTAGAGAAAGGAGGCACCTTCCTCAAGCCCAAGGAGGGAGGTGCCACAGCATAGATCTAGGTGATGGATCTATGATACGCTGCCTTAGAGAACGTCAAAGGTCTCCTATGATCCATGCTAAAGATTAGAGGCTTCCGCAACATGGCATCAGAGCTAGGTGATGCCAGGATGATGTATGAACAATTGATATCAGAGTGATACCGGATTTCTTACAATTGGTATTAGAGCCTGATGGTGCGTGGAAGCGAAGGAGAAGTCATACAGGATGAACTCAGGAATCTGCATGAGTATTCAATGGTATGTCTCAGATCTACCTTTGTTATTGCTGTGATTTGGCCAACCAGGAGCAATAGGTTGAAGGTGGAGGCTGAGAGGATTAACAGGAAAGATTTTTTTTGGGATGAAAGATTTTGATGCATGATTTGCTGGTTGGTCTTGGTGGAAAAATCGAGGTGTATGATGGTAGACAAGGTAGGAAGCGCTGGAGTGCCGTATTAGTACTTTCCTAGAGATGTAGGACTGAGAGAGGCTCGACGATGCAGTAGCCGAGGAAGGTATTTTAGTAGAGAGCATTAGAATTCTCTAGAAAGATGGGCAATTTGGGGCTGTTGAAGAGAGATTTTTCAAGGGATAATGATCGAAGGAAGGCTGAAGAAGCGACTATACGTTCTTCGATTGCAGAAAAGTAAGAAAGTAGTCGAAGATGTATTCAGCAGTTTGACCAAAGCATAGATTTGCGGAGTCTTGGGGATGATGGAGATGGATGATCCATGGAGGTCCAGCAGATTAGGACTGGATGGCTGTAGAGCGGCATAGAGATGAGTCAGGGAGCGCTATCCTGGAGGCACAGGAACTGAGAGAGGCTCGGTAGTGCAGCAGTCGAGGGAGGTATCTCGGTAGAGAGTGTTAGGAGCATCTCAGTGTGATTGAGAGTAGGTCTCAAGGAGAGCTAGGAGGTCTTAGACAGTCGGAAGTGTCCTGGATCAGGTTTCTTCTATAGGAGCACCAAGGAGAGTCGTAGTTCAGTGGAGGATGGTTTGTGTATAGAAAGAAAGGACCTAGATACCTATGAGGAGGTAGTGTCAAGATGAGTCAGGAAGCACTGGAGTGCTCTAGTAGTGCATTCCTAGAGACACGGGGCTAAGAGAGGCTTGACGGTGCAGCAACCGAGGAAGGTATCTTAGCAGAGAGTGTTAGGAGGCATCTTAGGGAGATCCAAGATAGGTCTCAGGGAGAGCCATGGAGTCTCGAAAGCCTCAGAATGAGGTAGGTGGGTCTGAGTCCAAGACAGAATTTGAGCTGTAGTTTCTTCGGACACAACTGAAGTGATGGCTGGTGCAGGGGCAGAAGAGGAGAAGGTTAGGATGGAATTTTCTAGGGTTCAGTCACTAGATTCAGAAGAGTTGGATGAGCTTTTGGATTTCTATGGTGCCCACGGGTTGTGGAGGTATCCGAGATAGCTTCGAAGAGGGCCACAGAGTGCGGATTCGAAGGAGCAGCGATGGTGTTCGAGGTATAGCGGTAGACTCAATAGTACAGTATTGAGTGGTTGGCCTCGAGGGACTCAGTGATAGAGTCAACTTCTACGTTATCAGGTGGACTTCAGATATAGGTGGAGCTCTACAGCGATGGCTTCATAAGTGAAGAGAAAATTTGGCATGAGTTTAGAGTTAAGGGTCAGTGCCAGTAATGCATAGTTTCTGATGGAGTGGCATGTACAGGTGGATAGGCATAGCTCTGAGGAGATCGTGTCAGGTGGTACAGCATGTGCTGGTGTAGAAATGCTATAGGTTCCCTAGGAAAGTCCAAAAAAAGTGATGCAGCTGCTAAGCAGAAAGGATCTTATAATTTCAGGGTGGTGCCAAGAAACAAGCACAGGTCTTCAGTGGTGGAGGCGGTCATCACAAAGATCTCAAAGGTGCATAATAGCTGAAGAGTATTGGCAGAGGCGATATTTGCACAAGTGCTGTCAGGGTGCGCATTGACAGTGGGATCATGTAGGAGTGCATTGCCGAGGGATTTGCCAAGGCTTGGGGCACCAAGATGGAGATTGTGAGGATTGATGGTGCTCCCAAGCCTTAGGAGGCCCCGGGAGGAGCTAGGATGTTGGCTCCGGAGATCTCAGGAGCTTGGTTGGTGCTTTTGAACTTGGGATTCAAGGTGGAGTAAGGAACCAAAGCCAAAAAATCAAGATTGCAGAAAGGATCATTTCTGTAGGTTAGCCGGCTCAGTCTAAAATTAGATCGATTAAGTCTCAAAGGATAGACGAAATAGAGAGGAGCACGTTCGGGACTGCAGCATAGCACGCAACTTGGTCGGCTCAGTTTTAGGGATTGTAGCATGGCACGCAACTGGGTCGGCTCAGTCTAAAACTGAGTCGACCCAATCTCAGGTTAGTCGGCTCAGTGCTGAGACTGAGCTAGCTCTATCTGACTAAGCCGATCCAATCTCAGGTTAGCCGGCTCAGTGCTGAGACCGAGCTAGCTCAGTCTACGGGCAAAGCTATGTGAGGGTCTATTTGGGGCTAGGATAGGAACTTATCCTAAGAATCTTAAGGCCTGGTTTGAGAGGTCTTAAGAGGGCTAGCTCATATATGGGTCGGGCTTAGATCCAGAGGATGAGAGCATGAGAGACATGGATGTACATGGGCTCGATGAGTGCTTTCATGTATTGGATTAGTCAGGAGAGTTTTTGGTCCAACCTAATGGCTATGTATAAATACATAGGTTGTATTAGGGTTTTAAAAGGTGCAAGCAATATAGATCTTTTCTTCCTTCAACCTCTCTTCTCTCTTTTTCTAAAGTTATTGCCCTAGGTTCCTGAAGAAGTCCTAGAGAGAGGGGGCGCCTCCCTCAAGCCCAAGGAGGGAGGTGCCCCAGCATAGATTTAGGTGATGGATCTATGATACGCTGCCTTAGAGAATGTCAAAGATCTCCTGTGGTCCATGCTAAAGATTAGAGGCTTCCGCAACATGGCATCAGAGCTAGATGATTTTTGGATGATGCACCAATAATTAGTATTAGAGCAATACCAGATTTCTTACAGGAGAGGCTCCCTCAATGGCCCTTTTGAAAGAACTAGTCTAGAATTTCAGGGTTAGATTTTAAAATCTTTTTAAAACTATGCAGTGAAAACATGAATTAATCATATTAATTCATAATTAAACATGAAAAACCCTATATCTAGGATCCTATTACATGATTAAAGCATGATACTAAATGAAAAATTAAAATATGAGAATAAATCATATTGATCATATCAACATAAAAATTATTCTATGCTAGATCAAATCTAGATAGGAGAAAGATGATCGTATCATCCATACCTTTGCAAATTGAGTTTTTTAACTCACCGATTAGGGCCTGAGGTTGTTGTTCCAAGATGTACATGCATCCAACCTCTATAAGTTATCCACACAAGCCCTCGATCGCTGATCAGAAGTCCGATGCCTGAAAATCAGCATAGTTTGCTAGAACTACGCTGATTCTTCTTTGATGGTTGATCTGGATCTTTCTTTCTTTAAAACTTGGATCCTCTAATTTTTAAAAGATGATAAAGATGATTTTGGACCTGAGACACCTCTCAAAACCTCAAAAAAAAAAGGATGAATAGATGGAAGAAAGCCCTAGAAGAAGACCCTCTTCTTCTTCTCTTTTTCTCTCATCAAAGCACCTTGATTGGTGCCTTTACAATTCCCATGCCTAAACCTCTCTATGCCCAGCCTCTCCACACCCAAAGACCTCTCTCCTAGATCTATAATCTCAAAAAAAATTAGGTTAAAAACCATTTTATATTGAGAGATATGGAGGAGTCCTTGTCTAGGTCAAATACCTAGTCAAGAGACCTCCAAATTAGGCTAGACTTGGGGTGCCCAACTCTTGGGCGTCCCCTCCTTCTTTTTGGATGTGGACTACCTAGTGTTTGGCACATTAAAATTCTTTATTTTCAATAAAATATTTAGAGAAAAATTAAGAGTTTAGGTGCCATACATGGATAAGAATTCAGGTTGCAACAAACTTTATCAAATAGAGTTTGAAATCAAAACAACTAATTTATTTTGACTTGATTCTCGACCAAATACCATGTAAGAGGTATATGAAATGTGGCGATGCATGTCCTCTCTCTAAAAAAGAGAGATTTCATGAAAAAATTAAATAAAATTTTGTGGAGAGTGTGTGGAGATTGAATGGCAAGGATTTAGGAGTCCTAGTCTCATTAGGACTCCTAATTTGACTTAGTCTAACTTGATCCTTGGACCAAATTAAATTAAAATTTATTTAATCCAATTAAATTAGATCTTAGTTCAACTAATAATCTTATTAAATTAGATTTAATTTTAATTTAATTTTTAATCAAATTAGAGATTAGGTTCATTCAAGTCCTAATTAAACTAGGATTAGTTCTTCCTTGCAATTGGCACATCCAATAAACAAATTAAACTTGATCCAATCAAGCCCAAACCAAATCTAATTAAGTAATATTTAGTTAGACTTAATCTCAGTCCTTTGGTTTAATCAAATTAAATTAATTAGTAATCAAATTACTAATCAATCATCCTGCAATACTTGCACTAGGTTAAACATCAATCATATTGATTGTTTAACTCTAGAATGATTCTTAATCATTGATCAACCATTCGATCAGATCAAGACCTCTTATGTGTATGACCACATAGGTTTGAACCTAAGCTAGTAGTATAGGAATTAATTTCTATACCAATCAAAGTAACCATCTAGCAATGATACCCAATGACCGAAAAGGTCGAATGTGTAGAACAACATTCTTAGAACTGATGTGGATATAGTTTCTGTATAATTCATCTCCTTGACCAAAATGCTCATAGGACATCTCAGAGTGTAACTATTAACCTCGATTAGGTCATCCACATTGTATTTCAAAATACCAAATTCATCTTATGGATTACCGTAGCCAAGATTTTTGCTATATTGAAATAGATGCATTCGTTTCCAACTCTAGGAGTGGTCAATTCCATCTTGACACTTACCAACTTTGCAAGTACTTGACTATGCTCAAAAACCTTTTGTTATTGAATTAAAAATTTCAGTTAGTCTGGTACCAAAGCAAAGTGAGTTGCTTGCAAGCCACTGTGGTGATTTCAGGTCTAAGAAATATTTATATTTATATCCCATTAGAGCAATTCTCGATAGCAGAATATCTAAAATTAGTCACGTCCAGTGATGATGTACCCATACATCTCACTTATATGCCATACAAGTATCTCCACACTCCTTAGTTAAGAGAACAACTAACCCATATGCCATATAATGATCTATATATGATAAATGTTGCCATCCTAATTAACAGCGTATCATTTGATCATGAACTATTTAAGAACTAATCGATAAATCCTCTTTTTATCAAAAATAAATAGTCCTAAAGACTTCATCATAGCAATGGAGTTCATTAGAAGATGTAGATTTTATGATGAAAAAATCAAAAATATATTTTATTTAATAATAAATTAATTATAATTAGAAGGTTGCATAACCATCAACAGGCTGATGATTGGCTTTGAAATATATTTTCTAACAACTCCCACTTGTCCTAAAGCCACTTGGTATAGTATCTAATACCTATCTTCGACTTGTGGTCGTCGAACTTCTTTATCATTGAGGCTTTAGTGAAGGGGTCGGCTAAGTTCTTTTCATCGATCTTCTGAAGGTTGACATCACCTTGATCCATGATCTGCTAGATCAAGTGGTAGCAGTGCAGTATGTGCTTTGTTCGCTGGTGCGCTTTTGGTTCTTTCGCTTGAGCAATGGCACTAGTGCTGTCATAGTAGAGCAGGACTAGTCCATTAAGAAAGGATGCTACTCCAAGTTCGGTGATGAATTTTCTCAGCCACATAGCTTCCTTCGTGGTATCTGATGCTGCGATTTACTCTACTTCACAAATAGAATCTACCACAGTATGCTGCTTAAAATTCTTTCAGTAGATGGCTCCACCATTTAGGATAAAGACATAACTCGACATGCTTCTACTGTCATCATGGTCAGATTGAAAGCTGGAGTCTATAAACCCCTCAAGTTTTAGATCTGACTCGCTATAACTAATCATTGGTCCTTAATATTTCTTAAATACTTAAGAATGACTTTAACCATTTTTTAATGATTTTTTCCTAAATCAAATTGGTGTCTACTCACTGCTCTTAGTGAGTATGTCATATCTGATCTCGTACATATCATGACGTACATGATAGATCCCACTATTAAAGCATATGGGACTCTACTCATACGCTCTCTCTCTTAAGGAGTTGTTGGTCACTCCTTTTTAGAGAAAAAAATTTTATAACCTATTGAAAGATAGTCTTTCTTGGAATTCTCCATACTGAACATCTTCAGCATAGTTTCTAGGTACATGGACTGAGATAACCTAAGCATCCTTTTAGATCAATCCCTATAGATCTTCATCCCTAGGATGTAGGATGCTTCACCCAAGTCTTTCATGAAGAATTGAGATGACAACCAAACCTTTATTTCTTGCAGTGCAGGAATGTTATTCCTGATTAAGAGAATATCATCTACATACAAAATAAGAAATATCACTGCCAGACCATTTGTCCACTTGTAAATGCTGGGCCCTTCTTCATTTTTAATGAAGCCATATGTCTCGATCACCTTATCAAAATACATGTTCCAACTCTAAGATGCTTGTTTCAATCCATAAATGGATCTTTGAAGCTTGCACACCTTGGACTCATCTGTAGATGTGAATCCCTCAGATTATATTATATACACTTCTTCAGTTAGCTTTTCATTCAGGAAAGCTATCTTCACATCTATCTATCAGATCTCATAGTTCAGATGGATAGTTATAGCAAGCATTATCTGAATTAATTTGAGCATTGCCATAGCAGAGAATATCTTATCATAGTCAATACCATAATGTTGATGATATCCCTTGGCAACCAGACGGGCTTTATAGATTTTCACCTTCCCATCTGTGCCTCTCTCCTTTTTGAAGACCCATATACACCTAATAGTTTAACCCCTTCAGATGGGTCAACTAATGTAAACACATCATTGACCTTCATGGATTTCATTTCATATTTCATGGCCTCAAGCTATTTCTCAAAATTAGGCCTCTGCATTGCATCCATATAAGTGATCGGATCCTCATCATTCTCATCAAGTTCGATGGGATCACTATCCCGAACCAAAAAATTATAGTATCTGTCCGGCTGATGCGGTACTCTACCAGATCGTCTTAATAGTGTAGGTATACTAGGCTCTGGATTTGATCTAATCAAATATGATTTTGATTCAGCTATAGGTGTCGATGTTTCTACCTATTGAACTTCATCAAGTTCGACCTTAGAGGCAATAGTTTCTTCACCAAGAAACTTCTTTTTCAAAAAGATTGTCTTAAGGTTGACGAATACTTTTTGTTCATCAGTATGGTAGAAAATATATCCTTTTGATTCTTTAGGGTACTCTATGAATGTGCACTTGTCAGACCTAGGTCCAAGTTTATCTATGATTAATCATTTTATATAAGCCGAGTACCCCCAAATCCTGAGGTGTGAAAGTGCTAGCTTACGTCCTGTCCATATCTCATATGGAGTTTTAATTATAGATTTACTTGGAATCCTATTTAGAAGATAGCAAACTGATTTGAGTGCATATCCTAGAAGGATTTCGGTAAGCTAGCAAAATCCATCATGGATCAGACCATGACTAATAGAGTCCGATTCCTTCTTTCAGATACACCATTATGCTGTGGTGTTTCTGAAGGAGTCCATTAGAAGAAAATTCTATTTTCTTTTAGATCGGTCAGACCGAAGAGTTTTAATACTCTTCTCAGTTTATTTTTCTACTTCACTTCTGAATCGTTTGAATATTTTAAATGATTCTGACTTATGTTTCGTCAGATAGACATATTCATATCTGGATAGATCATCTATGAAAGTAATGAAGTAAAGATATCCATCTCTGGTACTAGTGCTCATAGGTTCATTTATATCAGTATGTACTAAACTTAAGAGCTCAGTGGCTCTCTCATATTTTTCAGTAAAAGGTGACTTGGTCATTTTTCGAAGAAGACAAGACTCACAGATTGAAAGTGATTCATAATTATTGACTTCAAGAATTTTCTCTTGAGTCAACCTATTTATCCTATTCTTATTTATATGACCTAGCCTATAGTGCCATAAGTACATATCAGACATACTATCTAATCTAGGGTGCTTGCTAGTGGAATAGACTACATTAATAGGTTGTAATAACATATATACACCATTGTTCAAATATCCAGAGAATATAGTAATACTATTCATAATGATATTATAAAACTCTTTCTTTATTAAAAATTTATAATTGTCTTTGGCCAAAAGGCCTATAGAAATGATATTCAAAAAGAAACTAGGACAAAAATGACAATCACTAAGAATAATGATATGAGACTCAAATACAAGTTTTAAGATTCATAATGCTAGAATTAGAACTAATCTTCCATCTCCAACATTCAGGAACCTCTCATCTTGTTTGAATCTCCTACTGACCTGCAATCCCTGCAACGAATTGCAAATATAGTAAGAGCTATTGGTATCCAATACCCAGTTAGTAATATCATAAATAAAAAAATTGCAAGGAGTTACCAAATAAATACCTTGCCTAGCAATAACTTGCTTCTTTCTTGGTTTGTTTGGGTCCAGGAAGGCAATGTACCGAGGACAGTTTTTCTTTCAGTACCCCCACTTCTTGCAAAAGAAGCATTCGACTTTTACTTTCTTGGTCTGGCCTTGCACAAATATCCTAGCCTGAGCTTGCACCTTCTTACTCTTCTTCTTCTTATTCTTCTTTCCTTTCTTAAAGGGTCAAGATTCAGAAGAAGAGCCTCTCACTAAGTTCACCGACTCCTTGTGGAGCTGATGATTCTTCTCAAAGTTTTGAAGTAACCCAGCAACCTATGGTAGTTTACTTCAAGCTTTATCATTCTGTAATGAGTAAGGAATGAAAGATAAGATTTGGACAATGAGTTTAAAATCATATCTTTTCCTAGCTACTCGTGCAAGAAAAATTCGAGCTTGCTCAAACACTCCATCAGCTCTATCATGTATAGTACATGATAGTGACTGATGCTCAATCCGTCATCCTGGCATTGAAGATGACACAACTAGTTTTGTAACTCTCAACATTATCTGGTGTGTCAAAAGACTCATTCAACACTTGAATCATGTCTTCTGGCTAAGCAGACTCAAATCTACAACTGAACTTGTTGCTCATGGCTGCCAACATAATACAACATACTGTGGTTCGATCATTGAGCTACTTCTGATAAGTGTCTTTGACTATTCCACGTGCATTGAGTGCTGGTTTCTCAGGTGCCAGATCTGTCAGCATGTATAAGATCCATTCATGTTCTAGGACAATCTTCAACTTACGGTACTAGTTACTAAAGTTGGGTCCTACTAGCATATCATTGTCTAACAATGATTGGATCGAAAGGGAAGTGACTATGTCTGCATAAAGAAAAATCAAAATCTAATTAGTAATTAATTCATTAAATCTAAAGATTTAAACTTTAATTAAAAGATTCTTCCACTATTTTATTCGAATTGGTAGCCTCTACCTTCAATTCGAAGAATTATCCTAATTTCTTAGTGGGTACTAGAATCCACATAGACTGCACACAAGCCCAACTTTGGTTGGTCAACCCATATATATCTAAGGGTAGGTTCATAATCAATTATTTCTCTAAATATTTTTTAGTAATTTAATTTTGCTCCAGTCCCTAATCAATAGGCTTTGGCCTCCACTGAAAAGATCCGATTAGGTCCAATCATTAACATGACCATACTTGATCCATCTAACCAATGAATGATTAAGCCCAACTTTGGTTGGTCAACCTAACCACCATTTAGATAGATACGACCAAAAAATCATACTATGAATGATAATTCCATTAGTCGATAAGCACCAGACCTTTGGGCCTCTAATGATTATCCAGCTAATGGACCCATTATCACTCACTTAATGGGAGGCTATGATCTAGTTATCATAATAGCTATTTTATTTTTAAAGATCTAATAATTTTAGAGAATTTAATTAATTAATTTTAAGAAAAAGAGAAGAGAACCAGCTAATTTCAATTCTCTCACTGACTTCATCAAGTCAGATCACAAAGGACTTAATTAAAGCTGGCATTAGGAGCACCTAAATTAGTCATATTGATTTACCTAATTAACATGGGTGAGCCAAAATTACCAAGTGATCTAATCAAAATCTAATTCACCAGGATAGCCAAGTGAGATTAGTGGAAGGGATATGCCATTAACTCATCAAAGATTGAAATCAATGCAAGTAGCTTCAAATTAAAAATCACTGGTTTGGATTGCCAAACTTACCTTAGACACCATCTAGTTCATTTATTTTAATTGGATCAACCTAGCAATTTTGAGTTCGACTGCATAGCCATGAATCAAGTCTATTTGATCCTCGTTAAAGGCATGGACTTGACCAACTGCAACTATTGTAATTGAGTCTAAAGAGTCATTGACCTAATCTAATTTAATATTTGATTAAATTTGATCAATTACTCTCATTTAGTCCATTCTCTAACTAACCTTAGGTCTAACCCAATTAATGGATCTAATTCATCTAACTCAATAACCCAATGTTATGATCAATGACTTAGGATCTTTAATTCATAATTTTAGAGCCTGATTCATCATACTTAATTCTTAATTAAGTTTTGGGTTGAGGATTGGGGTTCGACATTTTAAAAATAATTTTTATATTTATAAAATATTTTTACAACATAGTTCTACCAACCAGTTGCATGTTTGATTCATAATCAATATGCAATTAAATAAACTATGAGACTACTTTTAGATCTAATCTAAATATGTTCATGTAATTGAAATAGTATCAATTCAACCAATCATAAATTAATTTAGATCGAATCTAATACATTTATATTGATAAAAAATTAAATTAAAATATTTTTGATTAGATCATAAAATTTTTTAGATCTAATCTAAAATTTTATGATCATGATTTTAGATTTGCACGTAATAGAACAACCTTTCCACTGTAAGGGGTAAACCTTATAGCAGGACAACCTTATAGCAGTCCATGCAATCTAAAATAATTTTTAATTTTAGATTTAAATATTAGATTATAATTTAGATTAGATCTAAATTATCAATCTAAATATACATAAAATCATGTAAAAATAACATGGCTTTGATACTAATTGAAGGAACTAGTCTAGGGTTTTAGGGTTAGATTTTAAAACCTTTTTAAAACTATGCAGTGGAAACATAAATTAATTATATTAATTCATAATTAAACATACAAAATTCTAGATCTAGGATCTTATTATATGATTAAAGTATAATATTAAATTAAAAATTAAAATATGAGAATAAATCATGTTGATCATATCAACATAAAAATTGTTCTACGCTAGATCAATTCTATATAGGAGAAAGACAATCATATCATCCATACCTTTACAAATCAAGGCCTGAGGTTATCATTCCAAGTTGCATATACATCCAACCTCTACAAGTTGTCCACATGAGTCTTCGATCATTGATCAGAAGTCTGATGCTCAAAAATCAGCACAGTTTGCTAGAACTACGTTGATCCTTCTTCGATGATTGATCTAGGATCTTTCTTTCTTTGAAACTTAGATACTCCAATTTTTAGAGGATGAGGAATATGATTTTGAACCTGAGATATCTCTCAAAATCTTAAAAAAAGAATAGAGAAATAGATGGAAGAAAATCCTAGAAGAAGATCCTCTTCTTCTTCTCTTTTTCTCTCACCAAAGCACCTTGATTGGTGCCTTTGTAATTCCCACATCTAAACCTCTCTATGCCCAGCCTCTCCACGCACAAAGACCTCTCTCTTAGATCTGTAATCTCAAAAAAAATTAGATTAAAAATTATTTTATATTAAGAGATATGGAAGAGTCCTTATTTAGGTCAAATACCTAGTCAAGAGACCTCTAAATTAGGCTAGACTTGGGGCGCCCAACTTTTGGGCATCCCCTCCTTTTTGGGCGTGGACCACCTGATGTTTGGTGCATTAAAATTTTTTTATTTTTCATAAAAAATTTTAGAAAAAATTAGGAGTTCAGGCACCATACATGGATAAGAATTCTGGTTGCAACAAACTCTATCAAATAGAGTTTGAAATCAAAATAACTAATTTATTTTGACTTGGTCCTCAACCAAATAGCATGTAAGAAGTATATGGAATATGAGGATGCATGTCCTCTCTCTAAGAAAGAGAGATTCCATGAAAAAATTAAATAAAATTTCATGAAGAGTGTATGGAGATTGAATGGTGCAAGAATTTTGGAGTCCTAATCTCACAAGGACTCTTAGTTTGACTTGGTCCAACTTGATCCTTGGATTGAATTAAATTAAAATTTATTTAATCTAATTAAATTAGGTCTTAGTCCAACTAATAATCTTATTAAATTAGATTAAATTAGATTTAATTTTGATTTAATTTTTCATCAAATTAGAGATTAGGTTTAGTCAAGTCCTAATTGAATTAAGACTAGTTCTTTCTTGCAATTGGCTTATCCAATAAATCAATTAGACTTGATCCAATCAAGCTCAAACCAAATCTAATTAAATCATATTTAGTTAAACTTAATTTCAACTCTCTGGCTTTATCAAATTAAGCTAATTAGCAATCAAATTGGATAAAGAAAACTAGCTGAGCACATTAGGAAGAGGAGGTGGACCTCATCTTGATGTGGATAAAGATCCTATGGAGAATTTAAAGCCTCTGATTCTTAAACAGGAAGTTAACCTCATCTTAACAAGAGTGAAGACCTTCGATTCTTAAATCGAAGATGTTAGGGAGAGGTTTTCTCAACAATCCTTTTATGCCCCGGCAATCTTGTTAGGAACAAGAGGTGAACCTTGTCCTAATAAAAAAATTAGCCAACTACGTCAGAAATAGGAAGTGAACCTTGTCTTGATGTGGATAAAAACCCAACAAAAAATTGAAGGCCTCCAATTCTTAAATCAAAGTTTCACTATTATGACATCACCATGGCATCACCTAGCTCTGATACCAATTATTATTCCATGGTACCACTTTGACGCCATGTTATGAAAAATCCAAGATCTTTAGCATGGACCATAGGAGACCTTCGACGTTCTTTATGGTAGCATACCATAGATCCACCATCTAGATCTATGCTGGGGTGCCTCCCTCCTTAGGCTTGAGGGAGGTGCCCCCTTTCTTTAGGGCTTCTTCAAGAACCCTGGGGTGGCAACACTAGAGAGAAGAGAAAAGAGAAATTAAGGAAGAAAAGATCTATATTCACTGCACCCATCAATAAAAATCATAATACAACCTATGTATTTATACATAGACATTAGGCCCGACCAAAAACTTTCTTGGCTAATTCAATACATGAAAGCACCATCGAGCCCATGTACATCCATGTCTCCCATGCTCTCATCCCCTGGATCTAAACCGATCCATACATGAGTTAGCCCCCTTAAGACCTCTCAAACCAAGCTTTAAGACCCCTAGGATAAGTTCTTATCCTAGCCCCAAACAGACCCTCAAGTAACTCTGCCTGCGTATTAAGCTGGCTCAATCTCAGCACTGAGCTGGCTAACCTGAGACTGGGTCGGGTTTAGATCTAGGGGATGAGAGCATGGAAGACATGGGTGTACATAGGTTCGGTGAGTGCTTTCATATATTGGGTTAGTTAGAAAAATTTTTGATGGGACCTAATAGCAATGTATAAATACATAGGTTGTATTAGAATTTTCATTGATGGGTGTAGTGAAAACAAATCTTTTCCCCCTCAATCTCTCTTCTCTTTTCTCTCTAGTGTTGCCACCCCAGGGTTCTTGAAGAAGCTCTAGAGAGAGGGGGCACCTCTCTCAAGCCCAAGGAAGGAGGCATCCCAGCATAGATCTAGGTGGTGGATCTAAGGTATGCTGTCTTAGAGAATGTCGAAGATCTCCTGTGGTCTATGCTAAAGATTCTGAATTTTTCACAACATGATATCAGAGCGGTACCATGGAACAATAATTGGTATTAGAGCTAGGTGATGCCATGGTGATGTCACAATATTAATGCTTCCTTGAAAATCTTCAAGCATCCACTCCCAGCCTGGCTACTAAAAGCATAACCCTACTTCTCCAAGTAGCCTAAAGAGATCAAATTCTTTTTCAGCTTCGGTACATGCCTGACATTCGATAATGTATAAATGATCCCATCGTACATCCTCACCTTGATAGAGCCAACTCTAGCTACTTTGCATGGGTGATTATCTCCAAGGTTGACACTTCCACCATCGATCTTCTGATAGATAGCAAACCACTTCTAATGAGAAGTATAGTTATGTGAGCATGCTGAATCTAATATCCACGTAGTATCATACTTCATGGACCCATCTAATATAATAATAGATCTTCTCCGCTACTTACAGAAGTTATATCATCATTCTAGCTGGCCTTTCCTTTTTCTGACTTCAAAAGGGGACAATCTCTCCTCAAGTATCCAGGCTAATGATATTTATAGCATTTCAATGTCTTCTTCTGATCCCGAGACTTTGATCTACCTTTAGATTTTTTCTTTGCCTTCTTCTTTGATCTTTTCTATCTTCATTCATAGCCAAAATCTCAGACTTAGGATCTTCCTTGCAGATATTTTCTCTCTGCTTATTTGACCTAAGCACACCAACAACTTGTTCATAGTTTATAGTCTCCTTCCTATAAACTAAAGTTGTTATGAGACCATCATAAGAACTCGAGAGAGAACAAAGTAGCAGTAACGTCCGATCTTCCTCATCGATCTTTACATCCAAACTCATCACCTTAGAATACACCTGATTGAACCTTTGGATATGTGCAATATGATCTCCACCTTTGGGCATGCTCAGATTGTAAAGCTATTTCTTCAACCATAGCTTGTTGGTTATGTTCTTCCCATGTATGTGTTCTCCAGTCTCGTCTAGAGCCCCTTTGCCATGGACTCTATGCAAACCTCGGGCAACACCTGATCGGTCAAGCACACTCTGATGGTGCTAAAAGCAATTTTCTCCAACTCTTTCCAATCCTGAGCACTAATCTTTTCTAATCTTTCTCTTACCAAGATCTTGTAGATCCTTTGTTGAACCAAAAAGTCCTTTATCCTTTGCTGCCATAAGGTAAAATTTTCCTTGCTATCGAATTTTTCAAAATCTATCTTAAATCCACTTGATCCAATGACTATAATTAAGTCAAGAGCAAAACTCTAACACCCTTCTTTGATCACACACCAGCAAAACTATCCTTCAATGAAGATCTATGGGCCATAGATCCTTGTTCCAACCTTCTGTATCACCTCTCCTTCATGCAACAACTCTCCACCTCAATCTAGAGATAACCACGAAGAAAACCAAAAGATTTTAGGATAAAATCTGGTGTAGCAGATCCTGAATGTAGAAATCCTAGGTGTCTTTTTTTCTTTCATGCAACACTGCTCTGATACCAGATGTTATGATATCACCATGGAATCACCTAGCTCTGATATCAGATGTTGGGTAATACGACCCTCTCCCAGAAAACTCTTATGCTTTCTTTCTCTCTTTTCTCTCTTGAATCCATTAGTTTTGCTTTCGCATTGATTCTAGGAGTTTATTTCTTGTTGCTTGGCTAATCATCAGTGGTCAAGCTAGTCCAAGAGAGGATTGTCTTATCCAACATTAACCTCATCTTAACGAGGATGAAGGCCTCTGATTCTTAAACAGAAGGTTAACCTCATCTTAATGAGGAAGAAGACCTCTGGTTCTTAAACTAGAGACGTCGGAAAGAGGCCCTCTCAATGGTCCCTTTTGTGCCCAGCAATCTTGTTAGGAACAGGAGGTGAACCTCATCCCAATAAGAAAATTAGCCGACCACGTCAGGAATAGGAGGTGGGCCTCATCCTGATGTAAATAAAGATCCTATGGAGAATTGAAGATCTTTGATTCTTAAATAGAGGGAATAATATATTGGTGCAGAAATTCGTGAGGACGTCAGAGATGGCTGGAGTGGGGAAGGTGAGGCTACCAATGGAACCTACAAAATAAAGTCTAAACTAGAGGTGGGTGGCTCCGACAGGACCCTTCGATGCTCAAGTTAATTTTCTAGCCAATTGAAATGGAGTGCTTAGAAAAATAAAGAAGCAGAGTAAAAGAAAGGAGAAGAGAGCTTAGGGGGAACATATCTGGTGGTCTCTTTTATAGATGGAGCATGTAATAAATTGATAGTAACAGTTGCAACCGTCTGGTGGTGGGCCGCTCAAGCCATGTGGAGTTTGTTATAAGGAGTGGTATTCATTGTTGCGACTTTTCAACTGAGAGTGGTGTTTGTTGTCATGATTTGCTAATCGAGAGTGGTATTTATTGTCATGACATTCTAGTGCATTGGAGATTAATAGTCGAAGTTTGGATGGGGTAGGCACTAACAGTGAAGAGCTTCAAGTTGCAATAGCTCTAGAGGAGTTTGGGCTCTTTTAGGGTCGTCTGCATGTATGTTGGTTCACATTGAGTGGGTAGCCGAGTTTATGTGGACGACGAGGTTCCTTCAGACAATTGGGAGAAGGTCAACTGGAAGAAGGTCGACTATAGGAGATCGACCAAAAGGAGGTCGACCACAGGAAGTTTGTCTGCATGGGGCTCGACTAGAGGAGGTTGTCCGAAGGAGGTTCGACTGGAGGAGGTCGTCTAGAGGAGGCTTGACTAGAGGAGGTCATCTGGAGGAGGTCTGATTAGAGGAGGTCATCTGGAGGAGGTCTGATTAGAGGAGGTCATCCAGAGGAGCATGACTGGAGGAGTTCATTTGGAAGGAGTTTATCTGGAAGGAGCGTGGCTTAGGGAGTTCGTCTGGAAGGAGTTCATCCGAAAGAAGTTCGTCCGGGAGGAGTTCGTTAGAAAGGAGCATGGCTAGGGGAAGTTCGTCTGGAAGGAGTTCATCCGAAAGAAGTTCGTCCAGGAGGAGTTCGTCAGAAAGGAGCACAGCTGGCGGAGTTTGTCTGGAAAGAGTTCATCCATAAGAAGTTCATCTGAAAGGAGTTCATTTGGAAGGAGGATGGTTGGGCTCTAATCCCATTATTCACTTTTAGCTAGAGGATAAGGTCAGAATAACAGTAATTTTCCTTCATCGTTCAAGATTGTATCACCGAACTTCTATGCATTTTTGGGAGATTCTGCAGCATGAACCCATCACTGAGAAGATCGATGAATCTTGATAAGGAGGAGGTCGGTGACCCAGGACTATGGGCAGGGATTTTGGTAGGGACCATTTTATCTCCAACACTTGTCCTCCTACTTCCAAGTTTGAATTTTGAATGAAGTACGAAAGAAAAAAAATGCTGTAATCGAAGCTTTTTGATAGTTTTCCATCTTAGAAAATAAAACTTTATCTTTTTTTCAAATTGGCACCATGATTTAATGTCAAATGACCTAGACAGACAGAGTCCATTGAAAACTCGTCCAATGCGGAGCTCCATGTACAGCATAATTTTTGCTTCACCAAGCGGCTGGTGTGAGTGGGACACGTGGTGGGTTGGGATTGACTGAAGGAGTTCCGCAATCATAACTTTCCCTGGGGCTCTGCTTTCCTATTTAAACTCCTCCTTCGTCAATGGTTTCTTGCTTTTGCTTGGGCTTCTACTTCTTCTTCCTCCATCTCTCGTCATCTTCGAGTGTTCCTATTCTTGTCGTCCCTGCTCCTTCTGCAACTTTCTGATCGTCGGCATCTTTCTTCGATCCTCTTCCACCCTTTTGGTCTTCTTCTCATATTTTTCTAGATCGGTCTTTCATTCCTACCCTCTTGACTTTTAGTTTCCTTGTATTCTTTAGGTTTCTTCAAGTTTTCTTGGGCGGACATTGCTGTTCTTCATTTTTGGGCTCCCACCCCCCTTTTTCTGAGTACCTTTTTGGAGATTTTATCTAATTTAGCTTGATCTAGATGTCGTTTGAGGTTTTTTGGTCTAGCAGTTTTAGGAGTTTGGTCAATCCAAACCCCAATAACCCCAAGGTTAGAATGAAAACTAGGCCCAGGGCAGCACCTCGGCCAGACTTAAAATCAAAGTCTATTGCCTGTTCTTTGACCATCGAGGATCTGTCACTAGTTAGGATCTAGTATGGGGTGCCTACCGAGTATGAGCTGGAACTTCCTAGTTCAATTAGTCAGGCTTATGCTCCTCCTGGTCAATTTTGCTTGTACCTAGAGGCCTTCCATGCTGGGTTAAGACTTTCCCTTCCTGACATTGTCATAGCCCTTTTTCATTTTTTAAACATCTCTCTGGCTTCGGTAGTTTCGAACTTTCTTAGGTTTATTATAGGATTTTTGGCTCTCTGTATATCTGTCGGGTTCCAGCCCACTACTTCTCTTTTTCAAATCTTTTTTACCTTCAAGCATCATCCATGTTGGTGAGCCAACATTTGGCGGGCAGTCCTGATATCTTCATATTAGTGCTGAAGCTCATCAGACATCGAGCCCAACATGTAATATCTGATCTTGTTATCTTCATTCATCCACTTGTTAAGAGACGCTCTTTGTTCAGCGAATGGATGAGCTGGTAAGGTGGGGGATCCTAATCCAATATATGAGTTAACTTCTCAGAATCCAAAATGATTTTGAAGTTTCGGAGCTAATACTTGTAATTGGATCCGGTCAGTCTATGGGTGTTCAAGATACGTGCTAGTGGATTGGACGCAGATATTTTTCTATAGAGAGTCAAAGTTTCTAGTTAGATATTGTAATTAAGACTTGACCAATTTATTTAGGAGTTTTATTTTTAAATAAATTAGCTTCCACTATTTTCTTGGATCCCTACACTCCCTCTATAGAGATGCGAAAATCTTCATGATTAATGATTTCTAGTGGATGGTGTGGTCCCACCAACTGACTCATCATCTCACCTAATAGTTATTGATGATGGGTTAGCCAATAGATGAACAACTCTTTGTTCAATGATTCTCTAATCATGGTGTACCCAAATTTGGTCTCTAATTCATGAATCTCACCGTGCTCGAAATATTGATCCACTTCTTAGTTAAGTCAGATCCACCATTTATACAGATTGAATTTCTAATTGAGTCTCTCACCATATCGAAAATATTAAGCCCAATCTATCCTCCAGCCCATAGCATCCAATGCCTAATAGATATGGTTGCATCTTTTTGGTGCAACTGAACCACTATAACCAGCTAAGAACAATCAACTCTGAGAAGGGCCCACACATCTACAATAGTGGAAGATCTTAGACTTAATCTTTTCTTAAGAAGATTTGATTTAGGTCTTATTAAACTAGACTTGACATAGTCATAACAATTATGACTAACCAAGTGGCATGGGTTAGCTCAGATTATTGACCATCTCTGATCAGGACTGAGCCAACAAATATGGCCAGGTAAGTGAGACTGGTGGAAGGGATATGCCATTAACTCGACAAGAATGCATTCGAGTTGAGTAGCTCCCAATTAAAAATCAGTCGGTCATATTTTCCAAACTTACCTTAGATACCAAATTGTTGAGCCAGAACCAATCGGGTTAGTCTACAATCCAGAATCTAACCACTGAGCCTAATTAGGTCTTAGCTTGATTGATCACTCATATGATTCGATCTTGACCTAGACTTAATCCTATTAGACTGGTCAATTTAAGCACTCTTGATCCCATCAAAAGATAAGAATTAGCAGGTGACAAAAAATGATGGGTGTTGTCTCAAATTTATCTCATAAATTAAGACAACCCTTTTCTAACCTGGACAAGTTTCAGTCAGACCAAGTAAAGGTACTCGAGTGAGTCCAAATATATTTAGCTCAGTCGAGATAACTTTTAATGATTTGTTGAAAGAGAACATTAGGCTCAATCGTGTGCTAGCACGATTTTCTTGAACCTAAAAATCTAATTCAAATCAACTAAACTGGATTAGTTCAATTGATGATATCCAGATCCAAACCCTTGTATGTGTGATCTAGTTAGGTTCAGTTCTATATGGTAATGAGATATGTCGCGATCTCTATCATCGACATCATCGAAACTCCTTTCGATGGATCAGAACTCTTCTGATTCGAACAGCTAGAATGATCGATCATCTAAATCATTCTAATTGCTCCCAAAATCCACCAGTGACACCTAGCAGTATATGGTGGCAACCCATCAGAGCTGAATGAACCTCTTGGTGCAGCTACCTGTGTGATTAAGTTCTTCTATCTTGAGCCCCGATCAGATTAGGGTTAAGGTGAACTCGTCAAACCCTAGTTTCTGTCATATGAATGTAATCATTCGATTCAAGTCCGAATGTGAAAATCTAAATAGAAACTCTTTCTATTATTTCACTCTGCCATGGCCATGGGCTTCTGGACTTGATTCTCATGATCATCATAGGGCTGCTCCTCTACCACCGAGGTAGATAGATTCCATCTTGATGCAATCCAGTTCCTACAATGAACATGCTATAGCCAACATACACCTCAGGGTTCCATATGGCTAGGAGACCGAGTAATGGTGTAGTCAAACTATAACACCCTCAAGGTGAACTGCCGATGCACCTCAGGTCAAAGAACCAGACACACTACTGCAGCATCGAGTCAGTCATTGACGAGAAGGTAGACTTCCTAATGACTACTCGAGGTGGTCACGCTCAGTGCCCTCATTCTCTAACGAGTACCTGTACTCTCGCTTCGGTGTCTCCACACCGTAGACTCAAGACTCATCTACTAAAGAGAAGCGATTGTACACCAACCTTCCGGATCAATCACCATCCTCATGATGATCCTATGGTCGGGAGCATTTTATGAGTTAATAATGATTATTCATGTCTTAAATTTTCAACTCTTGAAAATATGAATTATCATTACCATTAACTCAAAGGATGTATCACAGACACTAAATACACATATGTGATAGAAAATAATCCATTTTATTGATTATAGTCAAAATTATAATTTTGCCCCTAGAAGTGTATTACAAGTGTCAGCCAATTCTGGCTTCTAGGGCACATATATCTAACAATCTCCCACTTGTCCTAAAGCCAATTGGCTACAAGTCTAAGTCCCATCTTCTCAAGGTGGGCTTCGATCTTCTGCTGGCCCAATGGCTTTGTAAGTGGGTCTGCCACATTATCTGTGGAGTTGACTCTCTTGACCTCGACGTAATCTTCCTCGAGGTCGAGGTAATCATGGATGAGGTGGTATCGCCGCTCAATGTGCTTGAATTTCTGATGAGACCTCGGCTCCTTAGCAAGGGCTATGGCACCATTATTGTCGCAGTATAGAGGAATGGCATCTGATGGCATTACTCTAATTTCTGCAGCAAACTTCTTATACCAGAATGCTTCCTTTTGCAGCCTCTGATGCAGCGATATATTCTGCTTCCATGGTGGAATCTGCTATCACATTTGCTTGAAACTCTTTCAGCTGACAGCACCACCATTGCACACAAACAGACTTCCCAGATGTCGACTTTCGATCATCTATATCGGACATGAAAATCCGAGTCTGTGTATCCCTGGAACTTGGAGTTCTCCATTACCAAAGACCAACATCATATCCTTAGTTCTTCTCAAGTACTTAAGGATACATTTCACAGAAGTCCAGTGTTCTTCACCTGGATTTGACTGATATCTGCTTGTGACACTCACAGCATGGGCTATATCAGGTCGTGTACATAGCATGGCATACATGAGGCTCCCTATTGCAGAAGCATAAGGGATCTTGCTCATGCGTTCTATTTCCTCAGGTGTGCTAGGGCACATCTTCTTGGAAAGATGAATACCATGTCTGAAGGGTATTAATCCCCTCTTAGAGTTTTCCATACTAAACCTCTTTAGTACTTCCTCTATGTACATCTTCTGTGAAAGTCCTAGCATCCTATTCGGTCTATCCCTATAGACCTTAATTCCTAGAATAAAGGATGCTTCACCTAGGTCTTTCATGGAGAATTGCTTGGACAACCATATTTTGACTGTCGTCAACATGGGAATATCATTCCCAATAAGGAGGATGTCATCCACGTACAATACGAGGAAGACAACAGCGCTCCCACTGACCTTTTTGAAAACACATGGTTCCTCTTCATTTTTGATGAAACCAAATATTTTGATCACATCATTGAAATGAGTGTTCCAGCTCCGAGATGCTTGCTTAAGTCCATATATGGACCTTTGCAGCTTGCAAACCTTGTGATCAGTATCACTGGATGTGAAACCTAGCGGCTGTTCCATATAGATATCTTCCTCAAGATATCCATTTAAGAATGCCATTTTCACGTCCATTTGCCATATTTCATAATCGAAATAGGCTGCAACAGGCAAGCAATGTGCGGATGGATTTTAGCATAGCCACTGGGAAAAAGGTATCCTGATAGTCAATGCCTTCGCATTGACTATAACCTTTTGCCACTAGTCTAGCCTTGAATGTCTCCACATTTTCCATCTGCACCAATCTTTCTCTTGAAGATCCATTTACACCCAATAGGTACTATACCTTCTGGTGGATCTACCAAGGTCCAGACTTGGTTTGAGTGCATCGAGTCAATTTCTGACTGCATTGCCTCTAGCCATTTCTCGGAGTCGATATCTGATATCGCCTCGTTGTAGGTTTTGGGATCATCACCATGAGCACCATTACCTACGAGGAACATTTTCTCTACTTTCCTCTGAAAATAATACCTAAGTATCTTTCAGGGGATGGAAAACTCTTTCCGATCTACGAGGTGGAGGAGGTAGTGTTCTTATTGGCTCAACCTGATTTGGTTCCAATTGGTCCTTAGCTCATTGCTACTTGTGAGACTTTCTCATCAAGCTTGAATCTGCTTTCCAATGCCGCTATCTTGAATAAACTATTTTTCAAGAAAGATGGCATGTCGACTCACAATCACATTGTGGTCTTCTGGAATGTAGAAATAGTATCCTAATGACTCTTTAGGATATCCTATGAATCGAGCTCTAAAGGACCTAAACTCTAACTTGTCCGCTTGTTGTCTTTTGACATGAGCCGGACAACCCCAAATTCTGAGATGACTCAGACTTGGTTTCTTACCGTGCCATATCTCATACGGTGTGGTAGGAACGGTTTTAGAGGGAACCCTATTCAGTAGATAAATTGAAGTTAACAATGAGTGTCCCCAAAGAAAATCAGGAAGGTCTGTGAAGCTCATCATGGATCGGAACCATATCCAATAGAGTCCGATTTCTCCATTCTGAAACTCCCATTGAGTTGAGGTGTTCCTGGTGGAGTCCATTGAGAGACTATGCCATTTTTCTTGAGATAGTCTAGGAATTCCCGGCTAAGGTATTCACCTCCTCGATCTGATCGAAGAACCTTAATGGGTTTTTCCAGTTTGTTTTTCTACTTCATGTCTGAATTCTTTGAACTTTTCAAAAGCTTCAGACTTGTGTCTCATAAGATACACATACCCATACCTAGACAGATCATCGGTAAAGGTAATGAAGTAGACAAAATTGCCTCTAGCCGGCACATCAAATGGGCCGCACACATCAGTATGTACTAGGGCAAGGAGATCTGTGGCCCTCTCCCCATGTCCTAACAAAAGGGAGTTTAGTCATTTTGCCTTGAAGACAAGATTCACAAGTTGGATATGACTCGAAAGTCAATGGACTCAATAGCCCATTTTTCTCCAATTTGTTGATCCTATCTTCTGCTATATGACCTAATCTCAGGTGCCATAGATATCTTATCATTTGGACTATCCCTAGGTCATTTGGTTTTATGGCATTCACGTTTTGCTCGATAGTTAAAAATAGGTACATCAATATGTAGCTGATAAAGACCATTAATAAGAAAACCATTTGCAATTTTATTTCTTTCATAAAGAATGTTACAATGGTCCTTAAAGAAGGTAATCACATAGCCTTCTAGTGCTAAGCATGAAACAGAAATCAAATTCCTGCTAGCTGCAGGCACATAATAACAGTCTTTTAAAACTAAGTCTAAACCAGATGGTAATCGAAGAGGGTATGTTTCCCACGGCTACTGCAGCAACTCTTGCTCCATTACCGATGCGTATAGGATCATGTCTCCATCCCTCAGCCTCCTGCTATCCTCAAGACCCTGCATGGAAGTGCACAGATGAGCACTAGAACCAGAGTCAAGCACCCAACTGGATGCAGAAGAAACCGTAAGGTTAGACTCAATAACGAGCATACCTCCAGAAGGACCTTCCTTCTTGTTCTTCAGGGTGGCCAGGTAAGTAGGGCAGTTCCGCTTCCAATGGCCGTCGCTGTTGCAATGGAAACACTTTCCTTTGACATCGACCTTCTTCTTCGCTTCTGTCTTTTTCTTCTTTTCTCCTTCCATCCTTTTGCTTTTTCACAGACTTCTTTTTCTTTCCATAAGACTTTCTTTTGGAAGAAGTCCATTCCATAGCAAGAACTGAGCCTTTAGAACCTTTCATAGAAAGCTCAGCGGTAACCAGCATATTCATTAACTCGGCCAAGAATTTTTGAAGTTTATGCATGTGGTAATTCATGATGAATTGCCCATATGCATCAGTCAAGGATTGCAGAATAATATCATTCTGCAGATCCAAGTCCAACTTCACACCGAGCTTCTCAAGCTCTTCCATGTCCTTGATCATCATCAGACAGTGATCTTGGACTGACTGCCCATCACGCATCTTAGCCTTAAAAAGTCATTTCGTGACTTGATACTTGGCTGCGCGACTCTGTTCACCAAACATCTCCTGCAGGTGAGCCAACATTTGGCGAGCAGTCCCGATATCTTCATGTTGGCGCTGGAGCTCATCAGACATCGAGCCCAACATGTAATATCTGGCCTTATTATCTTCGTCATTCCATTTTTCTAGAGATGCTCTCTGTTCAGTGGATGGAGAGGCTGGTAAGGTGGGAGGGTCCTGGTCCAATACATGGGTTAACTTCTCAGAACCCAAAATGATTTTGTAGTTTCTGAGCCAATCTTTATAATTGGGTTCGGTCAGTCTATGTGTGTCCAGGATACGTGCCTAATGGGTTGGACGCAGACATTTTCTTGTAGAGAGTCAAAGATTCTAGTTAGATACTGTAATTATTGACTTGACCAATTTATTTAGGAAATTTTATTTTTAAACAAATTAGCTTCCACTATTTTCTCGGATCCCTACACTCCCTCTGTAGAGATGCAAAAATCTCCATGATTAATGATTTCTAGTGGGTGGTGCGGTCTCACCAACTGACTCATCACCTCACCTAACAGTTATTGGTGATGGGTTAGCCAATGAGTGAACAACTCTTGTTCAATGATTCTCTAATCATGGTGCACCCAAACTTGGTCTCTAATTCATGAATCTCACCGTATCCAGAATATTGATCCACTCCTTAGTTAAGTCAGACCCACCATTTGCACAGACTGGATTCCTAATTGAGTCTCTCACCGTATCCAAAATATTGAGCCCAACTCATCCTCCAGCCCATAGCATCCAATGCCTAATAGACATGGTTGCATCTTTTCCGGTGCAACTGAGCCACTGTATCCAGTCGAGAACAATCAACCCCGGGAAGGGCCCGCACATCTACAATGGTGGAAGACCTCAGACTTAATCTTTTTTTAGGAAGAATTGATTCAGGTCTCATTAAACTAGACTTGTCATAGTCATAACAATTATGACTAACCTAGTGGCATGGGTTAGCTCGGATTATTGACCACCTCAGATCAGAACTGTGTCAACAGATATGGCCAGGTAAGTGAGATCGGTGGAAGGAATATGCCATTAACTCAACAAGAATGCATTCAGGTCGAGTAGCTTCCAATTAAAAATTAGTCGGTCGTATGTGCCAAACTTACCTTAGACACCAAATTATTGAGCCAGAACCAATTGGGTTAGCCTACAATCCAGACTCTAACCTCTGAGCCTAATTAGGTCTTGCTTGATCGATGACTCATGTGATTCGATCTTGACCCAGACTTAATCCTATTAGGCTGGTCAATTTAAGCATTGTTGATCCCATCTAACCAACTCTTGATTCGGTTTGATCAACCGCTTAGACCTAATTGAGCTACCCAAGCCCGAACCCAGTATTATGAATATGTCTTAGATCTAAAAATTCTTAAATTTTAGACCTAATTAATATTTCCATAATCTTAATTCTTAATTAAGTAGGGTTCATAAACAAAATATGCACAATAAATCCTAGGGTTTCAGGATCTAGGGTTTTGCAGAAAGTAAGTTTTTGGATTTTTGATTAAGGACGAACACGCAGCACCCCTACACATCATAAGAACACCCCATCGAATGGAAGAAGAGGGCCTTTAAACCCTTCTTCATTCTTATGACCGGACGGCCAAGAGGAACGCCTTAATCAGGAACATGTAAAATACTACAAAACAGTTTTAGATCTATATCATATATCTCATATATAAAAATTAGATCTAATCATGGCATATTTTGCATACATCTCATGTATCAAATCATGCATATTTTTAGATCTAAATTATCTCATAATAATCTAAAAAATTAGATTTAAATTGATCTAATCAAAATAAATTCTAATCTAGATAATTATGTAGAACTATTCTACAACTAGTCTAGACATGCATCAATCATATCTCATATGATATTTAAAAATTAAATAATTTTTATTTGCTATTTTTTAGATGTTATTATAATATTTATAATATCAAAAAATAGTAAATAAATAGATCTAAAAATATGATTTAATCAAATTAAATTAAAACATGCAAGACTATTCTATAGAACTATTCTATTCTAGAACTAGTCATGCATATCTTCTAAATCTTAGATCCAAATCATTTAATTTTAATTTTTTTGATTTTAGATCTGATCACATCTCATGTGACATCTGAAAATTACTTATTTTTAATTAAAATAAATTTAAAATTAGATCTAAATATTTAGAACCTGGCTCTGATACCAGTTGAAGGAAAAAATCCTGATTTTTTGGATCCAGGTTCGTTCAGATCTGATCAGATCAAGAGATATATTTCAAAATTTTTTTTTTAAATCTAAATTAGATCTAATATTTTTAGATCTAATTTTATTATATCTAATAAATTAAATTAAATTAAATTAAATTAAATTTATACCTTATTCTTGGGTAATCCTATTATCCTGTGATGATCCTGCTGATTGCTGGAAGGTTCTGGATCTAGCCACGCAAGTCGCCTGGCCTCTACCAGTATCCACTTGGGTAGAATCTTAGATATCCTCCTTCTTCTCTATCACATCCTCCAAAAATCAGATCTGGATCTGATCTTGAAGGATCTTCAAAATAACTTTTGAAGATCAGCAGTTGTCCTTTGCAGCAGTGCAGCCTTCTTCCTTTCTTGTCACCTTTCTCTTGCTTGGATCGCACCAAACTGAAGCCCAAAGCCTCTTGGGCATGGAGGGGAGAAAGAAGATTAGAGGTAGGCATGGAGGAGAGAGGGAGATGGCTATATGGCATGGGCAAGGGGAGAACCTCTCAAAACCTGGGTGCAGATAGGGTTTATTTATAGACCTGCTGCGCCATGCCAACTCCACTTCATTCCTGACCAATCACGTCTCTTCATGCAATCAGATCTAAATCTGATTGGTGAGATGACATCATCTGATCTAATCAGATGAGAGCCCCTCTCCAACATCCTTAGGTGGCACCAAGACTGATCAAAGTAGAATCTTAGGCGCCATCTAAGTTTATTCCATGAAGCAACCTAGAGTCCCATCTGTATGGGACTTCAGGCATCATTATCCTTGGGCGCATGCCTCCCTTGGTGTGCACCCCCTTCTTTTCTCTTTCTAATAGGAGGACAAACCCCCATCTGCTCTCCTATGGATGCATGACACATAGGCAGATGTCTAAGGGTCAAAGGTTAATGTTTGACCAAAGTCAAAAGATAAAAATTAGTAGGTGATGGAAAATGACAGATGTTGTCTCAAATTTATCTCATAAATTAAGACAACTCTTTTCTAACCTGGACAAGCTCCAGTCAGACCAAGTAAAGGTACCTGAGTGAACCCAAACATATTTGGCATAATCGAGATAACTTTTAATGATTTGTTGAAAGAAAACATTAGGTTCAATCGAGTGCTAGCATGATTTTCTTGAACCTAATTGAATCTCAATTCAGATCAATTGAAACTAGATTAGTTCAATTGATGATCATTCCAGATTCAAACCCTTATTTGTGTGATCCAGTTAGGTTCAGTTCTGTATGGTAATGGGATATGTCATGATCTCTATCATCGACATCATCGAAACTCCTTTCGATGGATCAGAACTCTTCTGATTCGAACAGCTAGAATGATCGATCATCTAAATCATTCTAATTGCTCCCAAAATCCACTAGTGACACCTAGCAGTATATGGTGGCAATCCATCAAAATTGAAAATGCGAACCTCTTGGTGCAGCTACCTGTGTGATTAAGTTCTTCTATCTTGAGCTCCGATCAGATTAGGGTTAAGGTGAACTCGTCAAACCCTAGTTTTCATCATATGATGTAATCATTCGATTCAAGTCTGATGTGAAAACCTTAAATAGAAACTCTTTCTATTATTTCACTCTGTCCATGGCCATGGGCTTATGGACTTGATTCTCATGATTATCATAGGGCTGCTCCTCATCTATCCGAGGTAGATAGATTTTCTTTTGATGCAATCCAGTTCCTACAATGAACATGCTATAGCCAACATACACCTCAGGATTCCGAATGGCTAGGAGACTGAGTCAATGGTGTAGTCAAACTATAACACCCTCAAGGTGAACTGCCGATGCACCTCAGATCAAAGAACCAGACACACTAACTGCAGCATCGAGTCAGTCATTGATGAGAAGGTAGACTTTTTTAATGACTACTCGAGGTGGTCACGCTCAGTGCCCTCGTTCTCTAATGAGTACCTGTACTCTCGCTCCGATGTCTCTACACTATAGACTCAAGACTCATCTACTATAAAGAAGCGATTGTACACCAATCCTTTTGGATCAATCATCATCTTCATGATGATCCTATGGTCAGAAATATTTTATGAGTTAATAATGAAAATTCATGTCTTAAATTTTCAACTCTTGAAAATAAGAATTATCATTACCATTAACTTAAGGGATGTATCACAGAAACTAAATACACATTATGATAGAAAATAACTTATTTTATTATTTATAGTCAAAATTATAATTTTTTTCTTAGAAGTGTATAATAAGTGTCAGTCAATTCTGGCTTCTAGGGCACACATATCTAACATGTTGCCTTCGACCAGAAAGCCTTTCAAAAGGGATATGAAATTTGCGAGGATCGAGTGGCCGCCAAGTTTTTCAAACTCGATCTTGGCTTCTTATATGAGGAGGTCCTTGACGAAGAGGCAGGGCCATCCACTACTGCGGTCGACCCCTCACCTGTCAAAGTCATCCTTGGGCCTTCCAAACCTATTGTTGATGCGCCCAAACCTATATTAGAGAGGAAGATGGCAAAAAATGCTCCGACCTCATCTATCGTTGTTCCTTCCAAGGTCTAAAATTTTGAACAATTATATTTTTTTCTTTTTAATGTATATTCAAATATTTTGAGAAATGAAAATGAGTTTTCTTCTTCTTATACTTGTGCTATGGTGAATGTTATTCAGAATCCCTTTAGTGACCAAAGTCAAGATCAATCATCCTCGACTAGTGCCAAACCACCTTTCGAAGGTATCCCTTTAAGACCTATAGTGAAGGGTTTGAAGAGAAAAATCTATCATTTGAAGAAGAAGTTAAAGAAGGTGGAAGATGAGCTCCAAAGATCTAGAAAAAATGCTTTGGAGGTGATGATTGAAGTCACTCACCTTTGCAAGTTATACATGAAAGACTCTGTGAGCTTCAACATTAGGAAAGATAACTTCAAGAGGAAGTTGGCCGAAGTTAGAAAAAATGCCAGTGATAAATCTTGGGTGTTAACTGCGAAGGTTGGCTCTCTCAAAACTAAGCTCAAGGCGACGAAAGAGAAAATTCACCTATTGGAGGAGAGTTTGCTGTGGTCTTCTGACAAGGCTCGGTATGAATGAGACTAGTCATAGAGATTTTCTATCCTTTAGAAGCAACTGTACGACACCGAGCTTGCCTATGAGATCTACCGATTAGGCTGGTGCGGAAGGATATCCTCGTTGGAGCAGAAGCTCCATGCTGCTAATAGCGAGGTAACCCAGCTTCAACAGTAGCTCATCGATAGTTATCAGTCCGACATCAGTAGGACGTCAGAGGAGATCGTCTCTCTAAAGATGATCGTGGGCATCCTCTCAGAGTCGATCGGGGTGGAGAAGATCAAAGTTCAGTGATTGAAGCTTCAGTTGATTTATGAGCAGTAGGCTATCAAATATGCTGAGGCTGAATCAAAAGTTCTGAGGAAGAGGCTGTAGGCATCAGAAGAGAACTACTGAAGGGTTGATTGGATGTTCCATGATAATTTGATAAGAAGAAAAGAGCTCGAGGAGAATATCGTTAGCCTAAAGAAATCCTTGGTGATGGCTAGTAGTCCAAAGTCCAAAGAACCTGATCCTTCTTAGAACTTCAATTTTTTCTCTCTTTTTTTTGTAATCGATCTTGTAGATCCTTATTTTATAATCAACTTTATCTTTAATGAAGCTATACTTTCTTCAATCATCCTCTTGTTCTGCTTAGATTCAATGCTCGTTCACCTCTCCGTTTCCTTCATTTTTCTCTTATTTCACATAACTGAGGATCTTCACTATCCATGTCAGGATGAGATTTTCCTTCTGTTCCTAGTGGGGTTGGTTTTCTTTTGTTAGGATGAGGTCCTCCTTCTATCCCGAATAAAGATATTGAAATACAATAGGATCATTGAAAGGGCCTCTCCCCTCATCCTATCTTAAATAACCAGAGATCTTCATCATCCATATCAGGATGAGGTTCTCCTCTCATTTCTGACATGATCAATCTTTTTGTCCCCCTATCAAGATGAGGTTCTTCTTCTATTTCTAATGGATTGACCTTCCTTTATTAGGATGAGGTCCTCCTTCTATCCCTAACAAAGATATAGGAGCACAAAAGGGCCATTGAAAGGGTCTCTTTCCTTCTCCTATCTTAAATAATTGGAGGTCTTCATTATCCGTGTCAGGATGAGATCCTTCTTCTATTTTTTACATGGTCGGCCTTTTTGTCTTTCTATCAGGATGAGGTTCTCCTCATATTTCTGATGGGATTGGCCTTTTTTTGTTAGGATGAGGTCCTCCTCCTATCTCTAACAAAGATATAGGAGCATAAAAGAGCCATTGAAAGGACCTCTCTCCTTCTCCTATCTTAAATAATCGAAGGTCTTCATTACCCATGCCAAGATGAGGTCTTCCTCCTAGTCCTGACATGGTCGGCCTTTTTGTCCCTCTATCAAGATGAGGTTCTCCTCCTGTTCCTGATGGGATTGATCTTTCTTTATTAGGATGAGGTCCTTCTCCTATCCCTATAAAAGGTATAGGAGTACAATAGGATCGTTGAAAGGGCCTTTTCCCTTCTTCTATCTTAAATAATCAGAGGTCTTCATTATCCATGCCAGGATGAGGTCCTCCTGTTCCTGATATGGTTGATCTTTTTGTTCCTCTGTCAGGATGAGGTTCTCCTCCTATTTCTAACAGAGTTGGCCTTCCTTTGTTAGGACGAGGTCCTCCTATTCCTAACAAAGATATAGGAGAACAATAGGACTATTGAAAGGGCCTCTCCCCTCCTCCTCTCTTAAATAATCTGAAGGTCTTCATCACCCATATCAGGACGAGGTTACCCATACAGAATGGTTAGCCTTTTTTGTTCTCCTCCTATTTCTGACATAGTCGACCTTTTTGTCCTCCTGTCAGGATGAGGTTCTTCTTCTATTTCTGACGGTATTGGCCTTTTTTTGTTAGGACGAGGTCCTTCTCCTATCCTTAACAAGGATATAAGGATACAATAGGGCTGTTGAAAGGATCTCTTCCCTTCTTCTGTCTTAAATAACCAAAGATCTTCATCATATCCATGCCAGGATGAGGTCCTCTTCTTGTTCCTGACATGGTTGACCTTTTTGTCTTCTTATCAGAATGAGATTCTCCTCTTATTTTTGATAGGGTTGGCCTTCCTTTGTTAGGATGAGATCCTCCTTCTATTCCTAACAAATGTATAAGGGCACAATCGGATCGCTGAAAGGGCCTCTCTCCTCCTTCTATCTTAAATAACCGAAGGTCTTCATTATCCGTGCCAGGACGAGATCCTCCTTCTATTCTTGACACGGTCGACCTTTTTGTCTTTCTGTCAGAACGAAATTCTTCTCCTATTTCTGATGGGGTTAACCTTTTTTTGTTAGGACGAGGTCCTCCTTCCTGTCCCTAACAAAGGTATAGGGGTACAAAAAGGGCTATTGAAAGGGCCTCTCCCCTCCTTCTATCTTAAATAATCAAAGATCTTCATTACCCATGTCAGGACGAGGTCCTCCTTCTATTCCTGACATGGTTGGCCTTTTTGTTCTCCTATCAGAATAAGATTTTTCTCTTATTTCTAATGGAATTGGCCTTTCTTTATTAGGATGAGGTCCTCCTCTTATCCCTAACAAAGGTATAGGGCACAATAGGATCGTTGAAAGGACCTCTCCCCTTCTTCTATCTTAAATAATCGAAGGTCTTCATTATCCATGCTAGGATGAGGTTCTCCTCTTGTTTCTAACATGGTCGGCCTTTTTGTCCTCCTAACAGGATGAGATTCTTCTCCTGTTCCTGATGGTGTTGGTCTTTCTTTGTTAGGATGAGGTCCTCCTCTTGTTCCTAACAAAGGTATAGGGGCACAGCAGGATCATTGAAAGGGCCTCTCCCATCCTCTTATCTTAAATAATCGAAGGTCTTCTACTTTATTTATTGACAAAGTTTGGCCAGGTCATTTTCTATCATCACATGATTTTGTGCCATGAAACAAAAATATTGAAATAAAAATTTTTTATTGGAGTTGAATTACTGATAGTATATTCATAGATTTTTTGAATTTTAAGATCGTGGGAGTATAGATCCTCCAAGATCCTTTAGATAATATGTTCCTGATCGGACGATTTTCACCACCTTGTAAGGACCTTCCTAGTTTGGGATGAGCTTTCCTTGATTTTGAGGCTGCAAAATGTCCGCTCGCCGAAGTACGAGATCTCCTATTTTGAAGATTTTGCTTCTGACCCTTGAATTGTAGTAGTAGACTACTCTTTGCTTGTAAGCTACCATTTGGATATAGGCTTTCTCCCTTTTTTCTTTCAGCAGATCAAGGTTAGCCCTAAGGTCTTGTAAATTATCTTGTTCATTGAAGGCCTTTACTCATGCTGAGGGAAGTTCAAGTTCGACCGAAATAACTGCCTCCATCCCGAAAGCCAGCGCAAAGGGTGTTTCTCCAATGGATAATCTTTGAGTAGTTTGATAAGCCCAGAGCACATGATAAAGTTTATCCATTCAGATCTCCTTTGCTCTTTCAAGCCTGGCCTTTATCCCTTGAAGCAAAGTTCTATTAGTCACTTCTGTCTCACCATTCGCATGTGGATGAGCCACTAATATGAAGTGGTGAGATATATTTGGACCTTTGCAGAGCTCAGTGAACTTCGCACGTGCAAACTGGCATCCGTTATCCGTGATCAACATCTAAGGTAGACCAAATCTGCAAACAATTGACTTTCAGATGAAATCCTGCACTTTAGCTTCAATAATTTTTGCTAGAGGTTTGGCCTCGATCCACTTAGTGAAGTAATCCACTGCCACTAGTAGAAACTTTTGCTGCCTAGATGCCACGAGGAAAGGCCCAAGTATGTCCATCTCCCACTGCATGAATGGCTAGGAGGCACTTAATGGTGTGAGCTATGAAGCTATCTATCTCTGGATATTTGCATTTTTTTAACACCTATCACACTTTCTTACATACTTCACCACATCTTGATGCATTGTTGGCCAATAGTATCTCTATCGGAGCAACTTGTATAACAGGGATCTTGCTCTCAGATGATTTTTGCAAATCCCCTCATGAACTTTTCTTAAGGCATAGCTAGCTTTTGAAGGTCGAAGATATTTGAGGAGTGGCAATGAGTATGACCTCTTATACAACTTATTTTTATACAAAATATAGCGAGAAGCTTGATTTCATAACTTTCGAGCTTCTTTGTGATCTTTGGAGAGAGTTCCTTCCCTGAGATATGCTATAAAGGAGTCGATCCAGTTGGGCTCATGATCAATTTGCATTATCACCTAGGGCTCTTTCGAACTAGGGCATTGCAAGACCTCAAAAAGAACTTCTTTTGGTAGCTCGTTTGGAGCCAAGGTGGCTAGCTTAGAGAGGAGGTCGGCTCTGGTATTCTCCATCCTAGGGATCTACTAAATGTTGAAATTATCGAAGGTCAAACTTAAGCTCTGCACCTTCTCCAAGTACTTTTTCATACTTTCCTCTCAAGCTTTAAAGGAGTTATTAACTTATCCCACCACTAGCTGTGAGTCACTATAGGCCTTCAAATGTCGTACTTTCAGCTTCTTAGCTATCCTTAGTCCTACAAGTAGGGCTTCATACTCCATCCCATTATTAGTGGTCGAGAAGTTAAAGTGCAATATATACTCCACCACAATTCCTTTTGGATTGATGAGAATCAAGCCCACACCTACCCTGGAAGCATTGGATGAACCATCCACATAAAGTGCCCAGAAGTTTTTAGGAAGATCGGCCTTCTCTTCAGGGGTGCCAAGGATAAGGGCTTCCTGATGCTCTAATTTGATCTCCTCTAAAATAGTGCACTGTACTATGAAATCGATTAGTATTTGAGCTTTGATGGATGGTCGAAGTTGAAAGTGGATGTCAAATTTAGTGAACTCAATCGCCCACTTTGCTACTCTGCCAAAGGTATCGGATTGATGAAGAACCACCTTGATGGGTTGGTCGATAAAGAGAGTGATGGTGTGCCCCTGGAAGTAAGGTCGGAGCTTCCTAGCTATAACCAATAAGGCATAAATTAGTTTTTCTAATTTGGTATACCTTGTCTCTGCATTCCTCAAGACTCTACTTATGTAGTAGATCAGTTTTTGAATTTTTGCTTCTTCTCTGACCAGCACGGCTCTAATAGCTATAGGAGATACGATTAGATATAGGAACAATTCTTCCCCAGGTTTAGGTTTGGCGAGCAGTGGGGGTGAGCTGAGATAGCTTTTCAATTCTTTAAGGGCCTGCTGGTAATCAGAAGTCCAGCTGAAGTTCTTCGACTGCTTGAGTACCTGAAAGAAGGGCATGCAGCATTCCGCCGACCTTGACATGAAGCGATTCAGAGCTACCACCTTGCTTGTGAGGCATTGAACTTTCTTTATTATTTTTGGGGTAGTCATTTTCTAAATTGCTCTAATCTTCTTTGGGTTGGCCTTGATGCCGCGACTTGACACCACGAATCCTAAAAACTTTCCCAAGGTTACTCTAAAATCGTATTTCGTAGGGTTCAACTTCATCTTATACTTTTAGAGGGTACTGAAGGTCACCTCAAGGTCAGCAATGTGATTTAACGAAGATCGGCTCTTGACCAGCATATCGTCCATATAAACTTCCATGTTGTGGCCGATATGTTCCTTAAAAATTTTATTCACCAGGTATTGGTATGTTGCACCTACATTTTTAAGCCCAAATGGCATGATCTTGTAACAATAAAGACCATGATCAGTAATAAATGTAGTCTTCTCCTCATCTTCTGGTGCCATCCGGATCTGATTATAATTGGAGAAGGCATCCATGAAAGTGAAGAGCTTGTGGCTTGAAGTCGCATCCACTAGCTGGTCGATTCTGATCAGAGGGTAGCTATCTTTCGGACAAGCTGCGTTCAAATCTGTGAAGTTTATGCATATCCTCCACTTGCCATTAGCCTTTTTGATCAGGACAACATTTGCAATTCAGTCTAGGTAAAGCACTTCTTGGATGAATCCTTCCTTTAGGAGTTTGTTGATCTCGTCCATTATTGCCTTCTATTTTTTTAGTGCAAAACTACGTTTCTTTTGCTTCACTGGTCGTCACTTAAGATCTACATCCAGGTGGTGCTCCATGACTTCTACATTGATTTTAGGCATGTCTGTGGGCACCCAAGCGAAGACATCAAAATTTCTCTGTAGGAAGGTGACAAGTTGCTTTCTAACCTCTCCTTTTAGGCTTGAACTGATCTTCATAGTGTGCTCTTTATTCCCATCATTCAAAGGGATCTCCTCAAGGTCATCGATGGGTTCTCCCCTTTCTTTAGATAGATCATTACGAGTATCAAGTCTGTCCATCAGACTAAGGTCTGCTTGTTTTCCCCCTTGCAAGGCTATACTATAACAATGCCGAGCTAGTGCCTGATCTCCTCTGACCTTTCCGACTCCATGCCTCATTGGGAACTTCATCTTTAAATAGTAAGTAGAAACTATAGCCTGAAGTGCATTCAAACCGGATCGGCTAAGGATTGCGTTGTAGGCAGAAGGGGCTTTAACTATCAAAAAATTAACTTGTGCCATAGGTTGCTTAGGGTATCGACCGGCTACCACAGGCAACATTATTATCCCTTCCACTGGCACTACATCACCTATGAATCCTACCAACGAAAAATTCATTAGGCCCATCCACGTCATTGTGTGGAAGCTGAACTCCCTGGGCATCTTCTTTAGTGAAGGTGATGGGCTCCTTAGTCCGTTGCCTCTTTACCAGCTCTACCGATTCGCTAGCTTCTCCATGCCGATGTCCTCCGATGATAGTGTTGATGACTCCAAGAGGGGGTTGATCTTCTTGAGGCTCATCCCATCGAGGTGGTTCAGATTATGACGGGGCTCTCGGATGATCTTCTCTCCTCTCCAGCCAGTGTTTGATGAATCGGTTCAACCGACCTCTCCTAATCAATGCTTCAATCTCATCCTGAAGTTAGATGCATTCTTCAGTATCGTGACCATGATCATGATGGTAAAAGCAGTACTTATTGGGGTTGCGCTTGGCCGGGTAAGTCTGCATCTTTTTGGACTTAGCCAGCTGCTCCCTTATCTCCATTAACACCTACATCTTTGAGGCATTCAAGAAAGCATAGTTATTGAATCTTCTGGGAGGGGAGTTCCATCGGGTCCTTTGATTTGGGCTTTTCTATCGATGAGCTCGAGGAGTTTGAGCTCGTCTATGCTTGGGGGGAGGAGTTTGAGAGTACGGTTGAGCTTCACTCGGCTTTCTTTCAGGTGTGGATTGGTTGGATTCACCCACTTGCCGCTCTCTTGTGGTCTCATCATCTTTCAACTTGAATGCTTCTTCCACTCAGGCATATCCTTCAGCCCGGACTAGCATTCAACAAAATTCCTAGGATACTTTCTTTTTATGGAAGATAGAAGATCATTTTTCTGAAGGCCGTCCTTTAGTACAGCCATAGCTATAAATTGGTCCAGATTTTGGACCTCTAATATAGTAGCATTAAAACAGCTGACGTAAGCTCGGATTAACTTCTCCTCTTTCTGCTTTATGTTGATGAGAAAATTCAAACCTCATCTTCGACGCCAGCTGCTTATAAAATGAGCTGCAAATTAATGGCTTATTTGATCAAAAGAGAAGATCATACCTGGCTTAAAGCTGGAGTACTAGTTTCTTGCTACTTCGTTCAAGATAGATGGAAAAGCTCGGCATAAGATGGTATCTGGCACTCCATGAAGCAGTATCATCATCTGAAAGGCCTCCAAGTGGTCAACCGAATCAAAAGTCTCATCATAGATCTTAAATTGGGGGAGCTTAAAGTTCGGCGGGATAGGTTCTTACATGATTTTGATAGAAAAAAAGGGTCGGTGCAGATATCATCATGGTGAGCCGAGGCGGCATGGTGGAGCTCCTCAATCTGTTGGTTCATGTCTTGAAGTTTCTAGTCGAGAGTATCATCTTGATCATAGATCTCTGAAGGTCGCCGACTGTAGATGAAAAAAATTTTCTTTGAAGAAGAATCATGTTTAGAATAGGAGCTCCCTACGATGTACCCATACATCTCACCTGTATGCCATACCAGTGTCTTCACACTCCTTGGTTAAGAGGACAACCAACCTATATGGCATATAGCGACCTATGCTCGATAGACGCTTTCATCCTAATTAATAGCCTATCATTTGATCGTGAACAAATTTAAGGACAAATCAATAAATTCTCTTTTTATCGAAACTAAATAGTCCTAAGAACTTCATCATAATAATGGAGTTCATTAGAAGATGTAAATTTATGATGAAAAAGAATGCCAAAATATTTTTTTATTAATTAATAAATTAATTATAATATATCAATCATCAACAGGCTGACGATTGGCTTTGGAACATAATTTCCAACATCAGATCCACCATGATCATCGGTGGAGGAGGTTGGAGAGTGGATGATGGAGCCAGAATAGGTGGATCTGTCTTAGATCTGGTGGTAGAAGTGACAAACTACTGGGTGGTTATTTTTCTGGAGGCATTCTCTGGAGCAAGAAGAGATCAAATAGAAGTGAATATGAGAAATTAAGAGAGGAAGGAAGGCAAGCAAGATTGACTGGGCACTCCTTTTAGAACAAGGGCTTAGAGTTCGTTCCTTTAGCGTCAATCCTATTAGTGCAAAAATTCATGAGGATGTCAGAGATGGCTAGAGTGGAGAAGGTGAGGCCACTGATGGGACTTACAAAACAAAATTCAAAATGAAAGTGGGTGGCTCTGACAGGACCCTCCGACGCTCAAGTTAATTTTTTGACCAACTGGAATGGAATGCTCAGAAAAATAAAGAAGCAGAGTAATGGAAAGAAGAAGAGAGCTTAGGGGGAACGTATTTGGAGGATCCCTTTTATAGATGGAGCATATAATAAACTAATAGCGACAGCCGCAACTATCTAGTAGTGGGCCGCTTAAGCCACGTGGAGTTTGTTACGGAAGGTGGTGTTTGTTGTTGCGACTTGCCAATTGAGAGTGGTGTCTATTGTCGCAACTTGCCAGCCGAGAGTGGTGTCTATTATCGTGATATGCCAGTGTGTTGGAGATTAATAGCCAAAGTTTGGGTGGGATAGGTGCTGACGGCGAAGAGCTTCAAGTTGCAATAGCTCTAAAGGAGTTTGGGCTCTTTTGGGGTCATCTGCATGTGTGTTGGTTCATATTGAGTGGGTAGCCGAGTTCATGTGGACGACGAGGTCCCTTCGGATGACTGGGAGAAGGTCGGTCGAAAGAAGGTTGACTACAGGAGATTGATTGGAAGGAGGTCGACCATAGGAAGTTCATCCGTAAGGGGCTCAACTAGAGGAGGTTCGACTGGAGGAGGTCATTTGGAGGAGGCTCGATTGGAGGAAGTCCGATTGAAAGAGGTCATCTAGAGGAGCACGACTAGGGGAGTTTGTCTGGAAGAAGTTTGTCCGAAAGAAGTTCATCCAGAAAGAGTTCGTTCGGAAGGAGCGCGGCTGGAGGAGTACGTTTGGAAGGAGTTCATCCGAAAGAAGTTTGTCTGGGAGGAGTTCATTCGGAAGGAGCATGGTTAGGGAGTTCATTTGGAAGGAGTTCATCTAGAAGAAGTTCATATGGAAGGAGTTCATTTAGAAGGAGCACGGCTGGGCCCTAATCCTATTATTCACTTTTATTCAGAGGATAAGGCCAGAATAACAGTAATTCTCCTTCATCGTTCAAGATCGTATCGCCAAACTTCTATGCATTTTTGGGAGATTCTGTAGCATGAACCCATCACTAAGGAGATCGATGAATCTTGACAGGGAGGAGATCGATGACCAAGGACTTCGGGCGGGGACATCGGCGGGGACCATTTTATCCCCAACAAATACAAATACAAAGTTTTAGTTCTTAAATGAACTAGAAGATCCTTATTCATGGGCAAGGGGGACAGATATCTGAAATACAGAATAAGAATTGTAATTTTGAGATGATGTCAAAGTTGGACACAATGAGAAAATAAACTGGCAAGCAACGAGCTAAGATGGAACACAAATGGGCAAATGAAAGAAACTTCATTTCTTTTAGTAAGATTGGTCACAAAGAAGGAAAGAAAATGAAGTCCTACTCAGAATTGGACTTCAGACTACCAACTCCAGCCATTGCGAGGGAGAGTTCCAAGCCTTCTATTCTCTCCTCAAGTCTTTGCCTTTCCGCCAAGCTCTCCCTCAGCATCCTCTCCCACTTACATGACTCCTTTACCATCTCTCTCAGCCTCTTCCTAAGAAACACTAACTCAACTCCGGCATCTTTCACCAAGCCTTCCTGGTAGACCATCTGAACTTTCAAATCATGAAGTTTCTTCTCTGTACTCTCAAACTTTACAGTAAGACTTCTAAGAGCATCCTTCAAAGTGGCAATTTCATCGAGATGTGCACTTGGACTAGTTTAAGCATTGTCCACTAGTTGTTTTTGAAGCCGCATAACTTCAGAGTTTGCCATATTGAGTTTTCTCTTATAACCCTCGATCTCCTCAGACTAACTAATTCGATGGGAATTGTGTAATTGCTTAGCATCATTCAGCTGCTCTTAAAGGTCGAAAAACTTCTTCGACCAATTGCAGTTGAGTTCCGCCTTACTCTAGCCCCAGGCCGAACCACTCTCCAATTACCTAATTTTCTCTTTCAAATTTTGAAGTTCGGCCTCGAGGAAACCAATTTTGGCACTCAAAGTCCAAACCTTCTCACTACTAAGCTTCTTCATCCATTTCAATTCTTCAATCAAATGATGCTTGTTATTAATGTAGTCCATAGAGTCCTTTTTATGGACTTATCGAAGGCAAGTGACCTCCATCATGGCTTCTGAATAATGCTTCTTCGATTTTTGAAGTTCATCCTCTACCTTCTTCTACTTCTTTTTAGTTCGATGAACCTCCCTCTTTAGGTCTCTAATGGTGGATTTTAGAGGAAGGCCTTGGGGCAACGGTGCGGCCTTGATAGGTGGTGGCGAATCTTGACTATCTTCATTAGGGAGATTCTAAATAATAGACATATCATGACATCAAACATAAAGAAAAATTTATCTTCATTGCCCAAAATATTTTGGGTACATAAAATAAAAAGAAGAAAAAATATAATTATCAAAGGTTTTCAACCTCTAGAGGCGGGATAGTGGGCGAGGTCAGCGTGTTCCCGGTGACCCTTAGTTTGGGGACAGGCTCAAGAACCGCAGTGGTAGGATTAGAGGTTTCGGTGCCAGGTTCGACGATTGGAGAAGCAGCACCAGCGTTGAAAGATCCTGCTTCATCACCAAACTCAATCAAAAAGTCAAGATCCACGTCCGGGAACCTCTCGGCGATGCTCTCTATGCAGACCTCGAATCCTTTGAGAAAGACCTCTTGGGAAGGCAATTTTGATATCTTTCATTGCCTGGAGGACTTGAAGACCTCAATGGCTTGCTCCTTCTCTACGTCGACCTCCTCCTCAGCTTTTCTCTGCTTATCCTCCTCCAGGGCCAAGGTGGTCATTAGCCCCGTTGATGCTTGCTCCTCCCTCCATAATGCTTCCTAAAGGCGCTCGACCTTGGCAGAATAAGATCTTGAAGCTTCCTTCAATCGTTCAACCTTGGCATGGACATTCTTGATCTCCACCTGGCTTCTTGGACGGCCCTTGAAGCCTCGGCTTTGTAAAGATTTACCGCCTCCAAATGGGCATACAAATAATGTCTCAGCTGCAGAACAGAATGTGAGTTGCGGCTCTAGTGTACATCGATACTCAATCAAGGCTTAGGAGAGATCGGTTACCTCAAGGAAGGCTGCAAAGAATTCTTTGAACCTCTCCTCGTCATCCTTCTTAATCGTTTTCTCTACAATATGAGGAAGGATACTTCCATCCATCAAGATGTGGACGACCTCCCAGTCATCCAGAAAATCCTACTCCTGGCTGGAGCTTTCACCGACAGATCTTTCGACATTCCTCTTGATCTTTCTGGCGATGGCCTTCTTCCTTTTCTCAACTACTCTCCCTAGCTCGGGGGGTACAAGGGTGTTGGTTTCGCTGGGCAAGGTTGGGCTCGATGCGAACACAACAATTTTTGGAGTAGGCACAGCTTGGGTTGGTACGGTCGAGCTTGTTTCTTCAACCCTAGTCCTTTTCGACGACTCTCCTCTAGGACCACCCTTCCTTTTGAGGGTCTTAATCCATTGGGTTAGACGGTTCAGCTCTTCTGGAGTCATTTCTGCAATGGTAAACATTAAGGTCAGAAGAAAGCACAGAGCAAAGTCAACAAGATATGAAAATCTACCTGCTGGATTAAGCAGACTAAGCTTGAGATTAAATAAGGTTTGGTTGTCTAGTAGACTAGATATAAGAGGAGCTTGATAGTCTCTGAGCCTATTAAGCAAATCTTGATCCTTCCTTTCTAGTCCAGGAGCTCGACGGACCGAGTCTCTCAAATTTTCCCAGGAAGGTAGCCCTAGTTCTAGGAAAGGACATGAGACAAAAAAGAATCTCTCCTTTCAATTATGAATGGAAGAGGGGGCGCCCTTAAACAACACCTTCTTACCAAATTGAGAAGATATGTACCACCAGTCCTTGGTGATAGGATGCTATTTGAAAATAAAGTAATTTTAGAATAAAAAAATCATAGGTCTGACCTCGGCCATGATGCACAGAAATAGGAATCCTATGATGAACCTAAATGAGTTCGGCACCATGAAGGTGAAGATATTCAAGAACCTAGGAAATCAAAAGTCGGAGTCTAGCATGGAGAGCCTTGGTGTACAAGCAGAAACAACCCAGGGAAGAAAAGCAAGCTTGATCGCTTGGCTTGGAAAGTTCTAGTTCATACTCCGAGGGTATCCCATACTGAATTCTTATCAGAGAAAGATCCTCGGGATGAAGTAAGTAAGAAATGGTGTTAGGGACAAAAAGAGGATGAGGTGCTTCTATAGGATCGGCTGCCTCCTTAAGACTTAAGTCCATCAAGTCCAGACGGGTCGGGCTCCCAGAACTAGTTGACCATGACCCCACCGAAGACATATAAATCAAACTTAAACTTGGAAAAAGATCCCAAAAATCAAGAAAAAATAGGAAACAAAGTCTCTTAAAAAAATTGAAGGGTCAAAGATTGAAAAGCATCAAAATAATTGAGAGAAAGTTTGGACACTAACCTAGATTGGTTGGAGATGGTAAGAAGACAACCGACAGGATGCAAAATGAATGGAAAGCATCTGTGACTGGAGCAAATCATAGAGAGGGTCGAAGCTCTTAGAGGGGAAGAAGGTGGAAATCGGGGGGGCAAGAAGAAGACTCGAAGATGGGGTAAGGCATTGAAGGAGAGAAGAGAGTTTAAATACCCGAGGGAGGCTCGAGGCAGTTATGATTGCAGGTTCTCTCTACCTTATCTCCATCAGACATGTGTCCCACTTATTATGATAGAACTGGATGGCTGATAAGCCTTTAATGATGCCATACCTCGAGCACCACTCTGGTGGGAATTTCGTGCTTCCATCCCTTTGAGTCATCTCATATTTGAAACATTTTGGCACCACTATAGATAATGCCACAACCTTCTACAAAAGTGGGAAGTCAAGCAAGGATTTCGACAGTCGCAGTTTTATACTCCCTTCTTTCAAAATTCGAACTCGAGAGTAGCGGGACATGTGTTGAAGATAAAATAACCTCCGTCGAAGTCCTTGGTGACCGATCTCCATCTTGTGAAATTTGTCGATCTTCTCAATAACAACTCCTCACTATGGAACGTATCAAAAGCCTACCAAAATCTGGCTGAACTCTTTCTGGCCAAGCTCCTTCCAATCGAACTTTCCTCTGATTGAATTTTTCTTCTAGCCTCACGTCTACACTACAGTTGGCAGATTCCACTGAACTTACGTTTAGAACCTCGGCTTGGCGCGGCTCCCCTAGTTGAACTTCTGCACCTCACTCTATGAAGGGTAGAGCTCGGCACTCCTATGTTGAGAATTAGTTGTACGAACTTAAGTCAGCCAAGGGACCTTATCATCATGGTCAGTCTGAGATTCTCTCCAGAGAACCTAACTGTAGAACTCGTCAAAAGGAATTCCTTCAATACCTATATCGCTCGACTTTGCTTATGGCCGACCCTAAATACGGCCGAACTCCTTTATGCAAAGTAGCGCATTTTGTCAGCCTTAAGTCTGAAAGCCGAATTCCTCTCCAATCTAGCCAGCTTATATCATATATGACTTCTGGCCAAACTTAAACAATGAGATGGCTTCATCCTCAACATGAGTCTGGTTCCTAATGATATTTTTGTCAATCCCTGGCTAATCCAGAAAACGATCGAGCTTCTCAAAGTTATCAGGAGCAGCGCTAGTAGACATGAGTCAACTGTAAATTCATCGCCCACCCCTCAAGAGCCAGCCTCTAAGTTTGATCTACTTGACTCCAAGCTCTCCATCTCAATACAAGTAAATTCACCCACGTGTGGAAGCTAGATTCGAGCTCTAGCACATGAAACTTGACCATTGGCAAGTCAGGACAAAGGATAGCTCCACTCTGCAACAAACTCTATAATAGACTCCATGTGGCATGAACGGCCCACTATCAGGTAGTTACAACTATCGTTATCAATTTATTACACACTCTATCTATATGAAGGATCCTCCATATACGTTTCTTCTCCCTTAAGTTCTCCTCTCTACTCTAATTCTTCTGAGTACTTCATTCTTGTTGGCTAGAGAATTAACTTGAGCATCGAAGGGTCCTATCAAAGCCACCCACCTTTGGTCTAGACTTCTTCTTGCAGGTCTTGTTAGTGGTCGCATCTCTATCCACTCCAGCTACTCCAATGCCAATACCATTTTCTGCACTAACAGGATTGGTGCTAGAGGAAAGGTCGCTTGAGCCCTTGTTCTAAAAGAAGTGCTCAGTCGAGTTCATCTTGTTCCATTATCTTCAATTTCTTAACTCTTTCTCCTCAGATTTCTTGTTGTTTCTATGAGATGCCGCCAAAGAAGGCAGCAACCTGATGATCTATTATCTCTATTGCCAGATCAAACCTAGATCCACCTACTTTGACTCCATCTCTAGCATCTCAACCCTCTCCATCGACAGCCATGGAGGATTTTGAGTAGTTCAATCTACTGGTGCAGTAGGTTAGAGGACACATTGAGATGATGCAGGCCATGCAGCAGCCTCTGGTACTAGCTTAATCGAAGAGACCCTTGCCAGATCATCAAGAACCAGTGCAAAGAAGGCCTACCTGGGCAAGCAAGCTGGTAACCCCTAGGAAAGAGAAGCAGAGCGCCCCTATTTTGATCATGATTCTTCTCTCAGAGAGACTCTCCCCATCCACTTCATCGACTCTAACGCCAATACCATTTTCTACACCAATAGGAATACAATCGAAGAAGTACCATCATAGGAGTTCATTAGAAGACTAAACGATAAATCCTTCTTTATCGATTTTAAATAGTCCTAAGAACTTTACCACAACACAGAAGTTCATTAGAAGAAGAAAGAATTTATGATGAAAAAATATCAAAATAATTTTTATTTATTTATAACTCATATACAAGTACAAAAGCAGCTCAACCATCAATAGGCTGATGATTGACATTGAAAAACTATTTTCAACAATCTTCCACTTGGACTAAAGCCAATCGGTGCAGTATCTAATACCCATCTTTGATTTGAAGTTGTCAAACTCTTTCACCACCATGGCTTTAATGAATGAGTTAGCCAGGTTCTTCTTTCCATCGATCTTTTAAAGATCGATGTTACCTTGATCCATGATCTTCTAAACAAGGTGATAGCGATGCAGAATATGCTTCATACGCTGTATGCCTTTGATTTTTTTATTTAAGCAATGGCTCTAGAGCTATCATAGTAGAGCAGAATTGGACCATCAAGGAAGAATGCTATTTCGAGCTCGGTGATGAACTTTCTTAGCCACATCACTTTTTTGGTAGCATCTAATGCTGCGACGTACTCTATCTCGCAAGCTGAATCAACCATAGTGTGCTGTTTAGAACTCTTCCAGTAGATAGCTCTACCATTAAGGATAAACACATATCCTGACATACTTTTATTATCATCATGATCAGACTGAAAACTAGAGTATGTAAATCCCATAAGTCTCAAATTCAACTCATCATAAACAAGCCACTGGTCCTTAGTATTTCTTAAATACTTTAGGATAGTTTTAACAACCTTCCAGTGATTCTCTCCTAGATCAGATTAGTATCTATTCACTACTCCCAGTGAGTATGCTACATTTGATCTCGTACATGTCATGGCGTACATAATAGAATCTACTACCAAAGCATATGAAATTCTACTCATACACTCTCTCTTGAGGTATTGTCGGACAATCTCTCTTCGAGAGAAAAATTTTATGGCTTATCTGTAGATAGCCCTTTTTGAAATTCTTCATACTGAACCTCTTCAGTATAATATCTATGTATGTGGACTAGGACAACCTGAGCAATCTCTTAGATCTTCTCTATAGATCTTCATCCCTAGGATGTAGGAAGCTTCTTTCAGATTATTTATGGAGAACTGTAACGACAGCCAGATTTTTATTTCTTGTAATGCAGAAATATCATTCTCGATTAAGAGAATATCATCCACATACAAATCAAAAATACAACTGCTAGACTATTAGCCCACTTGTATATATAGAGCTCTTCTCTATTCTTAATGAAGCCATATATCTTGATCGTCTTATCAAAACATATGTTTCAACTCTGAGATGCTTACTTCTGTCCATAAATGGACCTTTAAAGCTTGCACACTTTAAACTCATCTGTAGATGTGAACCCTTCAGGTTATATCATGTATGCCTCTTCATCTAGCTCTTCATTTAGAAAAGCTATCTTTACATCCATCTGCCAGATTTTATAATCCAGATGGATAGCAATCGCAGACATAATCCAAATAGACTTGAGCATTGCCATGGGAGAAAACATCTTATCATAGTCTATACCATAATATTGATGATATCTCTTGGCAACCAGATGGGCTTTATAGATCTCCATCTTTCCATATGCATCCCTTTTTTTTTGAAGATCCACTTACATCCTATGGATTTTATTCCTTCAGGTGGATCAACCAATGTCCATACATCATTGACCTTTACGAACTCCATTTCAAATTTCATGGCTTTAAGCCATTTTTTAGAGTCGGATCTCTAATATTACATCCATGTAAATGATTGGATCTTTATTGTTCTCATCGAGTTCGACGGGATCAGACCAAACAACGATAGTCTCTGTCTGACTGACGTGGTACTCTACTACACCATCTCAAGGTTGTAGGTTCATCAGGCTCTGAATTTGATCTAATCAAATCTGGTTCAGATTTAGCTACTTGTATTAATTTTTTCACCTATCGAACTTTTTTAAATTCAATCTTAGAGGTATTAGTTCCTTCACCAAGAAACTCTTTTTCTAAAAAGATTACCTTAAGACTGGCAAACATCTTTTGTTCATCAGCGAGGTATAAATAATATCCTTTGATCTCTTTTGGGTATCCTATAAAATTACACTTATCGGATCTAGGTCCAAGCTTATCTATTACTAAATATTTGACATAAGCCGAATACCTCCAAATCCTAAGGTGTGAGAGTATTGGCTTACGTCCTATCCACATCTTATATGGTATTTTGAAAATAGACTTACTCAAAATCCTATTTAGAATATAACAAGCTGACTCGAGTGCATATCTCCATAAGAAGATCGACAGACTGGTAAACCCTATCATGGATCAAACAATATCCAATAAGATCCAATTCCTCCTTTCAAACACACCATTGTGCTATGGTGTTTCAGGAGGAGTCCATTAGAAGAGAATTTCATTCTCCCTTGGATATATTTGAAATTTACTAGAAAGGTACTCACCCCTTTAGTCAGATCGAAGAGTTTTAATACTTTTTTTAGTTTGCTTTTCTTCCTCATTATGAAATAGTTTGAACATTTCAAATGACTCTGACTTATGCTTCATTAAGTAGACGTACCCATACCTCGATAGGTCATCCATAAATGTTATAAAATAGAAATATCCACCTCTAGCACTAGAGCTCATGGATCCACATACATTAGTATATACTAGACCCAGGAGTTCACTAGCTCATTCACTTTTTTCAGTAAAAGATGACTTGGTCATCTTACTAAGGAGATAGGACTCATAGGTCGAAAGTGATTCATAATTACCAACTTCAAGAATTTCTTCTTGACCCAACCTGTTTATTCTATTCTTATTAATATGACCTAGCCCATAGTGCCAAAGATAGCCTTCAAACATATCATCTAGTCTAGGACATTTATCGGAGGACTGAACCACATTAACAGGCTATGATAGTAAATAAATACGTTATTCAATTGTCCAACATAAATCATAATACCATTCAAAATAATATTACAAAAAAAATTTTATTGAAAATTCATAACTATTCTTGGCCAAAAGGCCTACATAAATAATATTGAACAAAAAGTTTGGACAAAAGTGACAATCATATAGAATAACTTTATGAGAATTGATTACAAGGTTCTTAATTCCTAAAGTTAGAACTAAAACTTATCTTCCATCTCCAACGTTTAGGAACCTCTCACCTTCATCAAATCTTCTACTAACCTGCAAATCCTATATCGAATTATAAATATGGTAAGAGCTTTTGGTATCTAATACCCAGGCAGTAGTATCACATATTAAGAAGTTGCAAGGTATTATCACATAGTTATCTTGCCCAGCAACTGCTTGCTTCTTCGTAGCCTATTCCAATCCAGAGAGATAATGTACTAAGGATAGTTTCTCTTCTAGTGCCCCTACTTCTTGTGAAAGAAACACTCTGCTTGACTCTGATCAAACTTGTGCTTCTTAGTCTGATCTTATGCAGACATTCTAGCATGCAGCTGCATCTTCTTCTTCTTCTTCTTGTTCTTCTTCCCTTTCTTAAAGGATTGATGACCAGAAGAAGATCCTTCCACTACATTCATCAATTTTTTGTGGAGCTGGTGATCCTTCTCAAAGTTCTATGGCAACCCAACAAATAGTGGTAGTTCACTGTAGGCTTTGTCATTCTAAAATGAGTGAGAAAGGAGAGGAAAGACTTGGGATAAGAGTTTAGGATCACATCCTTCCCAAGCTACTCATGTAGAAAAAAGCCTAGCTTATTTAGGTGCTCAATCATCTCGATCATGTACAATATATGATCGGTGACTGATGCCCCATCCCTCATCCAAGCATTGAAAATGGCACAACTAGTCTTGTGTCTCTCAACGTCATCAGGCATGCCAAAGGAGTCATTCAATATTTGAAGCATCTCTTAAGGCTAGGCATTCTCAAACCTACGACTGAACTCATCATTCATTACTACTAGCATAATGCACCAAATGGTGGTGTGGTCATTGAGCCATTTTTGATAAGTATCTCTCACTACACCTCTAGCATTACGAGCTGTCTCCTCAAGTGTCGGATCTATTAAGATGTACAAAATCCATTCATGCTCTAAGATGATTTTCAATTTTTGATACTAGCTATCAGAGTTGGATCCCATAAGTTTGTCATCATCCAACAATGACTGGAGCGACAAGGTAGTGGCCATAGTTGCAAAGAAAAGGAAAACCCTAATCTAATTATTATATGAATTATTTACCTTAAAGACTTGGACTTTAGTCTAAAGATTCTTCCATTATTTTATACGAACTGATAGCCTCTACCTTTAATTCGAGGAATTACTTTAATTTCTTAGTGGATACTAGATCCATACAGATTACACACGAGCTCGACTTTGGTCGGTCAACCTATGTGCGCCTATGGATAGGTTTATAATCAATTATTTCTCTAAACTACTTCTAGTAATTTTAATTTTATCTCGAAAATCTAATTAGTTGGCTTTGGCCTCCACTGAAAAGGTTTAGTTAGGTCCAACCATTAACATGACCATATTTGGTACATCTGACCAACAAATTATCAGGCCCGACTTTGGTCGGCTAACCTGGCCACCATTAAAAAGATACAATCAAATCATCATATTATGAATGATAATTTCATTCAATAAGCATCAGGCTTTTGGGCCATCAATGATTATTAAACTAATGGACTCATTATTACTCAACTTAATGAGAGGCTATGACCTAGTTATCATCATAACTATATCATTTTTAAGGACCTAATAATTTTAGAGGATTTGATTAACCCATTATAAGAAAAGGAGGAAAGATTAACTAGCCAATTTCGATCCTTCCACCGACTTCACCAAGTCAGATAAAAAAGAAACTAATTCAAGCTAGCATTAGGAGCACCTAAATTAGTTACACTAATTTATCAAGCAATCTAATTACCAAGCGATCTAATCAAAATCTAATTCACTAGGATGGCTAGGTAAGTAAGATTGGTGGAAGGAATATGTCATTAACTCATCAAAGATCGAATCAATGTAAGTAGATTTCAATTAAAAACTACTAGTCTAGACTGTCAAACTTAGCTTAGACACCATCTAGTTCATTATTTTCAATTTGATCAATCTAGTAATTTCAGATTCTACCGTATAGCCATGAATCAAGTCTATTTGGTCCTTGTTAAAGGCATGAACTTGACCAACTACAACTATTGTAAATGAGTCTAAAGAGTCCTTGACCTAATCTAAATTAATATTTTATTAGATTTGATCAATTACTCTATTTTAGTCCATTCTTTAACTAACCTTAGGTCTAACCTAATTGATGGATCAAATTCATCTAACCCAATAACCCACATTTTATGATCAATGACTTAGGATCTTTAATTCATAATTCTAGATCTTAATTTATAATATTTAATTCTTAATTAAGTTTTTAGACTGAGGGTTGGGGTTTAGTATTTTGAAAATATTTTTTAAAATTTTAATTTTTTTTTTAAAATCTAGCATTGTTCATCAAATGGGTTGACTCATTAAAAAAATGGGTCAGCTCATTTCACAAACAGCTACTAGTTGTAGGTTTATGTACAATACATAAAAATCATGAATCTAAATTTAGATCTAATCTAACATATTTATGATTAAAAAATTAGATTGAAGCCATTCAATTAAATCATAAAATTCTTTAGACCAGCATGTACCAGGATAACCTTTGCACTGTATGGGATAAACCTTACAGTAGGACAACCTTCAGTCCATATGATCTTAAATTTAATTTTAGATTTAAATATTAGATTATAATTTAGATCTAATCTAAATAAATAATCTAATCATGCATATACATCACATTAAAAAACCAAGCTCTGATACCATTGTTGGTGTACAGTGCAGGATTTCTAGATCTACTTTCAAAATTTTTTCAAAAATTAATGTAGCAAAAATAAAAATTAATCTAATTAATTTTCTAAGAGCTATAGATCATATCAATAAACCCTACAAATCTAGGATCCAATGTGATATATATGCATTAATATCTTAAAATTAAATAACCAGCAGTAAAATAATTTTACCACTACTTATGTTTAGAACACGATACCTTGTGCGAGTAGCCGAACACCATAATTTGATCACTATCGAAGAGGTCCACTCATTGTGACATAGTCACATAGCATGTCTGACCTTCGTGGATGGTCCACATGAGGCCTTGGTCCCGATCAGCTCCTCTCGAGTGCTAGCTTGATGTCGGATGGCTTCGATAGCTAATTTTGATTGAACTCCTTTGATCTTCCTCCACGGGCTCTTTAGATACTCTGGATCACTAGCAAAGATGGGAGAGAGGTAGAGGAGGCTCTCCTAAAAATCTCGTGGGCCCACAATACTCTTAGCTCATAAAATGAATTCCCGAACCCTAGGTCTAAACCTTAAGGCTGCACTCTCATGTTGAACCCTGCACTCTCTATTTTTCCCTTCTCTTAGGAAATTTTAAATTTGAATCCATGCAAAAGGGAGAGCGGAGTATGTGTGATAGGATAAGGATACGTTGGTTGTTTGTTTGAATTCAAATCCCATTTGAATTCAAATGCTAATCAATCTATTCCTATCCCTTGGGATGTGGGAAAGGGGGTGTGCACCCTCTTTTTTATGTGGAAAAATTTTCATGAGAAACTATTTGTCGTGGAGAAAAATGGGCATAGAAATAGGTGTGGCACTAGGGCAGAGATAAGGTTGTTGCCCATTCAAATTCAAACACAATTTGAATTTGAATGGCAATAAACCAAAGCTAATCCATTTGGGCATGGGAAACTTGGACGTGTGCCCCTCTTTTGTGTGGAATTGTTTAATGAGAAACCTTTTCTTGTGGAGAATAGGATGGTGCAAGGAATGGTGATGTGGTGCATGGGAAGACTAGTCAAACTAGTCTTAAAATTTGTTATCCAATTGAACCAACCCAAACTAATTTGGCTAGACTCAATTAGACCAGATTAAACCCAACTCATTTAGACTTAATTAGGCTCAACTAAATTTTAATTAAATCAAGAATTGATTAAGCCCAACTCCTGATCAAATCAGGGAACAAATCTTCTCAGCGATTAGATCATCACATAACCTAATCAAGTCAAACCCAGCTGAATCCAATTCAATTGGACTTAATCCAAAATTCTTTACTCCATCAAATTAAGTTAATTAGTAATTAAATTATTAATTAAATCTCTCATAAACTTAGAATCCAAATCCAGTGGGTATATGGATAATAGAGTCCCATCGATATGAAACCCTTGATCGAAGAGTCCCAAACCAGTGGGACTCTTGACCCCTGTGTCCCAAATGAGTGAAACTTATGATCACCTAGATAGGTAGGACTCAGAGTTTCAGTATAATAGGACTCTTGGTCAAAGAGTCCTAGTCTAGTGGGACTCTTCATTAGCTATTAAATCAGGAAGGAACCTTTAATGTGTATGACCCCGCAGGTTCAAACCTAAGCTGATAGCATAGGAACCACTTTCTCTACCAATCGAAGTAACCATCTAGCAATGGTACTTGATGTCTAGATAGGTTGAATAGTCACAATCATAATATTTAGAACTTACACGAATATAGTTATCATATAATTCATCCCTTTGACCTCCGTGTATAGGATGACTTAGAGTTAAACTACTAATCCTAAAAAATACATCCATATTGTGTCTCAATACAATTAGTCCTGTAACTTCTCACTAGACTACCCTAGCCAAGATTTTGCTAAATTAAAATATAATTGAATATAGCTCCTAAATCTAAAGTGGTCAATCCAATTTTAATTTACATACCGACTCCTCAAGTACTTGACTATGCCTAGAAATCTTCCATCACTGAATTAAAAATTTAGATAGTCTAGCACCAAAGCACAGTGAGTTACTTTGAAGTCACCATGGTGATCTTAGGTTGGAGAGATACTTATACCTATATTCTATTAGAGTAAATCTTGATAGCAAAAAATCTTTGGAGTTGGTCACGTTTAGTGCAGATGTACCCCTACATCTTACTTGCATATCATACTAGTATCTCTATACTCCTTGGTTAAGAGGACAACCAATCCATATGGCATACAATGATTTATACTCGATAAACACTGTCATCCTTAATAACAATGTATCATTTGGTCGTGAATAGATTTAAGGACTAAACTACAAATCCTCTTTTGTCGATTCTAAATAGTTCTAAAGACTTCACCACAACATAGGAGTTCATTAGAAGATGAAAAAATTTATGATAAAAAAATATCAAAATATTATTTATTTATTTATAATTTATATATAAGTACAAAAGTAGCTCAACCATCAATAGGCTGATGATTACTTTGGGATACTATTCCCAACATCGAAGGCCTTCATATCCCTTGTAAGGGCCTTCATTCTCATTAGGATGAGGTTCTCCTCCTATTCTTAATGAGGTTAATCTCTTATCTTAAGAACTAGAGGCCTTCATATTCCTCGTAAGGATCTTTATCCATATTAAGATGAGGTTTTCCTCCTATTCTTAATATGGTTAAACCCTTGTCTTATGAACTGGAGGCCTTCATATCCCTAATACAGGCTTTCATCCTCATTCGGATGAGGTTCTCCTCCTATTCTTAATGAGATTAACCTCCTATCTTATGAATCATAGGCCTTCATATCCCTCATAAGGGCCTTCACCCTCATTAGAATGAGGTTCTTCTTCTATTCTTAATGAAGTTAATATCTTGTTTTAAGAATCGGAGGCCTTTATATCCCTCATAAGGGCCTTCATCTCATTAAGATAAGGTTTTCGTTCTATTCCTAATAAGATTAACCTCCTGTCTTAAGAGTCGAAAGGTTTCATATCCCTCGTAAAGACCTTCACCCTCATCAAAACAAGGTTTTTCTCCTATTCCTAATGAGATTAAGCTTCTATCTTATGAATCGGAGGCCTTCATATCCCTCATAAGGACCTTCACCCTCGTTAGGATGAGGTTCACCTTCTATTCCTAATGAGGTTAGCCTCCTATTTTATGAACTAGAGGCCTTCATATCCTTTGTAAGGGCCTTCACCCTTGTTAGAACGAGATTCTCCTCCTACTCTTAATGTGGTTAACCCCCTGTCTTATGAATCGAAGGCCTTCATATGCCTCGGAAGGGCCTTCACCCTCATTAGAATGAGGTTCTATTCTTATTCCTAACGAGATTAACCTCCTATTTTATGAATCGGAGGCTTTCATATCCCTCGCAAGGGTCTTCACTCTCATTAAGATGAGATTTTTCTCTTGTTCCTATCAAGATAAATCTTCTATCTTAAAAATCGGAGGCCTTCATATCTCTTATAAGGATCTTCACCCTCATTAGGATGAGATTCTCTTCCTATTCTTAACGAGATTAACCTCCTATCTTATGAATTAGAGGCCTTCATATTCCTCGTGAGGACCTTCACCCTTGTTAGGATGAGGTTCTTTTCCTGTTCGTAATAAGGTTAACCTTCTATCTTATGAACCGGAGGCCTTCATATCCCTCATGAATGCCTTTACCCTTGTTAGGATGATATTCTCTTCCTATTCCTAATGAGGTTAACCTCCTGTCTTATAAACCAGAGGCCTTCAACTTTGTTTCAGGATGAAGTTTGGCTAGATCATATTTTGCCATAACTCAATTTATGCAAAAGATAGGACTGTTAAAAATAAAAATTTTTTATTAAAATATAGCTATTGATAGTACACTCATAGATTTTTCGAATTCTAAGGTCTTTTATGCGGTAAGTCCCTAGTTGAATAAGTTTCTCGACTTCATATGAACCTTTCCAATTTAGAGCAAGCTTGTCTTGATTCTATGGTCGAGAAATTTTTGCTCTTTATAGCACCAAGTCTCCAACCTTAAATGCCTTACTCTTGACCTTAGACTTGTAATATCGAGCTACCCTCTGCCTATAGGATACCATCCGAACTTGAGCTTTTTTCTATTTCTCTTCTAGCAAGTCAAGATTTGCTCTAAGATTCTATGAGTTATTTTGTTCATTGAAGCTTTCTACTCATGCTGAGGAAAGTTCAAGTTTGATAGGAATAACTACCTCCATTCCAAAAGCCAGAGCAAATAAAGTCTCCCCAGTAGGCAACCTCTGAGTGTTCTATAAGCCTAGAGAATGTGCTAATATTCATCCATCCATGTTCCTTTGGCCCATTCAAGCCTTGCCTTTATTCTTTGCAGTAGAGTTCTGTTAATCACATCGGCTTCACCATTCGCCTGAGGGTGGGCCACGGATGTGGAATGATGAGAAATGTTCAAATCTTTGTAGAATTTAGCAAACTTTGCTCCTGCAAACTAGCACTCATTGTCAGTGATCAATGTCCGAGGTGGATCGAATCTACATATTATAGACTTCCAAATAAAGTCTTATACTTTAGCTTCAGTGATTTTTGCCAGAGGTTCAGTCTCAATTTACTTAGTGAAATAATCCACTGCTACTAGGAGAAACTTTCATTGTCTTGATGTTATGGAAAACAATCCAAGTATATTCATTCTCCATTGCACGAATGGCCAAGGAGCACTTAAGGATGTGAGTAGAGAAGCTAGCTGCCACTGAATATTGGCATTTCTTTGACATCGATCATATCTTTTTAGATAGTTAACTGCATCTTGCTGCATGGTTGGCCAATAATACTTTTGTCGAAGTAGTTTGTAAGATAATGATCTAGCTCTGAGATGATTTTCGCATACTATTTCATGAACCTCCCTTAAGGCATAGTTAACTTCAGATGGTTGAAGGCATTTGAGAAGTGGTGAGGAATAAGATCTCTTATATAGTTTATTTTCATATACGATGTAGCGTGAGACTTAGTTTCTCAGTTTTTGAGCTTCTTTGAGATCTCAAGGGAGGATGCCTTCTTTAAGATATGATGCCAATGGATCAATTTATTAGGATTTAACATCTTGAATTCAACTCACAGTAGAGGACAATAAGTATCAGCATAGCAGTCGGACGGGCTCAGATACGTATCGAGCAGGCTCAGGCTAAGATCGAGCTAGCTCAAACTACAGTCGAGCCGACCCTATTAGGCAAATAGAAAGTAGATATTCGAATGAGACACAATCGAGCCAGCTCAATCTTTGATAGAGCCGGCTCGATAGAGGCAAACAGAATGAGACAGAATTTTTTGTTTGGACTTGGATTGTGATTAATCAAAGGGATCTATGGGAGTTGCCATGGACCATAGGATCTAACAGCCATGGAGGGTTGTGGTTATGATCTAAAGGTTGTGGACACGGTCAGAGTCCCGTTGGACTCGTATTAGGACATAGAGTCATGTTAGGACTCTCGAGATAACTGATGTGAAGGTTCTCATCCTATTTAAAGGCCTAAGATGTTGTGGAGAGGGAGATGAACAAAGGCATGCAGAGAGGCTCTGGCTGCCATCGAGAGGAGCTCGATAAAGCATCGAGCATGTGCAGCTCATAGAGCAGATACAGGTAGAGTAGAGCATCAGGCTGAGCAAGCAACAACCATGTGAGTGGCTGTTAGGCATGATATAGAGGCTTTCATAGGAAGCATCTAGGGGCATCGAGGACCCTGGTACTAGTAGGCCTGTGAGAGGGTCTCTTTGAAGATTCTAAGAGAGCTTTTATGAGGGTAGCTTCTAGTTAAGAGATATTTGTGTACAGCGAGTAGAGAGTGGCTATTCTCCTCTTATACTTGATTTTTTTTTCATAACGATGCTTACATTCCCCATGGAGCTATCACTTAGGCTAATCCATGTACCTGATTGTATTCTTGTTTTATTTCTTTTTTTTTCTTACTGCCAACAAAAAGATATTGGATCCTCAGGTGGTAGTGTCCTAGCCAGACATCCATAATAAGTGATATCAGAGCAAGTTGATACCACAATAATTGGTATCAGAGTCGGATTGGTACCGTGATATGTTGCAGTGGTGGTGATCAAGATTGAAGATGAAGAAGATAGGTGCAATCAACGTGGAGACCAACCAGGAAGGGTTGATTGATGCTCTCTTATACAAGGAGCCATCTACATGAAAGATGCCAGCAGGAGCCCAATGCAAGGTGGAGCTCTAGGTGGAGATGGATTGGGCATGAGATGGAAGACTCAGGAGGATGAGCGACATCGCTAGAAGGCTACCCTAAGTAGGTCTCGAGTCAGGTGGAGCATGGCACATGATGAAGATGAAATCGAGCCACCTGGCTCGACTCTCATGTTTGTCCATCCATGAGTAGCAGGCGATTGCCCCAAGGTATGGGGGTGAGAGAATTCGAAAGCTCTTAAAGTTAGGTGGAGGTCGAATGTCGAGTCGAGATGAAGATTGTTAGAATTTGATGCCTCGAATTCGATCTATAGTAGAGGAGAATCAGTATTAGCACAGCAGTCAGGCTAGCTCAGATATGTATCGAGCTGGCTTAGGCTAAGATCGAGCCAGCTCGGACTGTAGTTGAGTCAACCCTCTTAGGCAAATAGAAAGCAGGTGTTCGGACGAGATGCAGTCGAGCCAGCTTGACCTCTGATATAGCGGGCTTGATGGAGGCGAACAAAATAGGATGAAGTTTTTTGTTTGGACTCGAATTATAATTAATCCAAGCGATCTACGAGAGTTGCATGGATCATAGGATCTAGCAGCCATGGAGGGCTGTGGTTATGATTTGAAGGCTGCGGACATGATTAGAGTTCTGTTGGACTTGTATTGGGAAACAGAGTCATGTTAGGACTCCCGTGGATAGCTGATATGAAAGTTCTCATCCTATTTAAAGGCCTAAGATGCTATGGAGAGGGAGATGAATAGAGGCACATAGAAAGGCTCTGGCAGCCACCAAGAGGAGCTTGATAGAGTACCGAGCACGTGCAGCCTATAAAGCAGATGCAAGTAGAGCATCGAGATAGAGTGAGACAATGGCCATATGAGTGGTCATTAGGCATGATATAGAGGCTTTCATAGGAAGCATCTAGAGGCGTCGAGGATCCTAGTACGGCAGGCCTATGAGAGGGTCTTCATGGGGATTCTAAGAGAGCTTTTGTGAGGATAGCTTCTAGTTGAGAGAGGTTTGTGTACAGCGAGTATAGAGTGGCTATTCTCTTCTTGTACTTGATTTTCTTTTTCATAGTGAAGCTTGCATTCTCCCTGGAGCTAGCATTTGGGCTAATTCACGTACCTAATTGTATTCTTATTTTATTTCTTCTTTTTTCCTACTGTCAACAAAAGGATACTAGATCCTCAGATGGTGGTGTCCTAGCCAGACATCCACATAAGTGGTATCAGAGCAAGTTGATACCATAATAATTGGTATCAAAGTTGGATTGGTACCATGATAGGTTGTAGTGGTGGCGATCAAGATTGAAGATGGAGAAGGCAGGTGCAATCATGATGGAGATCAATCATAAAGGGTTGATCGATGCTCTCTTATACAAGAAGGAGCCATCTATATAGAAGATGCTAGCAGGAGGCAAGTGCGAGGTGGAGCTCTAGGTGAAGATGGATTGGGCATGAGATGGGAGACTTTGGAAGATGAGCGATGTCGCCTGAAGGCTATCCTGAGCAGGTCTCGAGTCAGGTGGAGCATGGCATATGACGAAGATGGAATCGAGCTGCCTAGCTCAACTCCCATGTTTGTCCATCCTTGAGTAGCAGACGATTACCCCAGGGCATGGGGGCGAGAGGATCTAAAAGCTCTTAAAGTTAGGTGGAGGTCGAATATCGAGTCAAGATAGAGATTGATAGGATTTGATGCCTCAAATTTGACCCAGGGTAGAGGAGAATCAGTATCAGCACAGCAGTCAGACTGGCTCAGATACGTGTCGAGCTTGCTCAGGCTGAGATCAAGCTAGCTTAAGCTATAGTCGGGCTAGATCTCTTAGGAAAATAGAAAGTAGGTATTCAAACGAGACACAGTCAAGCCAGTTCGACCTCTGACTGAGCTGGCTCAATGGAGGCAAATAGAACAGGATGAGAATTTCTATTTGGACTTGGATTATGATTAATCCAAGGAGACTAGGAGAGTTGCATAGACCATAGGATCTAGCAGCCATGGAGGGCTGTGGTCATGATCTGAAGGCTATGGACACAATCAGAGTCCTGTTGGACTCGTAATAGGAGATAGAGTCATATTAGGACTCTCGTGGATAGCTGATGTGAAGGTTCTCATCCTATTTAGAGGCCTGAGATGCTATGGAGAGGGAGATGAATAGAGGCACATAAAGTGGCTCTGGCAGCTCCCAAGAGAAGCTTGATAGAGTGTCAAGCACATGTAGCCCACAGAGTAGATGCAGGCAGAGCATCGAGGTAGAGCAAAGCATCAGGTAGAGTGAGGCATGTTGGGAATGTGTCTCAAAGCCAATTGTTAGTCTATTGATGGTTGAGCCATACATTTTTAATTGTATATGAATATAAATTAATAAAAATTAATTTGATATTTTTCATCATAAATTCTATTATTTTCTAATGAACTCCTATGTTGTGATGAAGTCCTTAGGACTATCTAGATTCCGTAAAGGAGGATTTATCATTTAGTCCTTAAATAGTTCATGACCAAATGATATATTGTTACTTAGGATGACAAAGTTTATCGAGTATAGGTCGTTGTGTGCCATATAGGTTGGTTGTCCTCATAACTAAGTAGTGTTGAGACACTAATATGGCATGCAAGTAAGATACATGGGTACATCTACACTGAACATGACCAACTATGGGGTTTTTCTTCTATCAAGATTAGCTCCGATGGAATATAGGTAAAAATATCTCTCCACCTTGAGATCACCACGATGACTTTTAAATAACTCACTGTGTTTTGGTGCTGGACTATCTAAATTTCTAATTCAGTAATGGAAGGTTTCTAGGCATAGTCAAGTACTTGTCGAGTCGGTGCGTGTATCAAGATGGGATTGACCACTCCTGATTTTAGGAGCTGTGTTCAATTATATTTCAATTTAGTAAAACCTTGGCTAAGATAGTCTTAGTGAGGAGTCACGGGACTAATTGCTTTGAGACACGACATGGATGTATTTTTTAGGGTTGACGGTCTAACCCTGAGTCATCTATTAAACAGAGGTCATAGGGATGAATTATATGGTAACTATATTCGCATAGATTCTGAATATTGTGATTGTGATTATTCGACCTATCTAGACATCGGGTACCATTGCTAGATGATCACTTCGATTAGTATAGAAATTAATTTCTATGCTACCAGCTTAGGTTTGAACCTACAGAGTCAAACACACTAGAGATTCCTACCTGATCTGATGGTTGGTGAAGAGTCCCACTCGACTAGGACTCTATGGTTAAGAGTCCTACTAGATTGAGACTCTTCGATCGGGAGTCCTATTGGGTTAGGACATTGAGTCTCAATGTTTGAGAGTCGGTGGTCAAGAGTCCCACTAGACTGGAACTCTTCGACCAAGAGTCCCACAGCTTTGGGACTCTGAGTCCTACATATCTAGAACTCTATGATTGAGAGTTGGGACTCCACAATCATGACTTTTACTTATTTCGGACTCTGGGATCAAGAGTCCGACTAGTTTGGGATTCTTTGATCAAGAGTTTCATTTTGATGAGACTTTGTTGTCCAGAATGGGGATTCTATCAAACTCGATGAGAACGATCAGAACCTAATCACCTATATGGATGCAACGCAGAGATCCGACTCTAAGAAATGGCTTGAGGCCATGAAATTTTAAGATGAAATCCATCAAGGTCAATGATGTATGGACATTGGTTGACCCACCTGAAGGGATAAAACCCATAGGATGTAAGTGGATCTTCAAAAGAAAAAGAGGCATAGACGAAAAGGTGGAGATCTATAAAGTCCATCTAATTGCTAAGGGGTATCATCAACGTTATGATATTGACTATGATGAGACATTCTCTCCTGTGGTAATGCTTAAATCCATTTGGATTATGCTTGTCATAGCTGTCTATCTGGACTATGAAATTTGACAAATGGATGTGAAAATAGCTTTCCTAAATGGAGAGCTGGATGAAGAGGTGTATATGATATAACCTAAAGGGTTCACGTCCATAGATGAGTTTAAGGTGTGTAAGCTTTAAAGGTCCATTTATGGACTGAAGGAGGCATCTCGGAGCTGGAACATATAATATGATAGAACAATCAAAATGTATGATTTCGTTAAGAATGAAGAGGAGCCCTACATATACAAGTGGGCTAATGGTCCAGCAATAGTATTCCTAGTATTGTATGTGGATGACATTCTCTTAATCGAAAATGATATCCTTGCATTCCAAGGAATAAAGATCTGGCTCTCATTACAGTTTTCCATGAAAGATTTGGGAGAAGTTTCTTACATCCTAGGAATGATGATCTATAGAGATAGATCTAAAAGGTTGCTTGGATTGTCCCAGTCTATATACATTGACACTGTGCTGAAATGGTTCAGCATGGAGAATTCCAAGAAAGGTTATCTACCGATAGGCCATGAAATTTCTTTTATAAGAGGGATTGTCCAACAACAACTCTAAATAGAGAGCATATGAATAGAATACCATATGCTTCTGCAGTGGGTTCTATAATGTACGCCATAACATGTATGCAACCAGATGTGGCATACTCACTAGGTGTAGTGAGTAGATACCAATCTAATCTAGGGGAGAATCATTGGAAGGTTGTTAAAATCATCCTGAAGTATTTAAGAAATACTAAGAACCAGTGGCTTGTATATGGTGAATCAGACTTAAAACTTATGGAGTTCATAGACTCCAGTTTCTAGTCTGATCATGATGATAGCAAGAGTGTATCAAGATATATATTTATCCTTAATGGTGGGGCCATTTGCTGGAAGAGTTTCAAGTAGCACACTGTGGCTAATTTAGTTTATGAGGTGGAACTATCAAAGAAGCAATGTGGCTAAGAAAATTCATCACCGAGCTTGGAGTAGCACCCTCCCTTAATGGTCTAGTTCTGCTTTATTGCGACAACTCTGGAGCTATTGCTCAAGTGAAAGAACCAAAGGCACACCAGTAGATGAAGCAAATTTTGTGCAGCTACCATCATGTCCGAGAGATTATGGATCGAGGAGATGTCGACCTTCAAAAAATTGATGGAAAGGAGAACCTGGCCAACCTATTTACTAAAGCTATTGTGGTGAAGGAGTTCGATGACTTTAAGTCGAAGATAGGTATTAGATACTGCACCGATTGGCTTTAGTCCAAGTGGGAGATTGTTGGAAATGTGTTTCAAAATCAATCGTCAGTCTATTGATGATTGGGCCATACATTTATAATTATATATGAATTATAAATTAATAAAAATTATTTTGGTATTTTTCATCATAAATTCTATTATCTTCTAATAAACTCCTATGTTGTGATGAAGTTCTTAGGACTATCTAGATTCGACAAAGAAGGATTTATCATTTAGTACTTAAACAGTTCACGACCAAATGATATGTTGTTACTTAGGATGACAACGTTTATCGAGTATATATCGTTGTGTGCCATATAGGTTGGTTGTCCTCATAACCAAGGAGTGTTGAGACACTGATATGGCATGCAAGTGTGATATATGGGTACATCTATACTGAACGTGACCAACTCTGGAGCTTTTCTCTTATCAAGATTAGCTCCGATGGAATATGGGTATAAATGTCCCTCTGACCTGAGATCACCATGGTGACTTCCAAGCAACTTACTGTATTTTGGTACCAGACTACCTGAATTTCTAATTCAGCAATGAAAGATTTTTGAGCACAGTCAAGTACTTATGGAGTCAGTGCGTGTATCAAGATGGGATTGACCACTTCTAATTTCAAGAGTTGTATTCAATTATGTTTCAATTTAGCAAAATCATGATCAGGATAGTCTTAGTGAGGAGTCACGGGACTAATTGCTTTGAGACATGATATGGATGTATTTTCTAGGGTTGACAGTCTAACCCTGAGTCATCTATTACACAGAGGTCATAGGGATAAACTATATGCTAACCATATTCGTGTAAGTTTTAAATATTGTGATTGCGATTATTCGACCAATCCAGATGTCGGGTACCATTGCTAGATGGTCACTTCGATTAGTATAAAAATTGATTTCTATGCTACCGGCTTAGATTCGGACTTGCGGAGTCACACATACTAGAGATTCCTACCTGATCTGATGGTTGGTAAAGAGTCCCACTCGACTAGGACTCTGTGGTCAAGAGTTTCACTAGACTGAGACTCTTCGATCGAGGGTCCTACTGGGTTAGGACATTGAGTCTCAATGTCTGGGAGTCTGTGGTCAAGAGTCCCACTGGACTGGGACTCTTCGACCAAGAGTCCCATAGCTCTAGGACTCTAAGTGCTACATCTCTGAAACTCTATGATTGAGAGTTGGGACTCCACAATCATGAGTTCCACTTATTTCAGACTTCGGGATCAAGAGTCCCATTGGTTTTGGACTCTTCGATCAAGAGTTTCATTTTGATGGGACTCTATTATCCGAACACCCACTAAATTTGGATTCTAATTTTATGAGAGATTTTATTAGTGATTTGATCACTAATTAACTTAATTTTATTGAGTAATTATTTTTGGTCTAAGTCCAATTGAATTGGATTAAGTTGGGTTTGACCCGATTAGGTCGTTGGTTGACCTAATCGTCGAGGAGGTTTGAACTCTGATTTGATCAGAGGTTGGGCTTGATCAATTCTTAATTTTTTTAAAATTTAATTGAGTCTAATTAAGCCTAAATATGTTGGATTTAAATTATTCTAATTGGGCCTAACCTATTTTGAATTGGTTGGTTCAATTGGTTCAAGTTTGAATTTCAAAGACTAGTTTGACTAGTCTTCTTTCCCCACGCCATTTAACCCACGCCCACTTAAAAATTTAATCTAATTCTCTTGTGACTTATTTCCCATGCACAAAAGAGATTTTGACCAAGTCACCCATATTCCAAATGGATAAGGTTTGGTTGTTATTTGTTTTGATTTGAATGAGATTCAAACTTGGATAAAAAACAACCTCTACCTTATCCATGCGCCACCCTTCTCTTATGCGACACTTTTGCTACACGAGAAAAGATTTCTCATGATTTCTTTCCACACAAAAAGAAGTTCATGCCTAGCATTTCTCACATCCCTTGTGGATGGGATCAGATGGTTTGGAGGTTGAATTCAAAATGAGTTTGAATTTGGCCTAACATCCAATCCGATCTATCTCTCCACGTGGTTTCTACACTCTTTGGCACTAAATAAATAGGAGGAATTTTTGGGACATGAAAGAACTGATCTGAGATTGAGAGAGCACTTCTATGAGCCTCCTGGTGCATGAGAAAAAGTTTGAAAAAAATCTCATGAGGAGAAAAACTAGAGAAAGACTAGCGCAGGGTTTTAAGGTGCATTTGACCTAGGGTTTGGACCTAGGATTCGGGAATCCATCTCATGAGCTACAAGTGTCGAAAGTCCACAAAATTTTGTGGAGAACCTCCTCTACCTCTCTACTACATCTAGTAGCAACTTGGAGAGTTCGTAAAGCACATAGATGAGGATCGAAGGCATTCAATCAAAATAGCCCTTGAAAGACTCCAGTGTCGAGCTAGCACTCGCATGGGAGCCGATTAGGACCAGGAGCCTCGTGTGGGCGATTCGTAGAGGCCAAATACTTGTGTGTCTGCATCCTAACCAATGAAACTCCTTGACGATGATCAGATCCTGACGATCAACTATCCGCAAAATGGTATTATATTCTGAACATATAGATGTAGTAAATAGTTTACTACATAGTTTTATTTTTAGATCTATTGATGTATGCATGCATATTTTGTTTAGATCCTAATGTGTAGGGTTAAATAATTTGATATGATCAGTAGATAATTAATTAAATTAATTATTTTTTTACTGCTTCTTTGCTATTTTTGAGAAATTTTTGAAAATGGCATAGCAAATCCTGCACTATTTCCTTCAAGGCAATGGCTGTGTGAGTGGCCATTAGGTATGATGTAGAGGCTTTCACAGAAAGCATCTAGGAGCATCGAGGATCCTGGTACTGGCAAGCCTATGAGAGGGTCTCCTTGGGGATTCTAAGAGAGCTTTTGTGACGGTAGCTTCTATTAAATGTGTGCCCTAGAAGCCAGATTTGCTAAACACTTATAATATACTTCTAAGGATAATTTTATAATTTTGACTATAAATTAATAAAAAAATTATTTTCTATCATAGTGTGTATTTAAAGTATCTATGATATATCCTTTGAGTTAATGATAATGATAATTCATATTTTCAAGAGTTGAAAATTTAAGACATGAATTTTCATAATTAACTCATAAATTACTCTCGACCGTAGGATCATCATGAGGATGGTGATCGATCTGGAAGATTGGTGTATGATCACTTTCTTAGAATAGATGTATTTTGAATCTATGGTGTGGAGACTCTAGAGTGTGAGTACAAGTACTCGTTAGAGAATGAGAACACTGAGCGTGACCACCTTAAGTAGTCATAAGAAAGTCTACCTTCTCATTGATGAATAGTTCGATGCTACAGTAGTGTGTTTGATTCTTGGACCTGAGGTGCATCGACAGTTCACTTTGAGGGTGTTATAGTTTAACTACACCATAACTTGGTCTCCTAGCCATTTAAAATTCTGAGGTGTATGTTGGCTATAACATGTTCATTATAGAAATTTGATTGCACCAATAAGGGATCTATCTATCTTGGTAGATAAGGAGTAGCCCTATAATAATCATGAGATTGAGTTCTTAAGTCCATGGCCATGGTAGAGTAAAGATGATAGAAAGAGTTTCTATTAGGATTTCACATCGGACTCAAATCAAATGATTAATTCATATGACGGATGTTGGGTTTGACGAATTCACCTTAACCCTAATCCTATCGAGGCTCAAGATAGAAAAACCCAATCACATAGGTAGCTACACCGAGAGGTTCGCTTTTAGTTCTGATGGATTGCCACCATATACTGTTAGATATCATTAGTAGATTTTGAAAGCAATTAGAATGATTTTGATGATCAATCATTCTAATTATATGAATCAAAAGAGTTCTGATCCATCGAAAGATATTTTGATGATGTCGATGATAGAGATCGTGACATGTCTTATTACCATATGGAACTAAACCTAACTGAATCATACAAACAAGGGTTTGGATCTAGATGTCATTAATTGAGTTAACCCAGTATGATTGATTTGGATTAGATCCAATCAGATTCAAGAAAATCATGCTAGCACACGATTGAGCCTAGCTTTCTCCTTCTATAATATTTTTGATTTATCGCAACTGAGTCAAATTTAATTTGACTCATTCCTGTATCTTGAATAGATTTATTTTCATCTGACTAGAATAAGTCTAGGTTAGATTAATTATTGAAATTAAATCCATTCCTAGTGCAATTGGACTAGGGTCAAAAGTTAACCCAATTGAGAGAATTGAGGGTCACCTGATCAGATGCTTCTAGAAAATTTTTTAGAAATAATTTTGATTTGATTTTTGGATATGTGATAGGGCTTGAGTTATTCTATGGGTGTGCCAAATTTTGTAATTTATGTTAGGGTTTGACTAGATTTTTATAGAGTTTGATTTTGATCAAACTCTTGAGAGAAGAGTCCTAGGCGCAATGGACTCTTCCTTATCTACTCATGTTGCCCACTTTTTGAATCAATTTTGGTGATAAAATTAGATGAGATCTAGTGTTTTGACATGGAGAATAGTTCCTGGAGTCACTTTGATCAAATAATAAGTGATTTGGTCAAAGTGGGACTCTAGGTGGCATTGGGGTTAAAACTCTTTCTCACACCATTATAGAGAGATCGCACAAAATATTTTCCGTGCCCATAGGAGCTAGCCCTTTGATATCCCACACCCCCTCTATCCTTTCTCTCCCTCTCTTCTACACCCCTAAAAAGTTAGGTACAAATCTGAGAAGAAGGTCCATAATATTTGGTGCAAGATTCAGGATCTATGCGATGGTGTTCGTGAGACGGACAAGCTGCTTTTAGAAATAGTTTTAAAGGATCTATATATCATATTTAGATTTGATCTTTGATGAAAAGATTTATGAGAAGAAGACATTCAAATCCTTCCTGAGTGGATATCGGTAGAGGCCAAGCGCATCCATGGCTCCTTCCAGAATCTCAAGATCTAATAGGATCTTCGCAAGATAATCAGATTACCCAATAAGATACTTAAAATTAAATCTAATTTAATTTTATTTTTATTTTTCTAATATCAGATCACTATAATCAGATCTGAGAATTCTTAGATTAATCGAATCATAGAAATTTTTATAAAAAAATTTATCTTAGATCTGATCAGATCTGGACGATCCTACGATGAAAAATTAGATTTTTCTTCAACTGGTATTAGAGCTACATTAGCAGTTCTTCGAATCTTTTCTAGATCTGATTTAATTTTTATTTATGATTTGATATTAAATGATTTTAAATATCACATCAAATATGATTAGATTTGAAATCAAAAAATTAAAAATTATATGATTTTGATCTATAATGTATAAGATGCATGACTAGACTAGGAATAGAATAGTTCTATGTATAGTCTAGTAAGATCATAATGTTAATTTGATTAAATATAATTTTAAATTTATTTTATTTTTATTTTTTTAATATTATAATTATTGTAACTAGAATAGTTCTATAAAATATCTAGAATAATTTTATTTTTGATGTGATCAAATTTAAAATTTTATTTTTTAGATTTAATATATGATATTTTAGATCTGAAAGTATGTATGGTTTATTGAGTTATGATACATGAGATGTATACTAGACATGTATAGGTTAGATCTTTTGTATATGTGATATATGATTTAGATCTAACTAGTTTTATTTTAGAAAATATATTTTTGATTAAGACGTTCTCCTTAGCCATTCGATCATAAAAATAAAGTAGGATTTAAAGGCCCTCTCCTTCCATTTGATGGGATGTTCTTATGATGTGTACTAGTGCCGCGTGTTCGTCCTTAATCAAAAATCAAAATTTATTTTCTGTAAAATTTTAGATCCTAAAATCCTAGGATTTTATTACATATTTTATTCATGAATCCAAAACTTAATTAAAAATTAAGATTATGAAATTAATTTGATCTAAAAATTATGAATTTTCAGATCTAAGACATCTTCATAAAATTGGGTTCGGGCTTGGATAGCTCAATTAGGTCTAGCGGTTGATCAAATTGAGTCAAGAGTTAGTTAGGTGGGATCAAAGAAAACTTAGAATTGATCAACCTCATAAGATTAAGTTTGGGTCATGATCGAATCACATTGAGATGTGACTCAATCAAGTCAAGACCTAATTTGGCTCCACGGTTTGAGCCTGGATTGTAGGCTAACTTGATTGATTCTGATTTGATAATTTAATATCTAAGATAAGTCTGGCAGATACGATCGACTGATTTTTAATTAGGAGCTACTCGATCTAAATGCATTCTTGTCGAGTTAATGGCATATCCTTTCCACCGATCTTACTTATCTGGCCATTTGTATCAATCCGATTCTGGATTTGAGGTGGCTAATAATTCTAGCCAACCCATGCCACTAGATTAGTCATAATTGTTATGACTAAGTCAAGTCAAGTTTAAAGAGACCTAAATTAAATTTTTCTAAGAAAATATTAAGTCTAAGATCTTCCATCATTGTAGATATACTGACCTTTCTCGAGATTGATTATTCTCAACTGGATATAGTTGTTCAGTTGCACTAAAAAGATGCAACCCTATCTATTAGGTATTGGATGCTATGGGTTGGAGGATGGGTTAGGTTCAATATTTTGGATATGGTGAGAGATTCAATCAGAAATCTAATTCATGCAAATGGTGGGTCTGACTTAACTTAGAAGTGGAGCAATATTTTGGGCTTGGTGAGCTTCATGAATTAAAGATCAGGTTTGGATGCACCATGATTAAAGAATCATTGGACAAGAGTTATCCACTCATCGATTGATCCATCACCAATAACTATTAGGTGAGATAGTGAGCCAGTCGGTGGGATCGCACCACCCACTAAAAATCAATAATTATGGAGATTTTTATATCTCTATCAAGAGAGTGTAGGAATCCAAGTAAATACTGAAAGCCTAATTTATTTAAAAATAAAACTCCTAAATAAATTGGTAAAGTTTAATTATAAAATCTAACTAGAAACATTGACTCTCTATAGAAAAATGTGTGCATCCAACCCATTAGCCCATATCCTAGACACCCATAGACTAACTAGATCCAACTACAAGGATTGGCTCTAGAACTTCAAAATAGTTTTGGATTCCAAGAAATTGACTCATGTGTTGAAACAGGATCCTCCCACTTTACCTGCATGTTCGTCCGCTGATCAAAGAGCATCTCTAAAAAAATGGATGGAGGAAGATGACAAAGCTAGGTATTACATGTTGGGCTCGATGTTTGATGAGCTTCAATGCCAATATGAAGACATTAAGACTAGTTGCCAAATGTAGGCTCACCTACAAGAGTTGTTTGGAGAACAAAGTCATGCAGTCAAATATTAAGTTACTAAAAGACTTTTTAAGACTCAGATGCGTGATGGGCAGTCGGTCCAAGATCATTGTCTGATGATGATCAAGGACTTAGAAGAGATTGAGAAGCTTGGTGTCAAGTTAGATCAAGATCTGTAGATTGATATAATTCTGTAGTCTTTGACTGATGCATATGGGCAGTTCATCATGAACTATTATATATATAAACTTCAAAATATCTTGGCTAAACTTATGAATATGCTGGTTACTACTGAGCTCTCTATAAAAGGTTCAAAGGGCATAGTGCTTGCTGTGGAGTGGACTTCTTTCAAGAGAAAGTCTTTTGGAAAGAAGAAAAAGTCTGTGAAGAAGCAGAAGGTAGATGGTGGGAAGAAGAAGAAGGCAGAGCCAAAGAAGAAAGCTGTTGATAAGAAAAAATATTTTTATTGCAACACTGATGGCTACTAGAAGCGGAATTGCCCTCTCTACCTGGCCAGCCTGAAGAATAAGAAGGAGGCAGGTCCTTCTGGAGGTATATTCGTTATAGAACCTAATCTTATATTTTTTTTTGCATCTAGTTGGGTGCTAGACTCTAATTCTAGTGCTTACTTGTGCACTTCTATGCAGGATCTTGAGGATAGCAGAAGATTGAGGGATGTGAGATGATCCTACGTATCGAAAATGGAGCAAGAATTGCTATTGTGGCTGTAAAAATCTATCCTCTTTGATTACCATCAAGATTAGATCTAGTTCTTTGAGATTATTTTTATGTACCTGCAGCAAGTAGGAATTTGATTTCTATTTCATGTTTAGTATAAGAAGGCTATGTAATTAATTTTCTTAAGGACCACTATAGTATGTTTTATGAAAGAAATAAAATTGTAAGTGATTTTTTTATAAATGGTCTCTATCAGTTACGTATTGATGTTTCTATTTTTAATATTGAGCAAAATGTGAATGACATAGGATCAAAGCGATCTAGGGATAGTCTAAATGATAGATATCTTTGGCATCTTAGGCTAGATCATATAGCTAAAGATAGGGTTAACAAATTGGAAAAATCTGAGCTATTGGGTCCATTGACTTTCGAGTCATATCTGATTTATGAATCATGCCTTCATGGCAAAATGACTAAGCTTTCTTTTATAGGACATAGGAAAAGGGCCATAAATCTACTCGCCCTAGTATACATAGATGTGTGCAGCCCATTTGATGTGTCGATCAGAGGTAATTATGTCTACTTCATCACCTTTACCGATGATCTATCTTGATATGGGTATGTGTTTTTGATACGACATAAGTCTGAAGCTTTTGAAAGGTTCAAGAAATTCAGACTCAAAGTAGAAAAACAAACAAGAAAACTCATTAAAGTTCTTTGATCAGATCGAGAGGCGAATACCTTATTCAAAAATTCCTAGACTATCTTAAGGATAATGGCATACTCTTAATGGACTCCACTTGGAAGACCTCAACTCAACGAGATTTTAGAATGGAGAAATCAGACTCTGTTAGATATAGTCTGATCCATGATGAGTTTTACGAACCTTCCTGAGTTTATTTGGGGACATAGTCTTATGACTGCTATATATTTACTGAATAGAATTTTCTCTAAAATCATTTCTACCACACCGTATGAGATATGGCATGGTAAGAAACCAAGTTCGAGTTATCTTAGAATTTGGGGTTGTCCGGTCCATGTCAAGAGACAACAGGCAAACAAATTAGAGTCTAGGTTCTTTAGAGCTCGATTTATTGGATATCCTAAAGAGTCATTAGGATATTATTTCTATCTCCTAGAAGATCATAATGTGATTGAGTCGACATGCCATCATCCTTGAAAAATAGTTTATTTAAGATGGTGGCATTGGAAGGTAGATTAGGCTCGAGAAGAAAGTCTCCCAAGAGCCACGAGCTAAGGAACCTATGAAATCCAATCAGATTGAGCCAACCTAGACACTATGTCCTCCATCTCGTAGATCAAGTAGAATTTTTCATCCTCCTAAAAGGTACTTAGGTACTATCTCAAAAGATGTAGAAAAAATATTCCTCATAGAAAATGAGGTTCATGGTGATGATCCCAAACCTATGATGAGGCGATATTAGTTATCGACTCTGAGAAATGATTAGAAGCAATAAAGTCGGAGATTGACTCAATGTGTTCGAACTAAGTTTGGATCTTGGTAGATCCACCTGAAGATATAGTACTTATTGGATGTAAATGAATCTTCAAGAGAAAGATAGGTGTCGATGGAAATGTAGAGACATTCAAAGCAAGGCTTGTAGTGAAAGGGTATAGTCAGTGCGAAGGCATTGACTATCATGATACTTTTTCATCAGTAGCCATACTCAAATCCATCCGCACATTGCTTGCTATTGCAACCTATTTCGATTACGAAATATGACAGATGGACATGAAAATGACATTCTTAAATAGATATCTTGAGAAAGATATCTATATGGAACAGCTATTAAATTTCACATCCAATGATGATGATCACAAGGTATGCAAGCTGCAAAAATCCATATATGGACTTAAGCAAGCATCTCAGAGCTGGAATGCTCGTTTCAATGATGTAATTAAGTCATTTGGATTCATCAAGAATGAGAAGAAGCCCTATGTTTTCAAAAAGGTCAGTGAAAGTGCTGTTGTCTTCCTCATACTGTACGTAGATGACATCCTCCTAATTGGAAATGATATTCTCATGTTGACTACAGTCAAAATGTGGTTGTCTAATAAGTTCTCTATGAAAGATCTAGGAGAGGCATCCTTTATTCTGAGAATTAAGATCTATAGGGATAGACCAAATAGGATGCCGAGTCTCTCATAGAAAATGTATATAGAGGAGGTGCTGAAGAGGTTTAGCATGAAAAACTCATAGAGGGGTTTAGTACCTTTTAGATATGGCATTCATCTATCCAAGAAGATGCGCTCTAGCACATCTGAGGAGATTGAACGCATGAGCAAGATCTCTTATGCTTCAACAATAGGGAGCCTCATGTATGCCATGCTATGTACACGACCTGATATTGCCCATGCTATGAGTATCACTAGCAGGTATCAATCGAATCCAGACAAAGAGCATTGGACTTTTGTGAAATGTATCCTTAAGTACTTGAGAAGCACTAAGGATATGTTTCTAGTTTTTGGTAATGAAGAACTCCAGGTCCAGGGGTATATAGACTCGAATTTTATATCTAATATAGATGATCGAAAGTTGATATCTGAAAGTCTGTTTATTTATAATGGTGGAGCTGTCAGTTGGAAGAGTTCCAAGTAGATGGTGATAGCAGACTCCACCATGGAAGCATAGTACATCACTGCATTAGAGGCTGCAAAAAAGGCATTCTGGTACAAAAAGTTCATCGCAAAGCTTGGAGTGATGCCATCAGATGCTGTCCCTTTGTACTACAACAACAATGGTGCCATAGTCCTAGCTAAAAAGCCAAGGTCTCATCAGAAATTTAAGCACATTGAGTGACGATACCACCTCATCCATAATTACCTCGAGAAGGGATCATCGAGGTCAAGAAAGTCGACACTATAGATAATGCAGCTGACCTGCTGACAAAGCCATTGAGCCAGCAGAAGATCAAATCCCTTCTTGAGAAGATGGAACTTAGATTTATAGCCAATTAGCTTTAGGTTTAGTGGATGTTTGTTAGATGTGTGCCCTAGAAGCCAGATTGGCTAAATATTTATGATACACTTCTAAGAATAATTTTATAATTTTGACTATAAATTAATAAAAAAATTATTTTTTTATCATAGTGTGTATTTAAAGCATTTGTGATACATCCTTTAAGTTAATGGTAATGATAATTCATATTTTCAAGAGTTAAAAATTTAAGATATGAATTTTCATAATTAACTCATAAACTACTTCCGACCATAGGATCATCACAAGGATGGTGATTGATCCGGAAGGTTGGTGTACGATCGCTTTCTTAAGATAGATGTGTCTTTAGTCTATAGTGTGGAGACACCAAAGTGAGAGTACAGATACTCATTAAAGAATGAGGGTACTGAGCGTGACCACCTTGAGCAATCATAAGAAAGTCTACCTTCTCATCGATGACTGGCTCGATACTGCAGTGGTGTGTCTGGTTCTTAGACCTGAGGTGCATCGATAGTTCATCTTGAAGGTATTATAGTTTGACTACACTATAACTCAGTTTTCTAGCCATTCGGAATTCTGAGGTGTATGTTGGCTATAGCATGTTCATTATAGGAATTGGATTGCACTAAGAGGAGATCTATCTACCTCGGTAGATGAGGAGTAGCCCTATGATAATCACGAGATTGAGTCCTTAAGCCCATGGCCATGGTAGAGTGAAGATGATAGAAAGAGTTTCTATTAGGATTTCATATCAAACTCAAATCAAATGATTAATTCATATGACAGATGTTGGGTTTGACGAGTTCACCTTAATCCTAATCCTGTCGGGGCTCAAGATAGAAGAATCCAATCATATAGGTAGCTACATCGAGAGGTTCACTTTTAGTTCTGATGGATTTCTATCATATACTGCTAGGTATCACTGATGGATTTTAGGAGCAATTAGAATGATTTTGATGATCAATCATTCTAATTGTATGAATCAAAAGAGTTCTAGTCCATCGAAAGATGTTTCGATGATAGAGATTGTGACATGTCTCATTACCATATAGAACTGAACCTAACTAGATTACACAAATAAGGGTTTAGATCTAAATATCATCAATTAAGCTAATCTAGTTTGATTGACTTAGATTAGATCCAATTAGGTTCAAGAAAATCGTGCTAGCACATGATTGAGCTTGGCTTTCTTCTTCTATAATCTTTCTGATTTATTATAATTGAGTTAAATTTGATTTAACTCATTTCTATATCTTGAATGGATTTATTTTCATCTAACTGGAACAAGTCCATATTAGATTAATTGTTGAAATTAAATCCATTCCAAGTGCAATTGGATTAAGGTCAAAAGTTGACCCAATTGAGAGAATTGAGGATCATCTGATCAGATACTTCTAAATTTTTTTTAAAAAATTTTTTTAATTTGATTTTTAGATATGTGATAGGGCTCGAGTCATGCTATGGGTGTGCCAAATTTCATGATTTATGGTGATGGTTTGATTAGGTTTTGATAGAGTTTGATTTGGATCAAACTCTTGAAGGAAGAGTCCTAGGCGCAATGGACTCTTCCTTATCTACTCATGTCACCAACTTTTTGAATCAATTTTGATGACAAAACTAGATGGGATCTATTGTTTTGACATAGAGAATAATCCTTGGAGTTCCTTTGATCAAATAATAAGTGATTTAGTCAAAGTGGGACTCTAGGTGGCATTGGGATTAAAATCCTTTCTCACACCATTACAGAGAGATCGCACAAAATATTTTTCATGCCCAAAGAAGCCAGCCCTCTGATATCCCATGCCCCCTCTATCCTCTCTCTCCCTCTGTTCTATATGCCTAAAAAATTAGGCACAAATCTGAGAAGAAGGTCCAAGATTTTTGGTGCAAGATTTAGGATCTACGCGACGATGTTTGTGAGATGGATGGACTATCTTCAGAAATAGTTTTGAAGGATCTATACATCAAATTTAGATCTGATCTTTGAAGGAGAGATTCATGAGGAGAAGACATTCAGATCCTATCAAGTGGATATCAGTAGAGGCCAGATGCGTGTGTAGCTCCTTCTAGAACCTCAGGAACCAATAGGATCATCAAAGGATAATCAAATTACCCAACAAGATACTTGAAATTAAATCTAATTTAATTTTTAATTTTTTAATATCAGATCATCATGATCAGATCTGAGAACTCTTAGATCTGATCAGATCATAAAAATTTTTATATCTGCCTCAGATCTGGACGATCCTACGGTAAAAAATTAGATTTTTCTTCAGCTTCTAGTTAAGAGAGGTTTGTGTACAGCGAGTAGAGAGTGGGTATTCTCCTCTTGTACTTGATTTTCTCTTTCATAGTAAAGCTTGGATGCCCCATGAAGCTAGCACTTGGGCTAATCTACTTACCTGATTGTGTTCTTATTTTATTTCTTCTTTCTTCCTACTATTAATAAAAGGGTACTAGATCCTGAGGTGGTGGTGTCCTAGCCAGATATCCACAATAAGTGGTATTAGAGCAAGTTGATACCACAACTCAATTTAGCTGGGTTTATGGTCTACTTGCATTATTGTTTGAGATTCCTCTGAACTTGGATATTGAAGAACTTTAAAGAAAACTTCTTTTAGCAAATCATTCGGAGCTAAAGTGGCCAGTTTGGCCAGAATGTCAGTCTTAGAATTTTTTGCTCTTAGGAGTTGCCGAATGTCAAAACTATTAAAGGTTGAGGTTAAGCTCTTCACTTTGTCTAAATATTTTCTCATGTTTTCTTTTCAAGCTTCATAGCTGCCATTAACATGCCCTACCATCAATTATGAATTGCTATAGATTTTTAGATAATCTATGCCTAGTTTCTTGGCTATTTTCAATCCTACAATTAAAGCTTCATATTTTGCTCCTTTATTGATTATGAAAAATTCAAAGCATAGTGCATATTTAGTAATAACCCTTTTTGAACTGATAAGAATTAAACTTGCACTCGCTTCGGAAGCATTGGATGAACCATCAACATATAAGGCCCAAAATTCTTTAGAGAGGTCTACTTTCTCTTCAGAGGAGCTTGACTGGGAATTAGATGTGCTGGCTTCTTGCTGCTCAAGCTCAGATGGATCCAAAATAGTGCATTCCACCATAAAATTGCCAGTATTTGAGCTTTAATAGATGGTCGAGATTAGAACTTTATGTCAAATTTTATGAGTTTGATCGTCCATTTTGCAATTCTCTCAGAGGTATTAGACCGATGAAGGACCACTTTTCTAGGTTGATCTATTAGAATTGTTATTGTATGCCCTTAGAAGTAGGGTCGAAGCTCCTGACTGCAATCAATAAAGCATAAGTTAGTTTTTCTAATTTGGTATACCTTATTTTAGCATCTCTTAGGACCCGACTTATATAGTAAATTAGCTTTTGAACTTTATTCTCCTCTCTGATTAAGACAGCTTCGATGGCTATGGGTGACATAGCCAAATATAGAAACAATTCTTCACCAGGTTCAGGTTTAGCAAGGAGGGGAGGTGAGCTAAGGTAACTCTTTAGTTCTTCGATGGCTTACTGCTATTTAGAAGTCCAATAGAAGTTCTTTAGTTGTTTAAGCAGTTAGAAGTGAAAGAGTAAGAATGGTGCTCCCAAGTCTTAGGAGATCATGAAGGAGTTAAGGTGGTGGCTCTTGAAGTCTAGGATCAGTTAGAGCTGTATCAGCCAGGATATGAGAGCTGGCATACTTTCTGGTTGGCTTGAATATAGGTTAAGCCAGCTCGAGATGAGATCGAGCCGGCTTAGATTGAAATCAAGAAAGCTCTTTCAGTCAAATAGAGAACATGTTTCAGGATTTTGTGGCTTGACAGGTAGTCGAGTTGGCTCGAATCTTCATTGAGCCAACTCAAGCAGGCAGATAGATGAGCATGGAGTTTTCTATTTGGTCTTAGATTGGGTTTAATCCAAGAGGTCTTTAGGCCTAGTTTGAGAGGTCTTAAGGTAGCTAATTCATGAACTGGACTAGATCTTTAGTCCAAGGGGTGAGAGCATGCAAGACATGGGTGTACATGGATTTGGATGAGTGCTTTCATGCATGGGTTAGCCTAGGAAAGTTTTTTAGGACTGAGTCTTGTTGGCTCAGAGGTTATATATATACTATGTATATGTAATATTTTTTTTATAAGTGAAATTAAAGAAATCCCTTTTCTTTCTGAAATCCTAGCTTCTTTTCTCTCTCTGTTGCTGTCCTAACTTCTAATCATCTAATCTTCATCCTTGCTTGCTATCATCGCCAACTTACTTCCTCAAGATTGGTAGAAGGTACAAGGATTTCCACAACTCCAGGAATAATTCATAACAAGTGGTATTAGAGCTTGAGATGCGTGGAAAGAGGAGAAGATGCTAGAAAGTTGAAGGTCTTTAGGTGCTATGAATTCAACAAGGTCCTGTCAAGGTATTTCTCAAATCCCTTGGAGTTTGTATTGCATTTTGGCCTTAGATCTAGCCATGGGAAGCAACATGAAGGTTAATTTTGAGAAGTTTGATGGAAGAAAAAACTTTTCCATGTGGAAAGTTTGTGTGGAAGATCTTCTAGTTCAAGTTGAATTGGATCAGGCATTGAAAGAAAAGCCTGAAGGAATGTCAGATTGTCAGTGGATGTCCCTGAAAAAGAAGGCCTACTCTATGATCATAGGATGCTTGGTAGATGCGGCACTCTATTCAATCTTTGAGGAGAGGACCCTAAGAGGTTTGTGGTTGAAGTTGCGAACTATGTATATGGAACAGAATATATGCAATAAGTTGATGTTGAAGAAGAGATTGTACAACCTTCGGATGTAGGAAGGTGGAGATGTCTTGGAACACATTCAGAAGTTTGACCAGATGTGCAATGAGTTGCTGAACTTTGGGGTGAAGATAGAGGAAGAAGATAAATCTTTGCTTCTATTATGCTCGTTGCCCTCGTCCTATGATCCATTGGTAATGATGCTGCTCTATGATAAGGAGATCCTGGAGTATGAAGACATGGTCTCGATGCTACAAACCAACGAACAGCGAGAGAGGTTGACCAAGGAAGGTGTTCCCTAGGAGGGCTTGACCATGGGGGAGAGACCTGGAAGATCAAAGAAGGGAGGCAAGTCAAGGGGATGCTCAAAGTCCCAAAAGAGTAACAACAAGAAGGAATCCAGGTGCTATAAGTTCAACGAGGTTGGGCACTTCAGACGTGATTGCCCGCAGTTGAAAAACAAAAAGGAGGAAAAGAGTGGATCTAATGCACTAAGTATGATGGTTGATAGTGAGGTGGAGGATGATCTCTTAATTGTATTAGATGGTCATAAGAGATACACGGATGTATGGACCTTGGATTCAGCCTGTTTGTATCACTACACCCCAAACTAGTCTTGGTTCATTTCATACACCAATATTGATAAGGGGAGTGCAACACTTGAAGATGATCACCCATGCAGAGTCATTGGTATTGAAAGTATTTAGGTGAGGATGTTTGATGGGATGGTGTGGACTCTTACAAATGTGAAGCATGTCTCAGATTTGAAGAAAAATCTCATGTCACTAGGCTACCTAGTGTGGAGCGGTTGCAACTTCAGCAGTCATGCCAGGAGTGGAGTTCTTAATATCTCCAATGGTGCTATGGTAGTGAGAGGTAGGAGGATGGAGAACAACCTCTATAGGTTGGAAGGATTTGTGGTGATCGAAAAAATTGATGTAGTAGCCGCAGCAAAGTATTAGCAAGAGGCTTATTGATTGTGGCATTATCGCTTAGGCCACATGGGTGATCGTGAGCCGAGCAAGAATCATCTGATTCTAGATCTGGATGGAGATATTACAGAGGTATGTGAGCCATACCAAATGGGTAAACAGAGGAGAGTACAATTTGCCATCAGTTCAGTCTATAGTGCAGCTCCACTAGAACTAGTTCACACTGATGTATGGGGACTAATTCCATTTCTAGCCAAAAATGGGGCGGGATACTTCTTGACCTTCATAGAAGATTTCTCGAGGAAGCTATGGGTCTACTTCATGAAGGAGAAATCAGAAGTCTTCTCCAAGTCTAAGGTGTGGAAAGCAGAAGTGGAAAATAAGATAGGTTAGAGCTTGAAGTGTCTACGGTCAAACAACGATGGAGAATACACCAGCAAAGAGTTTCAATATTTTTGTGAGGAGTGTGCCATCAAAAGATACTTCTCGATAAAAAAACTCCTTAGCAAAATGGGGTGGCCGAAAGAATTAACAAAACCTTTTTGGAAAAGGCATGGTGCATGAGGCTACAAGTAGGACTTTCGAAGGCATTCTAGATTGATACAGTGGATGCAACATGTTATTTGGTGAATCGGTCATCTCATACAAAGTTAGATGGTGGTATTCTAGAGGAGATATGGTCTGGAAGAAGTTTGGGCTAAGCCATCTAAGGGTGTTAGGGTGTATGACTTTTGTGCACATCAGTGCTGGTGAGCAGAGCAAGTTAGATGCTAGGTCACAGAAGATGGTGTTCTTGGGATATCCGTTAGGAGTTAAGGGATACCGGCTATAGAATCCCCTAGAGAAGAGGGTCATCATTAGTAGGGATGTCACCTTCAATGAGAATTCAGTTCTTCAAAGGTGAGATGGCATGAAGGAGCAGTAGGTGCAGTAAAAGATCCAATAGGGCAGCGCTGGACAGCTAACATCTTACTCTATTTTGCCACTTGCAGGTGCATCAGGAGGTCTTTGTATTCAGGTGGAGCACTCACCAAAGGTGTCTCCATAGGTGGAGAGATTTTGGATGGATGAAGGAAGCCAGGAGGCCCAGCAAGAGCAAGCTGGACCTAAGATAGACATCGGGGTCGCACTGCATAAGCCCAAAAGGAACATCAAGTAATCAAAATGATACGACTTCAAGGATATGCTGTCATATGCCCTGGTGATAGCAAATAGGGACCCCTATACCTATGAGGAGGCTATGGATAGCCAAGATAGAGAGAGATGGGTTCAAGCAATGTTCGAAGAAATACAGTCTCTCCATAAGAACGAGATGTGGTGATTGGTGCAGTTGCCACAAGGAAAGAAATCCATTGGTTGCAAATGAATTTACCAACGCAAAGAAGGGCCTTCATAGTAGGGAGGTATCAGATATAAGGCATGGTTGGTGGCCTAGGGATACTTTCAGAAGGAAGGCATTGACTTTAGTGAAGTATTTTCTTCCATCGTTAGGCATACTTCCATTAGGATGCTGCTAAGCATCATGGCAGCTCAAGACTTGGAGCTAGAGCAGATAGATGTCAAGATGGCATTCCTCCATGGGAATTTGGAGGAGGGCATCTATATGGGCAGCCACCGAGGTTCCAAAAGCCAAGAGCAAAAGAAAAAGTCTATTTGCTATAGAAATTATTGTATGGGCTGAAGCAATTACCAAGACAATGGTACAAGCGATTTGATTCTTATGTGAGAAGCATCAGACTTTCCAGTTGTGAGTATGACTCTTGTGTCTATGTTAAATTTTTGAAGAATGAGTCTAGGATATTCTTACTCTAGTATGTTGATGACATGCTTATAGCATGCAAGAGTAAGAATGTTGTGCAGGAACCAAAGAAAATCTTGTCTCGGGAGTTTGAGATGAAAAACTTGGGGCCTGCTAGGAAGATATTAGGCATGAAAATTTTCAAAGATCGAGTCAAGAGGATGCTGCATTTATCTCAGGAAGGCTACATCAGGAAGGTCTTGGAGAGATTCGAGATGAAGAAAGCAAAATCGATGGAGCTGCTACTTACCGGGCACTTTAGACTCTCTAAGATGATGTCACCACAGACTGAGGTAGAGGCTCAGGAGATGGAGAGAGTACCATATGCCTCTGATGTGGGAAGCCTAATGTATGCCATGGTGTATTGTAGGCCAGATATCGTCCATGCAGTGAGCTAGGTTAGCAGGTTCATGGCACATCCAGGTATGGAGCACTGACGAGCACTGAAGTGGATCTTCAAGTACTTGACAAGTACTATTAGAGTTGGCATATGCTATGGATAGCAAGATGGAGCTAAGGAACTCTCTGACATGTCCAAGGAAGCTTGGGGGCAAATAAGAGGGTTTGTAGATGTAGATTTTAGTGGAGACGTGGACACTCAATGAACAATGATAGGTTTTGTGTTTAGCCTATTTAGAGGTCCAATTTTGTAAAGATCATGCTTGCAACCCACACAGCCTTATCCTCCACTGAGGCAGAGTATATGGGTGTTACGGAGGCAACAAAAGAGGCTCTATGGCTGAAGGGATTAGCGTTGGAGATGGGTCTCATGCAGGAGGCCATTAGGCTGCACTGTGATAGTTAGAGTGTACTGTTACTTGCTCAGAACTCTATCTACCATGTATGAATGAAGCACATCGATATCAGGTACTACCAGATTAGAGAGCTTGTGAAAGAAGGTGAGGCAAAGCTGGTGAAGGTCCACACCAAGGAGAATCCAACAGATGCACTGACAAAAGTTCTTCTATGGGACAATTTTCGTAGATGTATGAAATTGATGTGTTTGATGGACAAGACCTCAAGCCTTGGGGCATCAAGATGGAGATTGAAAGAATAAGGATGGTGCTTCTGAGTCTTGGAAAACCATGAAGGAGTCAAAATGGTGACTCCTAAAGGCTAGGATTAGTTAGAGATGTATCAGCTAGGATATAAGGGCTGGCACACTATCGGGCTGGCTTGGATACAAGTTAAGCTGGCTCGGGATGAGAATGAGTTGGCTCAGATCAAAATCGAGCTAGCTCTCTCAGTCAAATAGAGAACATGTTTCAGGATTCTATGGCTTGATAGGCAGTCGAGCTGGCTTAAGTCTTCGTCGAGCCAGCTCGAGCAGATGGATAGATGAGCACGAAATTTTCTATTTGGTCTTGGATTGGGTTTAGTCCAAAGAAGCTTAAGGCCTGGTTTGAGAGATCTTAAGGTGGCTAATTCATATATTGGGCTAAGTCTTTAGTCTAAGGGATGAGAGCATGCAAGACATGGGTGTACATGGGCTTGGATGAGTGCTTTCATGTATAGGTTAGCCTAAGAGAGTTTTTTAGGACTGAGTGTTGTTGGCTCAGGGGTTATATATATACTTTGTATATGTAATATTTTTTGATAAGCAAAATTAAAGAAATCCCTTTTCTCCCTAAAACCCTAGCTTCTTTTCTCTCTCTATCGTTGCCCTAACTTCCAATCATCTGATCTTCATCTTTGCTTGCTATCATCTCCAACTTACTCCCTCAAGGTTGGTAGAAGGTACAAGGGTTTCCATAGATTCGAAAATAATTTATAATAGAAAAAAAGGCATACAATGTTCCACCAACCTTGAAATGAAATAATTTAAAACTACTATCTTTCTTGTCAGGCACCGAATTTTCTTTATTGTCTTGGGAATGGCCATCTCTTGAATTATGCTGATCTTCTCTAGATTTGCCTTTATATCGTACCTTGACATCATGAATCCCAAGAACTTCTCTAAGATCACTCCGAAAGTATATTTTATTGGGTTCAGCTTTATCTTGTACTTTTGGAGAGTATTGAATGTCTCCTCCAGGTTAGTAATGTGATTTTTTGAAAATCGATTTTTGACAAGCATATCATCCATATAAACTTTCATATTGCGGCTGATCTACTCCTTAAAGATTTTGTTCATCAAGTGTTGATAGGTTGTACCTACATTTTTAAGTCCGAATGATATGACTCTGTAATAATAAAGACCATGGTCAATAATGAAAGTAGTTTTCTTTTCATCTTCAGGCACCATTTGGATTTGGTTATAACCAGAGAAGACATCCATGAAGGTGAGGAGCTCATGGCCCAAGGTTGCATCCATCAATTGGTCAATTCAGGATAGAGAGTAGCCATCCCTTAGGCAGGCCTTATTTAAATCAATAAAATCTATGCACATCCACCACTTTCTATTTGCTTTCTTTATCAGGACCATATTTGCTATCCAGTCTGGATAAGATACTTCTTGAATGAACTGAGCTTTAAGGAGCTTATCCATCTCGTCCATAATTGCCTTCTATCACTTTGGTGTAAAACTTTGCTTCTTTTGCTTCATAGGTCATCATTTATGATTCATACTCAAATGGTGTTCCATCACCTCTGCATCTATCCCAGGTATATTTGCAGCAATCCAAGCAAAAATATTTGCATTCTTTTGTAAGAAGACAACTAGCTGTCTTCTAACTTCTTCATCTAAATTTGAACCAATTTGGATGATATGCTCTTCATTTCCATCATTTAGAGACATTGTGACAAGATCATTAATTGGTTCTCCCCATTCTTCAGTTAAGTCATCACGAACATCAAGTCTATCTATTGGACAAAGCTCGTATTGTCTTCCTCCTTGCAAAGCAATTGTGTAACAATGACATGCCAAGACTTGATCACCTCAGACCTCTCCGATCCTAAATTCTATTGGAAACTTCATTTTTAGATAATATATAGACACTATGTCTCGAAGTGCATTGAGCCCAGGTAGTCCAAGAATGGCATTGTAGGTAGAAGGGGCATTAACTTCGAAGAAATCAATATGGACCCAAGCTTGCTTTGGGTATCAACTTGCCACAGTGGATAAAGTAATTATTCCCTCAATCGATATAGTATCATCGGTGAATCCTGCTAATGGTGAGCTTAGTAGCCCCATTCGACTGTTAGGTATAGACATTTTAGAGAAAACATCATAAAACAAGACATCAATAGAGCTTTCATTATCAACCAAGATATGTGTACATCATAATTGATAATATTTAAAGAGATTACAACCATGTCATCATATGAAAATTGAATCTCTTACGCATCCTCTTCAGTAAAAATAATGGGTTCTTTAGTCCTCCATCTCTTCATTGGTTCTATCGATTCACTAGCTTCTTCTTGTCGATGTCCCCTAGCTATGGTATTGATGATTCTTAGTGGAGATCGATTTTCTTAAGGTTCTTCCCTTTGAGGTTGCTCCGATTGTGGAAGAGCTTCTGATTGCTCTTCTCTTCTTTCAGGCCAACATCATAGGAATCGATCCAGCCGATCTTACCTAATAGCTCCTCGATTTTATCCTAGAGCTGGATGCATTCTTCAGTATTATGATCATGGTCATGATGATATAGATAGTACTTATTGGGGTTGCGCTTACTTGGATGAGTCTGCAATCTCTCGGGCTTCGGAAGTTGCTTCTTAATTTTCATCAAAACTTGAGTTTTTAGAGCATTCAAAAGGGCATAGTTATTGAATCTTCAGGAAGGGGGGCTTCACAACATCCTTCTATTCGAGCCAAGCCCAAGGTGGGATTTGGGTTCGTCTATACTCAGGAGGAGTCCTAGAATGTGGCCGACCTTCTTTTGGCTTCTCCATAAGCGTGGGATTTCTAGATTCCCTCACATATCGCTCTCTTGCAGCAGCATCATCCTATAGCTTGAAAGCTTCTTTAGCTCGGGTATAACCTTCATCCTGAGCCAGCATATCAATGAAGTTTCGAAGGTATTTCTTCTCTAATGAGAAGAGGAGATCATTCTTCAAAAGGCCATCCTTCAAAGCGGCCATTATAATAGATTGATCCAAATTTTGGATCTCCAGAGTAGCAGTGTTGAAGCGGCTGACATAAGATCGGATGGACTCTCCTTCTTTCTGCTTGGTGTTGATAAGAGAGTCCAAGCCTTACCTTAGAATCGACTGCTAATAAAATGAGTCATAAACTGATGGCTCAACTAATAAAAAAAGTAGATGGTACCTAATTTTAGACTCGAGTACTAGTTTCTTGTTGCATCCTTCAGAGTCGATGGAAAAGCTCGGCATAAAATGGTGTCTGGCATCCCATGCAGCAGTATCATAGTTCGAAAGACTTTCAGGTGGTTGGCTGGATGCAAAGTTCCATCATAACTTTTGAACTAAAGGAGCTTGAAGTTTGGCGGGATGGGCTCATGCATGATCGGAGCAATGAACAGCTAGTCGATACAAATTTCATCATTCCAGGAAGGGGCTGTATGGCAGAGCTCCTCGATCCACTGGTTCATCTCCTGAAGCTTTTGATCAAGGACATTATCTCAATAATAAATCCCAAAGTGTGGTAAATTTGATAGGGTAGAGACTTTCAGGGGGTGGAATCATGCTTAGAATAGGGATTGATGGCTCTCTATTTTTCCTTTCCAAGATTTTTTGGCTGGCTTCTCCAAGTAGTTCTTCCCCACTCCAAATCTTGACATTCTGGTGATGGTCTCTCGAGTGGTGCCGATGCTAGAGCCTGCTACATAGCCTATAAGGCTTTCATGAGGTTTCTCACTTACTGCACCAATAGGTTGAACTAGCTCGCATCCACCATTACTATCGATTGAGGAGGTTGCTTTACAAATAAAGGTGTCGGAACTGCATGATTGATTGGTTCTGGCTTCGATCAGGCAGTCGTGGTGGTCGATCGTTGAGAGACAGCTCTTTTGGAAGGCATTTCTACTTGAATGATGGAGGTGATAATTGCTCAACTAGATACTCCTTTTAGAATAAGGGCTCACTAGCCCTTCTTCTAGCATCAATTCTGTTGGTGCAGAAAATAGACAGCCACCAAAGATTACTGAAGGTAGGAATTAAGATCTCTCTCATGAAATTTATAAGACAAAGTCCTAGCTGAAGGTGGCTCCAGCGTGGATCCTCCGAAGATCAAGTTAGTATTCTACCCAATAAGAGTAGGGTACTCAGGAGATTGAAGACGGGAAGAGAGCTTGAAGAAGAAAATGTATCTAAAAGATCCTATTTATAGATGGAGCTTGTAACAGATTAATGGTGATAGACGTAATAGAATGTCAGTAGACCATTCAGACTGCTCAAAGTTTGTTATGGAGAGTGGGCTATCGTTTATCATGACTTGTTGGTAGTTGATATCATTTGCTAGAGTTTAGATGGAAGGTCAGATGCTTCCTAGCTTGATCGTGAGTCACTTGTCCTGGGATTTAGCTGTTAGGACTTAGGATCAGATGAATTGAGCTTGAAGGTCAGCCTTTGGGTCGAGAGTGATGAATTTATAGATCAAGTTCTAAATTTGAACCTTAGTAGGACTATTTTAGCTACTTTTGGAAGCTAGGTCATCTTTAAGGTTGGACGATGATGGAAATCGATGCTTTGATTTGGAGGACCTGAGGTCAGAAAGGAATAATGGGTTTCTCGATTAAGATTGCAGCCAAATTGCTTTAATTACTTTAATGAAGTTTGGCCAATGCCCAAGGTTGGCCCAAAGTTGGGGTCTGAGAGTGTTGAGGTTCATTGCCTGTGAAGCGATTGTTGCTTATCTTGACTGAAGATCGAAGTTAAGTAGATGACAAGTTTCTTTTACTAGCTCAAGTTTGTCTGATCGAGATTCATGGTGTAGCCTTGGCAAGATTTATTGTTAACAGGATAGAGTTGGAGGGTCGAAGTACAGAAGCTCGGCCAACATACAAGATTGAATAGTGATAGAAGTTGTTGTTATTCTCGGGATGGGCCATCTTCGATTAAAGCTCGGAGTTTAGTCAAATTTGGAGGCCAATCCTCTAGACCTCGCTTGGATTAGGAGACTGACTTGATTGAACCTCGAACTAGGATGTGCCTTGACTCCAGATGGCATTCTATCAAGGTCGGACTTTATTATACTTCAGCAGAAGCTATTTTACCCCCAACACACATCTAAGAAAGAAAGAGTATTACATTAAAAAATAATTTCAAATGTTTTAAAAATATTACATAAAGAAATACTAGAATTTTCTTAACTTTTTGTGGTACTTGTTTTAACATTTAATTTTTTTCATAATTTTGGCAAATAAATTATTATTGAAAAAATAATGACTTTTTATGACAAAATATTTATCATAAAAATATTAAAAATTAAATATTTTTTTTATAATGACATCATTTTAATGCTTTGCAAATAAAATGATAATATTTTGTAAAGCCCATTTGCAACAAAAATTAAAAAAAACATATAATAGCTTTTTATGATAAAATAATTTTTGTCACAAAAAATTAAAAAAGAAGGGAACAAAAAGAGGGATTCTTTTTTTTTTAGCAACAAACAAGCCTTTGTCATAAAAAGATATATTGATGTTTAGCAACAAATATTTTTATCAAAATAAATTAAAAAAAGGAGGGAACAAAAAGAGGAAATCTTATTTTTTTGCAACAACCAAGCCTTTGTCACAAAAGAAATATACTAACTTTTTGTAATAAAATATTTTTGTCATAATAAATTATAAAAAAGGAGGGAAACTAAATTTTTTATAATAAAATATTTTCATCATAATAAATTAAAAAAAAAGAAGAGAACCTAAATTTTTTGCAAAAAATAGTTCTTTATCATAAAAAATATACTGACTTTTTACAACAAAAATTTTTGTCATGTTGGAGCATGCTGGCATGCAGGTGAGTCAACTCATTTTCTAGACGAGTCAACTCTCTCAAATAATATAGAGAGCTAAATTTTTAGACCCTACAGCCAAGTCGACTCGTGGATAACTGGAGTTGACCCCTAAAGATTTAGAGTCGATCCCAAGCATGAGATTAGTATAATGGCTAGTTTTCTACAACATCTTTAATGGCCATTTCTCCACTTTAATGGCTAATCCAAGCCTTCTAATGGTCAAAACTCCTCTAGCCATCTTCAAGACTATTAAAAGCTAGAAAAATTTTTGGAAAGTAAGATTAAGGAGTTTTTAAAAAGAAAAATATTTAAAATTTTCAAAGATTTATTGCACATCTTTAGAGTGGAAAGAGAGAGGAACAAGCATAGATTTCAGAGAACTTTCAAGAGCAATCTTCTTTATCATCTCCAACATTCTCTCAACTTTCCAAGAAGAGTGATCAAGTTTCAAAACAACAATCATTCAGCCTCTTCTTCACATCTCAAAGAGTTTTACTCTTCTATCGCTACAAGAATCTAGACCATTAGCGATGGATAACTGCCATCGCTAATAGTCCTATTATCGCTAATATCCCTGTCGTCGCTAATACCATTATAAAAATCAATCTAAAAAATTTTTATCACTAATTATCATTATTAGCAATGAAAAAATGAGCCATCACTAATAAGACTATTAGCAATAATTTTAGAAATAAAATAATTTTATTATTAATTATTTTTTAATATTTAAATTAACTTTTTTAAAAAAATTAAAAAATATTAGTAATGATATTTTATGGTTAATGCATCGCTAATAATTATTAGTGATAAAAAATGCCATCGATAATACCATATTTAATTTTTATTAATTTTTAAATAAAATAAAAAAAATATTTTAAGAAATATTAGCAATGGTAATTTAGTTTCTAAAGTCGTCGCTAACAGTATTAGCGATGACAATTATAATCACTAATACTGATGCTAATAATTAATTTTATTTTTTTTAAATAATAATAATATTTTTAAAACTTGTTTTAATTAATCATAATGAATTATGTTCCTAATATCTATTATAATTAAAATCCAAAGATAATATGACAATCATAAATTAAAAACTAATTATATTATATTAAAATATAAATTATATATTTTTTATAATTAGTATAAAAAAATACATTAAAAAAAGGGTCCAATCCTCATCGTCATCCACCTCCTCCTCTCGCTCCTTTCCAACAACTGATGGATGAAAGCCGAATATCTCAGCATCCTATAATAAAAAAATAAAATAATATTAATAAGTTTTGATACGAAGGCATATCTTTCAATATAATTTTTTGATTCTTGAACAGATTATTCCTATACATTTCATTCAATGATACGGAACTATAGACACCCCCGGCCCATTGATTCGACTGTTAGGTTGAATTTTTAGCCCTTAGATTATCTTTTCGGACTCAAACCTAAATATACAAAGCTTCTAAATATGAAAATTTAAAACAAGTAAAAGGATTTAATAATATAATTACCTAACGTGATGGCTAGAACAAAGAGCCCAGTTGGTCGTGCAGTAGTGGGTCCTGGAGAAGCTCCATGACCATATCATGGATGGCATCTAGGAGACTCTGAGGTTGCTAACTTAGAAGCCTCTGCACGACCTCCTCCATGTGTGCATCACTTCAGGTCTGAGATATCGAGGCTTATAAGGATGCTGAAAGATATCAAGATGGTGGAGAGTCAAAGCTATGGCCGAATCCTATGACGCAGCTCCTACTTACCCCCTGATGGTGCTGAGCCATCCCTCAAGATCAAGGGGGCAGAAAAGATGGATCATCGTCGTACCTCTCAGCAATGTATATCGCATAAGCACCATTAAAAAATATATTAATTTTAATATAAAAATTAGATACTGTAATAACTTAATTAGTAAATAAAGTTTGAAGTTCTTACTATGATCTATCGCGACATAAAAAGTCACCAGTCTTCCTAGACTAGTATGTGGCCTACCATAACAGCAACTAGTCTGGTGGATGACCCAACTGCCTTATCTATAATAAGTAAATAATAAAATTAAATTAATTAAAATATGCATATAAAAATTTTTATAGTTCTAGTAAAGAGTTTTGCTATTGATTTCTTACCAGTCTATCGGCCATAACATGTGTGCCGACCGAGCCGTCCATATGCCTGATCAAATCTTGATAGGCGGCTTGATTCTTTCGAGCCCTTTGTCACCTATCGAAGTACTCCTCGCTGCTCTACTAGTCGTAGAGGGCTTGCCATATGTCCACCTATATCTAGTGGTCCATGAAGGACCACCAGTCCAATGGTGATTGAAAACTGGAGTACTGGATGGCGGACTGCCCGAGGCTATTGAAGGAAAAACCTAGTTTTCTGGATCAGATTCGTTCAGATTTGATTGGATCAAGAGAGATATTTCAAAAATTTTCTCTTTTGAATAGATCAGATCTGAGATATTTCAAATCTAATTTTATAGATCTAATAAAAATAAAAGTAAATTAAAATAGATTTAATTTTGTACCTTATTGTTGGATAATAAGATTATCCTATGATGATCCTGCTGATTGCCTGAGGTTCTAGATCTAGCCATGCAAGTGCCTAGTCTCTACTGATATACACTCAGACTAGATCTAAAGATCTTCTCCTTCTTTATCACTTTTCTAAATATCAGATCTAGATTTGATTTGGAGGATCTTCATAACTTCTTTTGAAGATTGGGTATCGTCTTTTGTAGCAGTGCTGCCTTCTTCCTTTCTCGTCACCTTTCTCTTGCTTGGATCGCACCAAACTGGAGCCCAAATCCCCTTGGGCGTGGAGAGGAGAGAGGGGACCTGAAGATGGCATGGAGGAGGGAGAGGGGCAGCCTTGTGGCATGGGCAATGGTCTAAGTTCTCTAAAACTAGGTGCAGATAGGGTTTATATAGACCCTACTGCACCATGCAGTGCCATATCATCCCGACCAATCACGTTGCTTCATGCAATCAGATATAAATCTGATTAGTGGAATGACATCATCTGATCCAATCAGATAAGAGCCCCTCTAAATCATCCTTAGATGTTGTCTAAGACTGATCAAAGTCTAATCTTTGGCGCCATCTAGGTAGAAATTCCGAAGTAACTAGAGTCCCATCTATATAGGACTCCAGGCGCCTCTATCCATGGGCGCACGCCTCCCTAGGCATGCGCCCCTGGTCCACCTACTTTTTAGTAGGTTGACTGATCCAAAATTAATCTCCTATGGGTGTATGACACATGGGCAGATGTCTAAGTGTCAAAGATCAATTTCTGACCAAAGTCAAAAGACAAGAATTAGCAGGTGATGGAAAATGGCAGGTATTGTCTTAAATTTATCTCATAAATTAAGACAATCCTTTTCTAACCTGGACAAACTCCAGTTAGACCAAGTAAAGGTATCTGAGTGAGTACAAACACATTTGGATCAATTGAGACAACTTAAAATGATAATTGAAGGAGAACATTAGGCTCAATCATGTGCTAGCACGATTTCCTTGAACCTAATTGAATCTAATTCAAATCAATTGAACTAGGTTAGTCCATTTGATGATTTCCAGATCCAAACTCTTATTTATGTGATCCAGTTAGATTCAATTCTATATGGTAATGAGATATATCACGATCTCTATCATCGGCATCATCGAAACACCTTCTGATGGATCAGAACTTTTCTGATTTAGATAACTAGAATGATCGATCATCCAAATCATTCTAATTGCTCCCAAAATCCATCAGTAATACCTAATAGTATATGGTAACAATCCATCAAAACTGAAAATGAACCTCTCGGTGCAGCTACCTATGTGATTAAATTCTACTATCTTGAGCTCTGATCAGATTAGGGTTAAGGTGAACTCATCAAACTCTAATTTCTGTCATATGATTTAATTATTTGATTTATGTCCGATGTGAAAACCTTAATAGAAATACTTTCTATTATTTCACTCTACCATGGCCATGGGCTTATGGACTTGATTCTCATTATCATCATAGGGCTGCTCCTCATCTACCAAGATAGATAGATTTTCTCTTGGTGCAATCCAATCCTACAATGAACATGCTATAGCCAACATATACCTCAGGGTTCCAAATGGCTAGGAGATCGAGTTATGGTGTAGTCAAACTATAACACCCTCAAGGTGATTTGCCGATGCTCCTCAGGTCAAAGAATCAAACACACCACTGCAGCTTCGAGCCAATCATCGATGAGAAGGTAGACTTTCTTATGACTGCTCGAGGTGGTCACGCTCAGTGCCCTCGTTCTCTAACGAGTATCTATACTCTCGCTCTAGTATCTCTATACCGTAGACTCAAGACTCATCTACTATAAAGAAGCAATTATATACCAGCCTTCCAGATCAATTACCATCCTCACGATGATCCTACGGTCGAAAGCATTTTATGAGTTAATAACAAAAATTCATATCTTGAATTTTCAACTCTTGAAAATAAGAATTATCATTACCATTAACTCAAGAAATGTATTACAGACACTAAATACATATTATGATAAAAAATAATCTATTTTATTATTTATAGTCAAAATTATAATTTTGCCCTTAGAAGTGTACAATAAGTGTCAGTCAATTCTGGCTTCTAGGGCACACATCTCTAACAAACTTTCACTTGACCTAAAGTCAATTAGCTATAAATCTAAGTCCCATCTTCTCAAGATGGGCTTCAATCTTCTGCTGGCCCAATGACTTTGTGAGTGGATCTATTGCATTGTCTGCAGAGTCGACTCTCTTGATCTCGACGTAATCCTTCTCGAGGTAATCGCAGATGAGATGGTATCGTCGCTTGATGTGCTTGAATTTCTGATGAGATCTCGATTCCTTAGCAAGCGTTGTAGCACCATTGTTGTCACAGTATAGAGGAATGGCATTTGATGGCATCACTTTGATCTCTGCGGTAAACTTTTTGTACCAAAATGCCTCTTTTGCAGCTTCTGATGCAGCAATGTACTCTATTTCCATGGTGGAATCTGCTATCACTATCTGCTTGAAACTCTTCCAACTAACAGCACCATCATTACACACAAATAGACTCCCAGATGTCGACTTTCGATCATCTATATTGGACATAAAATTCGAGTCTGTATACCCTTGGACTTGGAGTTCTCCATTACCGAAAACCAACAACATATCCTTAGTTCTTCTTAAATACTTAAGGATATATTTCACAGAAGTGCAATGTTCTTCATCTGGATTCGACTGATATCTACTTGTGACACTCACAGCATGGGCTATATCAGGTCGTGTACATAACATGGCATGCATGAGGCTCCCTATTGCTGAAGCATAAGAGATCTTGCTCATGCATTCTATTTCCTCATGTGTGCTAGGGCACATCTTCTTGGAAAGATGAATTTCATGTCTGAAGGATACCAAACTCCTCTTAGAGTTTTCCATGCTAAACCTCTTTAGCACTTCCTCTATGTACATCTTCTGTGAAAATCCTAGCATCCTATTTGGTCTATCTTTATAGACCTTAATTCCTAGAATAAAGGATGCTTCTCCTAGATCTTTCATGGAGAATTCTATGGATAATCACATTTTAACTGTGGTCAACATGGAAATATCATTTCCAATAAGAAGGATATCATCCACGTACAATACGAGGAAGACAACAGTGCTCCCACTAACCTTTTGAAGACACATGGTTTCTCTTCGTTCTTGATGAAACCAAATAATTTGATAACATCATTGAAATGAGTATTCCAGCTCCGAGATGTTTGCTTAAATCCATATATGGACCTTTGTAGCTTGCATACTTTATGATCAACATCATTGGATGTGAAATTCAGTGGTTGTTCCATATAGATAACTTCCTCAAGATATCCATTTAAGAATGCCATTTTCACATCCATTTACAATATTTCATAGTCGAAATAGGCTGCAATAGCAAGCAATGTATGGATGGATTTAAGCATAGCTACTGACGAAAAGGTATCCTGATAGTCAATGCCTTCACGTTGATTATAACCTTTTGCCACTAATCTAGCTTTAAATATCTCCACATTTCCATCTGCATCAATCTTTCTCTTGTAGATCCATTTACATCCAATAGGTACTATACCTTCTGATGGATCTATCTGAAGGAAAATTCTGATTTCCCGATCCAGGTTCGTCCAGATCTGATTAGATCAAGAGATATATTTTAAAAATTTTCTCTTGATCTCAATCAGATCTTGATATGTTTCAGATCTGATTCTTATTATTTTAATAAATAAAATAAAACAAGATAAATTAAATCAAATTTAATTTACCTGATTTGGGTAATCCTATTACCCTGTAGATGATCCTGATTGCAGCGGAAGGTTCTGGATCTTAGCCACGCAAGCGCCTGGCCTCTACCGGTATCCACTCGGGTTGGATCTGGAGATCCTCTTCTTCTCTATCACACCTCCAAAAATCAGATCTGGATCTGATCTGGAGGATCTTCAAAACTCTTTTGAAGATCTGCAGTCGTCCTTTTGCAGCAGTGCAGCCTTCTTGCTTTTGATCGCCTTTCCTTGATCTGAATCGCACCAACCTAAGTCCAAAACACTTTTGGACGTGGAGAGCAAGAGGAGAAGAGACTATGGCATGGAGAAGGAGGGGAGAGGCAGCCTTGGGGCGTATCTAATAGCATTCACTCTTAAGGAATTAGGGTTGGGCGCAGGGTCTTATTTATAGACTAAGCTTGTGATCCAACTCCTCTTCTTCCTCTCAACCAATCACAACCCTTTGTGAAATCAGATCTAAATCTGATTGGTTGGAATAGAGACCCCTGGATTCCTCCTTAGAGGGTGCCTAAGACCAGTCAAACTTGGATTCTTAGTAGAACTCTGAATTGGAATCCAAAAGGGAGGTGGAGTCCTTGTCCAACAAGGACTCCTAGGCGCCTCCAACTTGGGCTCACGCCACCCTTGGGTGGCGTGCGCCCTTCTCCTTGCCAGGTTCTGGCAGGGGGACAGGCCCCCACCAGCTCTCCAATAGGTGCATGACATGTGGTCAAAAGTCAAAGTGTCAATGGTCAACATTTGACCAGTCAAAGGTAGACTTTTGACCAAAGTCAAAGAACAAGAAATGGCAGGTGACCAAAAATGGCAGGTAATGTCTTACAAAATAAGACAACCTTTTCTGACTTGGACAACCTCCAGTCAGACCATATGAAGGCCTCTGATTGAGCACAAACTCCTTTGGCTCAGTCAGGACAACTTATTTATGATAGTAAAAGAAGAACGTTAGGTTCAATCGAGTGCTAGCACGATTTCCTTGAACCTAATTGAATCTCATTCAGATCAATTGAACTAGGATCAGTTCAATTGATGATCACCAGATTCAAACCCTTGTTTGTGTGACCCAGTTAGGTTCAGTTCTGTATGGTAATGGGATATGTCATGATCTCTATCATCGACATCATCGAAACTCCTTTCGATGGATCAGAACTCTTCTGATTCGAACAGCTAGAATGATCGATCATCTAAATCATTCTAATTGCTCCCAAAATCCACCAGTGACACCTAGCAGTATATGGTGGCAACCCATCAGAGCTGAATGTGAACCTCTTGGTGCAGCTACCTGTGTGATTAAGTTCTTCTATCTTGAGCCCCGATCAGATTAGGGTTAAGGTGAACTCGTCAAACCCTAGTCTCTGTCATATGATGTAATCATTCGATTCGAAGTCCAATGTGAAAATCTAAATAGAAACTCTTTCTATTATTTCACTCTGCCATGGCCATGGGCTTCTGGACTTGATTCTCATGATCATCATAGGGCTGCTCCTCTACCACCGAGGTAGATAGATTCCATCTTGATGCAATCCAGTTCCTACAATGAACATGTCTATAGCCAACATACACCTCAGGGTTCCATATGGCTAGGAGACCGAGTAATGGTGTAGTCAAACTATAACACCCTCAAGGTGAACTGCCGATGCATCTCAGGTCAAAGAACCAGACACACTACTGCAGCATCGAGTCAGTCATTGACGAGAAGGTAGACTTCCTAATGACTACTCGAGGTGGTCACGCTCAGTGCCCTCGTTCTCTAACGAGTACCTGTACTCTCGCTCCGGTGTCTCCACACCGTAGACTCAAGACTCATCTACTAAAGAGAAGCGATTGTACACCAACCTTCCGGATCAATCACCATCCTCGTGATGATCCTATGGTCGGGAGCATTTTATGAGTTAATAATGATTATTCATGTCTTAAATTTTCAACTCTTGAAAATATGAATTATCATTACCATTAACTCAAAGGATGTATCACAGACACTAAATACACATATGTGATAGAAAATAACCCATTTTATTGATTATAGTCAAAATTATAATTTTGCCCCTAGAAGTGTATTACAAGTGTCAGCCAATTCTGGCTTCTAGGGCACATATATCTAACAATCTCCCACTTGTCCTAAAGCCAATTGGCTACAAGTCTAAGTCCCATCTTCTCAAGGTGGGCTTCGATCTTCTGCTGGCCCAACGGCTTTGTAAGTGGGTCTGCCACATTATCTGTGGAGTTGACTCTCTTGACCTCGACATAACCTTTTCAAGGTAATCGCGGATGAGATGGTATCACCGTTTGCTTGGAACTCTTCCAGCTGACAAAACAGTCTGCCCAGATGTCGACTTTCGATCATCTATATCGGACATGAAATCCGAGTCTGTGTATCCCTGGACTTGGAGTTCTCCATTACCAAAGACCAACATCATATCCTTAGTTCTTCTCAAGTACTTAAGGATACATTTCACAGAAGTCCAGTGTTCTTCACCTGGATTTGACTGATATCTGCTTGTGACACTCACAGCATGGGCTATATCAGGTCGTGTACATAGCATGGCATACATGAGGCTCCCTATTGCAGAAGCATAAGGGATCTTGCTCATGCATTCTATTTCCTCAGGTGTGCTGGGGCACATCTTCTTGGAAAGATGAATACCATGTCTGAAGGGTATTAATCCCCTCTTAGAGTTTTCCATACTAAACCTCTTTAGTACTTTCCTCTATGTACATCTTCTGTGAAAGTCCTAGCATCCTATTCGGTCTATCCCTATAGACCTTAATTCCTAGAATAAAGGATGCTTCACCTAGGTCTTTCATGGAGAATTCGTTGGACAACCACATCTTGACTGATGTCAACATGGGAATATCATTCCCAATAAGGAGGATGTCATCCACGTACAATACGAGGAAGACAACAGCGCTCCCACTGACCCTTTTTGAAAACACATGGTTCCTCTTCATTTTTGATGAAACCAAACTTTTTGATCACATCATTGAAACGAGTGTTCCAGCTCCGAGATGCTTGCTTAAGTCCATATATGGACCTTTGCAGCTTGCAAACCTTGTGATCAGTATCACTGGATGTGAAACCTAGCGGCTGTTCCATATAGATATCTTCCTCAAGATATCCATTTAGGAATGCCGTTTTCACGTCCATTTGCCATATTTCATAATCGAAATAGGCTGCAACAGCAAGCAATGTGCGGATGGATTTTAGCATAGCTACTGGGGAAAAGGTATCCTGATAGTCAATGCCTTCGCGTTGACTATAACCTTTTGCCACCAGTCTAGCCTTGAATGTCTCCACATTCCCATCTGCACCAATCTTTCTCTTGAAGATCCATTTACACCCAATAGGTACTATACCTTCTGGTGGATCTACCAAGGTCCAGACTTGGTTTGAGTGCATCGAGTCGATCTCTGACTTCATTGCCTCTAGCCATTTCTCAGGAGTCGATATCTGATATCGCCTCGTTGTAGGTTTTGGGATCATCACCATGAGCACCATTACCTACGAGGAACATTTCCTCTACATCCTCTGAAATAATACCTAAGTATCTTTCAGGGGATGGAAAACTCTTTCCGATCTACGAGGTGGAGGAGGTAGTGTTCTTATTGGCTCAACCTGATTTGGTTCCACTTGGTCCTTAGCTCGTTGTACTTGTTGAGACTTTCTCATCAAGCTTAATCTGCTTTCCAATGCCTGCTATCTTGAATAAACTATTTTTCAAGAAAGATGGCATGTCGACTCACAATCACATTGTGGTCTTCTGGAATGTAGAAATAGTATCCTAATGACTCTTTAGGATATCCTATGAATCGAGCTCTAAAGGACCTAAACTCTAACTTGTCCGCTTGTTGTCTTTTGACATGAAGCCGGACAACCCCAAATTCTGAGATGACTCAGACTTGGTTTCTTACCGTGCCATATCTCATACGGTGTGGTAGGAAAGATCGAGGAGGTGAATACCTTAGCCAGGAATTCCTAAGACTATCTTAAGGAAAATGGCATAGTTCTCTCAATGGACTCCACCAGGACACCTCAACCAACGGGGTTCAGAATGGAGAAATTCGGACTCTATTGGATATGGTTCGATTCCATGATGAGCTTCACAGACCTCCCTGATTTCTTTGGGGACATTCATTATTAACTTCAATCTATTTACTGAATAGGTTCCCTCTAAAACCATCTACCACACCGTATGAGATATGGCGGTAAGAAACCAAGTCTGAGTCATCTCAGAATTTGGGGTTGTCCGGCTTATGTCAAAAGACAACAAGCGGACAAGTTAGAGTTTAGGTCCCTTTAGAGCTCGATTCATAGGATATCTCTAAAGAGTCATTAGGATACTATTTCTACATTCCAGAAGACCACATGTGATTGTGAGTCGACATGCCATTATTTTCTTGGAAAAATAGTTTATTCAAAGATAGCGGCATTGGAAAGCAGATTAAGCTTGATGAGAAAGTCTCACAAGCAGAACGAGCTAAGGACCAAGTGAACCAAATCAGGTTGAGCCAATAAGAACACTACCTCCTCCACCTCGTAGATCGGAAAGAGTTTTCCCGTCCCCTGAAAGATACTTAGGTATTATTTCAGAGGATATAAGGAAATGTTCCTCATAGGTAATGGTGCTCATGGTGATGATCCCAAAACCTACAACGAGCGATATCAAGATATCGACTCTGAGAAATGGCTTGAGGCAATGAAGTCAGAGATCGACTCGATGCACTCAAACCAAGTCTGGACCTTGGTAGAATCCACTAGAAGGTATAGTACCTATTGGGTGTAAATGGATCTTCAAGAGAAAGATTGGTGCAGATGGAATGTGGAGACATTCAAGGCTAGACTGGTGGCAAAGGTTATAGTCAATGCGAAGGCATTGACTATCAGGATACCTTTTCCCCGGTAGCTATGCTAAAATCCATCCGCACATTGCTTGCTGTCGCAGCCTATTTCGATTATGAAATATGGCAAATGGACGTAAAAACGGCATTCCTAAATGGATATCTTGAGGAAGGATATCTATATGGAACAGCCGCTAGGTTTCACATCCAGTGATACTGATCACAAGTTGCAAGCTGCAAAGGTCCAATATATGGACTTAAGCAAGCATCTCGGAGCTGGAACACTCGTTTCAATGATGTGATCAAAAAGTTTGGTTTCATCAAAAATGAAGAGGAACCATGTGTTTTCAAAAGGGTCAGTGGGAGCGCTGTTGTCTTCCTCGTATTGTACGTGGATGACATCCTCCTTATTGGGAATGATATTCCCATGTTGACATCAGTCAAGTGTGGTTGTCCAAGGAATTCTCCATGAAAGCCTAGGTGAAGCATCCTTTATTCTAGGAATTAAGGTCTATAGGGATAGACGAATAGGATGCTAGGACTTTCACAGAAAATGTACATAGAGGAAGTACTAAAGAGGTTTAGTATGGAAAACTCTAAGAGGGGATTAATACCCTTCAGACATGGTATTCATCTTTCCAAGAAGATGTGCCCCAGCACACCTGAGGAAATAGAATGCATGACAAG